>WOVY01016085.1:0-15796 GCA_013436015.1 Rhipicephalus annulatus | reverse complement strand
TGGCCACAACGGGTCTTTCAGCAGCTAACTTCTTAGGTTCACACATGAACCCGATTATCGTCTCATCAGTACTGTTATTTTGGCCGGCTCTCAGCGGTTTGGCACCCACGGGCTTTTTGCCCCTTTCGTGCCTTGCATCCCAGGTCTGAAGCAGGCGCCGTCTACTTTCGAATTGCTGGCGCAGTAGCTGAACATGATCCTGGTACGACTGCTGTTAGGGTCACGGTCGGTCACGCTAATGGGCGTTTTAGCAGCTAAGCTGAGATCCGACTGCGTCGCACACAGTCCCAGGTGCTCTTTCTCCTTTTGAATTCGGAGCCGGGATTTTTCTCTTTCTTGCTCCATTTCCGATTCCGCGAGTTGTCTGAAATATGCGCGTTCCGCTTCACGCTCCTCTTTACGCTTATTGTGCTTTCTTTCTACGAAATTGTACAATTCTATGCTCTCGAGACCAAACCCCTGCCGTGTTCATTCAGCTTATCAAACTCCGTGTCGTCCATTGTTTATAACAGTAGTCCACCAACAAAACAATGAAGGGATGTCTACATACTGTACGCTCAGAGTTGCTTCAGTCTCTCAGACACCATCACGTGGTCGGCCAGTCCTGTCGTAGACGCTAGATAATGTCACGCACTTCGGGTGAGGCCCCGTCTATCCAACGGTCGACATACGACATACTGACAGGCTTCCACTTTACGCTTCGGCCTGCGACGCCTGAAAGGCCTCGAAGAAGCACATCTCTACTTAATTTGCAGGTCGGTCGACCCATGCGGGGTTGCATGTGTGGTGATGTGTGGGCCTGGTCGACGCACCTTTACAGCAGACACAGAAATTTGATTACACACAAACAAGCATTTAATTAAAACGAGGGCGATTGACAGGAGATTACATAAAATACCAGAGAGAAAAACTCTAATACGCGATGAAAAAAACAACAAAGCAAACTTTGCTCTAAAAGAACACTACAACACGTACAGACAGGAACAAATACGCAGAATGTAAATGAAATAACCAGAAGATGAAAATTGAAGGAGACACAGAAAAAAATCACAAGAAAACGATCGTGGTCACGCTTCTCAATTTTTAAGTTCAATGCAGCGCAAATAACTACAATAAATTAAAGCTGGTTATAATAAAATAACAGGTAAAAAGTCACAAAAAAGTTACATACAGACCAGGCCAGCTCTTGGTACACGTAGGTGAGTTGATGGGGTGTCGTTGAATATCTCGCCAGCTCAGTACACGACGAGGGTGCCTGGTATTGCAGCGCCGTCTCAATACGTTGCGCGGGTCACTCCATGCTCGCCATCTACGCGACACTCACGACACCAACGACCGCACTTCTTGCTGGCTGCTCGTCAACTGCCCATTCCGATGCAGTCCAAACCCTTTCGGGCGTCCCGTCCCCTCTCGATGTAATTTCTTTTTTATCCACACATGTTTCTTTTTTTGGTACAGGTGGAGGTAGACGCGGTGGCACCACCGCTGCGTCGCCAGTCACCCGATGACATCTTCCAACACAAAAGCACCCTTAGCTTCATTGGACGATGGGGCGTGCGGGCGAAACAAGGATTACAGACGTTTGTGACAGATATACAATAACGATGATGACAAAACAGACCTCATTTACATGAACATGGATATGATATGATGTTAAAGAACATGTGCATTCGATGGTTCACACAAACACAAACACAAAAACTTGGCAGATCCCACGTACAGCGGCAATCAATGATATGCGAAGCACAAATGAGAAACGTTGATATATGTCACTTTAGAATCAGCACAACGTTACGAGGTGGACGCAATGAAGCCGCGCATGACTTCAAATCATGCTTATCATGTTTAGATGTGTCATTACCTTCGTCATCTATGCACGTCACGTGATACCAAATTTAGTATATGTGAAGCTAGCGGAACGATCGCGAGCACGCTATGAGCATGATATGTTGTCATGTTCCTGCATGACAAGCGTGTCAAGTTTATCATGTTTGCGCCAGTCATACATTTCGTCATTCATTGACGTCACGTAACGCCGACTTTGGTATATGTGGAGCTAGCAAAACGGCCTCGAGAGCATCATGAAGGGCCCAATATAATTCAACGTAGCGTTGACGCACGCGCACGCTGGGCACAGCGATGCTACGTTAGCAAAACGTGAGCACTCCATAGTTTGTCGCCAGGCGCGACCAGCGTTCGTCGGCGCGTCCCGGCGACAAAGACGCGATATGCGAGGAGGAGGAGGAAATAACTTTAATAAAGAAAAAAAAAACGGCCAAATGGGGAAGAATTTTTCCCTCCCCCAAGTGGCAGCCATGAGTCCTTGAGCTCTGGCGGCATCCTCGGCTTGCCGAAGGACGTCAAGTTGCACTTCTGGGTCTGCCCTTAGTAGCGCGGTCTCCCACTGCTCTCCATTGCTGTGTTTTTTTATTTGCCCTGTCACTGAGGGGCAAAACCAACACTATATGATTGAGATCCGCCCTTTGGTTGCAGAACTTACACAAATCTGAGTATATATCTGGGTAGATGTAGTGAAAAGTTACCTGGTTCGGGAACGTGTTGATTTGTAAGAGGCGCCATGCCATCACCTGCTGCTTGTTGAGCGAGGTATGTGCCGGGGGGAATCGGACCCTTCCCTGCCTGAAGTGTTTTGTGATCTCTTCATAGCTAATCATGCGAACCCCCTCCTCCCCAGACTTTGCGCGGTACCTGTACGGCCGGCCAGTTCTCGAGCCAGGTCATGCGCGATTTCGTTTCTGGGGATGGAGGAGTGAGTCGGTGCCCATGCAATATGAACTACCCGCTCGTCGCAAAAATTTGCCAGCATTCTTAGCGCTTCCGGTGAGATCCTTCCTTTGGCCTAATTTTTAACTGCGGTTTTAGAATCGCTGATCCCAACTTTGGCTTTTGTAGAGGCTAGTGCTAGTCCTCCGCCACTTCTGCCCTATCTGTACGTACACTACCACTGACGTTAGAATACGTTTGAATATTTGTAGCTACGATTACCATGCTTCCGCCATTCTCGTATTCCGCTGCATCTACACAGACCACGTCCGGCGTTGCCAAGCTTCTTATGCAGGCTTTTCGCCCTTTCTATTCTTCTAGCGCGGTGATGTTCAGGATGCATAATTCTAGGTAATGAAAGCACCACAATATTCCCCCTTGTCTCCCGCGTAATGGCTTTTTTTACCCCATGTTGCACGTTCTACGCGACGCCAATTGTGTCCAAAAATGCCTGCTCGTAGGGCTATGGGTTAACCGATTATACTGTGATATCGTGTGGGCCTCTATTAGCTCTGCGAGCGTGTTATATAGCCCTAGAGCCAAGAACTTGTCATTGGACGCATATAACGGTAGACCTTGTGTATATGCTTGTGTATAGCTTGTGTATATGCTTTCCTAATGATGCAATTTATTTTGCTCTGTTTGGCTGCGTGTACTTTAAGATATAAGCAACGTACACGACGCGGCTGACTACAAAAGCCTGGACTGAATGAACTAAGTTGTGTTCCTTCATACCATAGTTTTTGTTGGCTATTCGTTTCATCAGCCTGCTTGTTTGGTGGACGCTGTTCTCTAATAGCCTAATAGTTTCTCCATTGTGTCCATTCTCAAATATACGGAGACCGTGAATTCGTAGGTTCGCTACAGTGGGTATTTTACTTCCCCCTTACAAAAATTGTGATGTCTGGCCTTCCATGTATGCTTTTGCGTCCCCTACATGTGGGCCTGTGTATGAGCGATTCCGACTTTTCGGGAGAACATTTTAGCCCCTTACCTACTACATATCTCTCTACAGTGTCAACAGCTTATTCTAATATGTTTTCAATGTCGCTGTCACTCCCACCCGTCACCCAGAGGATAATGTCGTCTGCATATATGCTATGTCTTAGGCCCCCAATCTGGTCAAGTTTTGTGGGTAGGCCAATCGTTGCCACATTAAATAACAGGAGAGACTGCACCGAACTCTGTGGCATCCCCCTTTTGCGCAATACAATCTCTTCAGACCTTGCCTCTCCGACCGTAATTCTTGCAGTGCGATCGGATAGGAAGTCTCTCACATATGCGTAAGTGTGCTGTCGTATCCCCAGTCCCTGTAGATTCTGTAATATGGCTCTGGGTGTGATGGTATCGAGGGCTTTTGTGAGATCAATACCAAGGATAGCCTTAGAATCTAAAGATCTGGTCCTCACGTCGAGTATTTGATGCTTAATTTGTAACATGATGTCCTGTGTTGATGGTTTAGGTCTGAAACCAATCATGGTAAGTGGGAATAGTCCGTTTTCCTCCATGTAAGTAGTGAGACTCGTAAGAATGACGTGCTCTATGAGTTTGCCTACACATAAGGTCAGTGAAATTGGTCTAAGGTTATCCAACTGTGCTTTCTTTCCCAGCTTCGGAATCATAATGACCAGAGCAGTCTTCCATTGACGTGGAATGGTCCCACTCTCCCAACACTTATTGATGTACTCAGTGAGCGCCTTAATGGATTCGTCATCCAAGATTCTGAGTGTCTTATTAGTTATTTTATCAGGTCCCAGACCAGACCTCGGGTGTAGTCGAGCGAGCTCGAATATAACCTCGGCCTCCGTTATATCAGCGTCGAGTTTAAGGTTGTCCTGCCCCTTCTAACCAGAAAGTGGTTCTTTTGTTGCGTGTGCAAAGTACTTTCTTCGTAGCTCGTGGAAGAGCTCGTCCTCTGTTCTTGCACAGTTATGTATTACGTGGTGCAGCTTATGCCTCTGTGCAGTCTTTGTACTTTGCAGGTCTAGGAGACTTCGAAGAATGTTCCAAGTCTTTGACATCTTCATTTCGCTATTCATTAGGTTACACGTGGCTTTCCATTGTTGTTGGGTCAGCCGATTCGCATGGAGCTCTATCTCCTTGTCTAATGCAGCTACTTTCTTTCTTAAATTACAATTGTATTTCTGTCTTTTCCAGCGCTAATGAATGCTAGTCCTTGCTTTCCACCGATGCAACAGTTTGCTGTCCAACTCCGCCATTCCCGCTTCTTCGGGAACAATTTAGTGGCTTTCTTGGCACTCTGCTTGAGCTTTTTACCCATTTTCTATATCTATCATGGTATAATCTGAATCCCCTCTCGATTCTAGCGGAAATAGTCTCATTCTACAAGCGCCAGTTTTCTGCCTTGCTTTTTTTGAGCGCATGCATGTACCGTTGTAGCTACAATATAAGATCACTGCCAAAATTCTGTTGCGTGTTTTACCCATCGCGAGTCTGCTACGTTTTTCGTAAAAGTTAGGTCCGGTGTTGTGTCATTACTAACGCTGTTGCCTATTCTTGTGAGCTCCTCAGGATTCGTTATCAGCGTAAGGCCCCCGTGTTGAGCGTCTGCCCATAAGTTGCGTCCCTTTACAATCTCAACTGTGTATCGTCATGCCGCGTGCGGTGCGTTAAAGTCACTGACTATGACGAGAGCCTGTCTCTCCGCTATGCTCAAGGCTTTGCGGAAAAGTGCACCAGACTTGAGCTTCTGTCGGGGTGGGCTTTAAATGTTAAGCACGAAAAGACTTGCCTCTTTCTCATGGGAGGGTGTTATTTCTATAAGGACGTGGTCTATGCTGTGCACTCCAGTTTTATGCTCTACAGCTGTGAGGTTTCTATGCATCAGAGTTGTGACAGTCTCCTTCTTTCCTGAAATACTATACGACTTGGACCCCTATATTTTTGCCATCCCCCCGGTCTCCTGCAGGGCGATGGCATCTGGCACCTCCCTGTTTATCACGTATTGCTGCAGGTTCCCTCGTTTCCTACAGTACCCGCGGCGATTCCACTGCCAAATAATGTACTGGTTACGTGGCGCCATGTTTATTTATGGGATCCTCCTCGGTGACCTTGCTGGTTTCTACTGTTGGTGTTCTGCTATACAGCTTTAATTTAACCGGCTCCACCCAGACGATATAATGTCCTTCGGCGTGCTCTCTATTGCTAATACCCTGAGCTCGAGTCTATGAAATCTTTGCTTTAGTTCGACGTACGTGCAAGTAATTTGGTTTTGTATTTCATCAAAAATTCCTTTGAACAACTTCTTAACCTCGTTTATCGAAAAATTACCGGCTTTTTCTGCCTCTTCCTGCGCCCTCCTTTTGAGTGGCGGTGACTCCCCGCTCGTTTGCGAGGGAACAGATGTTGGGGCTCGATTAAGCATTGGTATTTTGCTAACAGAGGGAGTGTTAGGCATCGCACTCGCGTTGCGCCCTCCTGAAGCTTCGCATTTTCTTCTTTTCAGTTGCTTAATACGCTTCTTTAAAGCGTTACATTCTCTCTAGTGATCTGTTCTGACATTTTTTTATCAGCATCATTTCCTTTTCTAAGGTGGACACTATAACTTTACTTGGAGAGGCAGTGCCGGAAACCACACTTGCAAAGCTAGCCTGCGTACTGCTGCTCCCTCGAACGGCTCTTGACTGGGACCTTGGCCTTATCTTGATCTTGGTTAGGATCGGGACCTGGACTGTCTTGCACTCTTTCCCCTAGTAAGCTTTGAGAAGGATGCGGAGTGGTCTCTTGCGAGGCCGTTCGCACTGTTTTGCCTGTTAGTGTCCTTGTCAAACTGCTGGCTGGTTGTTGTGTTGTGGTCCTCGTCATAGCATACGCCGACTTCCTTGTAGTGGTAGCATGCTTCAGCGCACGCTGCCAGCGCTTCCTCCTCGTCTCGCCTCGTCCGTTCGCAGCGACGCCTCATAACCAGGTACGGTATCTTGTATCTTGCCTTCCATCTCTTGTCTCCAGTGGGACGATCTTTGCCACATAGCTTGCATTCCACTTCACAACGGTGATCTTGCGCTGGATTAGCGCTTCCACATCCCTGCACACCTTGTCGTTGGGGTAGTGACACACAACTGCTCTATGTCCAAGTCTCTCACAACCGCAGAAGACATCGAAGTGTTTTCTGTACAGCGTGCACTTAACGAGCATTGCTCCATACCTCACATATCTCGGAAACGCCAAACACCTCCAACAGCACAATAATATTGTCCGTGCTTCCCATTCTTTTCGCATGAAGGACTCCTGAGTTTCTTGGAGTGACCAAGTTGCTAAAGATGTCTTCTGGGCTCTCTTCTTTCGGCACCCCTCGTACATGTTCTTTTGACGTGTTCTCCAGGGCTGTCCTGTACGCAGTGGTCTCCGATTCTGTTGACCTATTTGTAGGTTGGCAATGGCTCCATACTGCCGGACTCTATCCTCGAAAGGTGTACTGATGACGAGTATGTTCTGCGTGTTGTTGATGCACCTACTCTCTTCCACAGCCGTTTCCCGGCCGACCTCCACAGCGTTGCACTGGCAAGCGTCATTGTCATCTTCAATATTTTGTTCGACAGTTGTCATGACAAAAACAAAGCCCATTCGGCAATTTGTAGGCGAATTTCGGAGGCCATCAAACCACGTCAAATAAGAGTGGGAGAGTGCAGCCATCACCGCTCAAAACACACAGCAACTTTCAAACAGCTTTGAAATGGACAACTATGGCCTTCTAGCGGAAACATATGTCTTTCCAGAAGCGTTGATCAAGAAAAAAGCAAACGCTAGATATTGTGCTGCCATGTGTGAGGCATTGTGAGACTTTTATGACCTCCTCTTACGAAAATGTCATATATGGCACCTATATAGGTCATATATGGCCACATATAACCATATAGGTCAGCATACATGTCTTCCTTTTCCCATTTAGGATGTATATCTGGCGGAGTCGGTTCGTGTATGGGGTTATATACAGCCATATATGACTTGGTTGGCCCATATAAAGAGTCAAATCCAGCCTTATAAGGCAAGGCCACACCATGTATAACATATCAAGTCGACTCTTATATGTGGAAGCGCTCCCTTATATGGGATGAACCACGTATATAATTAGCACTATGATCACACACTTTTATGGATTTTGTAATGTATAACATTTTGTACAGATTTTAACCTGCTATTTTGTACAGTAACAAGAGATTGAAGTATATGTCTTGTTTCTGCCATGCAAAAAAACTGAAATTCAGGTCAGCGTTGTGTGCGCGATAGTTGCTACTATGCATCGATTTGTGTAATTTAACTTGTAAGTTTTCATGGCATTTTGGTTTGAAAAATAAGTTGCATATAATACGACGTAATTATTGTAAACGAGAACAGGCATGTTTTACAAGAAAGGAATCGTGTCAGGTCACAAAGCTCATTGAAGCTCCCGAACCTCGGTATTATTATAGAGCAATCCTACATAGCAATATATAAAAGTGAAATGCACGCTACTTATATTGTTCACATTAATGAATTGTTTGGAGGGGCAGCAAGCAGTTGTAATTTCAATGAATTTTAGCTCCAAAATTGGTGGAAAAAATTGCTGAATATTTGAAGGTTTTGATGGCTATATGCTCCCTTCATATAACAAGATTTAGGTGAATCCTGTTGACCTCTCATCTGCGGTTACCTTTAGCAGCCATTCATCATAGTGCATGAGCAGCGGAGAATTCAAGAGAGTATCTTTAAAAACAAAAAAAGAAACTTACATATATGAAACTTGCAGGCACTGTTATGATTAGGTTCAAGATAGAACTTGTACTAATTTATTGCAAAAAATACACCTTGCGTTTCCTTTGGCTACGTGTAATGTTCTTGGCTGTGCACACAGCAAATTTATGGGAACGTTTATGATTGCACTAGTAAACAATAATTTAGTGTAACGCTTGCGAGCGTCGAATGAATCTCACGTCATACACAAATACGTAAAGAATGATGCAACTGACTCACACGTGATACACATTTATTAGACCATGTATCGAATGCTGAAGCTTTTATAGCAACATTTAACGTAGGCTGCCGAATTCACTAAATTTCTATTTTGTGTGGGTGTGTAATTACTTGGTCGAGGTCACTAATGCGCACGTGCCCTCATTAGGATTTGCTTCAACATTGCCTTGTGAATACAATTAGCATGACACGTTTTTGCGGGCTGGCGTGATGCCTAAGCTAATTTCTACATTATGTAAACAGCTCATTGCTGTGCATGCGCGTAATAATTAAAACTGCTTGTGAACATATCATTTCAAGAACAACACTGTGGTGCATTTACCTATAAAAACATACGTATGCAGGCACATACCCACCAAACTGCGCAATTACACACTCGCGTAAGAGATTCCTGGGCACGCGGACACTAGCGTTCCTTTAATGTGGCAAGATATTTCGGCGATGTGAGAATGATATGAGCGTATTAATAATAATATTATTATTAGTATTATTAATAATAAAATAAAAAATTATTGTTATTATTATTATTACTATTAATAAAATTATATCACTATTATAATTGTCATTGATGTTGTTGTCGTTGTATCTTGCAAAACGTCCGTTTCAATTCTATACGCTGTCAATACTCTGTTGTTATGTAAGGTTTATGAGATCAGTGATCTTGGAGTTCGTTTTAATAGCACGCTGAATTTTTTCTACTTCCATTAAATGTGCTGCCATGGGAGGCCTTTGTTATGTTCCTGTTGGCAGAATATCTCTCGAAAATATGGTTCAACTACAGCCTTTTACAAATTGTACACCGTGATATGTCGCGCTCAACTTGAGTCCATATGCATATGCGATCTGGAATGGCCTTGCAAAATCCAGCATTAATGCCACTGAGTGAGTCCAGAAAAAATTCATGAGCATTTACCCCTATCGTTTCACTAGAATCTTTTGAACACTGCTAGATTATAATCTTTGCCATCCTTTAACGGCCAACCAAATCACGCTGAGCTGTTATTTTTTTACAAGCTAGTTCAGGGTGACATATTCTGCCGTTCTCAGTTGTAATAATTTTTAAACTACACGTAAGTTATCCAGAGAGAACTGAACGTTGCATGTACCTGCCAGATTCTTCCAACACTCTATCCTTTATAGTATACCGAGTCTCTCTAACGTCAACTTTCTTTAGTCGTTAGGTTTGAAATAGTCTACACTCATTTTTTTGTCAGTGAGGGCTGCCCTGTCCTAACGTAGATTTGCATATGCACATATTCTTCTCTTTTCTGTCTGTCAGGAAGTCTTCCGCGTGGTTGTGTATATTCCACATTATTTTTCAGTCCCATTCTATGTATATCTACTTTTCATTTCCTTTTTCTGTTGTGCGCTGATTTCTTTTCGACTACTCGTTTTTGCACTTTTTATTGATTTCCTTTTTCTGTGAACAGTGTGTAATGTATTGTTTCTTATTTTTGTTTCGTTTTGCGCACGCCATCACGATAGATCCTATGGTTGTTCCTGAACTCATTAAAAATTATTGAATGATTACTGGTTGATTGAATATTATTAATATTGTTGCGAATGTATTTACTACTTTAGAGTAGAAAAGTACTCCAGCAGTCAAGATGGCAGCCGTTGTGTATTTTCGAACAGCCCACCAACGTCGTCGTCTTCTTCTTCGCACCGCCCGCATAGCTGCATAGCCGCGAACCCGCAACATCGACCTCCGGCGGCGAAAAAGCGCCGACCCGGCGCTTGTTAGCAGGTGTTGGACGAGATGTACGGCTTGAGGCGAGCGACGTGGACGATGTCGGAAGATGTGGAAGGTATCGAAGGGTTTAGAGGTGCTATTTCATAGGTAACATCAGTTACCTGCCGTAGCACACGGTAAGGTCCGGAATACTTGGGTAGAAGCTTTCAGCCAGACCAACATGCCGCGACGGAGTCACAGAAGAACGAGGTCACCTGGACTAAAGTGGACGTCCCGATGGTGGCTGTCATAGCTACGTTTCTGACGGAGCTGCGAGTCCGAAAGGCGCTGATGGGCAATCTGACGGGCTTTCTCTGCGGTGCTAATAGCGCGGCGAGCATATGCTGTGGACAGGTTGGCAGGGTTGGGTACAAGCGTGTCGAACGGCAATGTCGGGTCTCTTCCATACAAAAGGTAAAAGGGAGAATATCCAGCAGTGTCGTGGCGTGAGCTATTGTAAGCGAAAGTGACAAAGGGTAGCGCAATGTCCCAGTCACGATGATCCGTCGACACGTACATGGCGAGCATGTCAGTGAGCGTGCGATTCAGACGTTCTGTGAGGCCGTTCGTTTGAGGATGGTAGGCCGTCGTAAGCTTGTGCTTGGTTGCACAAGAACGAAGTAGATCGTCGATTACCTTAGATAAAAAGTAGCGACCGCGATCGGTGACCAGTTGACGAGGAGCGCCATGATGTAAGATGACGTCTTGAATCAAAAAGTCGGCGACATCTGTAGCGCAGCTGCTTGGAAGAGGTCTCGTAATTGCGAAACGGGTCGAGTAATCTATGGCGACGGCGACCCACCTGTTACCGTCGGTAGAAAGAGGGAAAGGGCCCAGCAGGTCGAGGCCGACACGATAGAAAGGCTCGGCAGGTACGTCGATCGGTTGAAGGAGCCCGGCGGGGGTGTACCGCTGGCCTTTTGCGGCGTTGGCACGACTCACAAGACCTAACATAACGTTGTACAGAACGGTAGAGGCCGGGCCAGAAAAAGCGTCGGCGGACACGGTCGTACGTTCTGGCAACACCAAGGTGGCCAGCCGTTGGTACATCATGTAGTTGCTGAAGTACGGTCGAGTGCAAATGAGTGGGGTATTACGAGTAGTAGTTCGTTTCCCACATGGTGCATGTTGCGGCGGTATAAAATGCCGTCTATGACAACGAACATGCGAAGCGAACTGTCTGTACAGCCTGTGTTCAGGCGGTCGATTAGCTCTCGTAGGGACGCGTCACGCCGTTGCTCACATCCCATGTTGCCGAAAGCAGAGAGCGAGGAAATACAGATGGACGCGTCGTCGGTTACTAGATCTGGAGCGTCAACGGGGTACCGAGAGAGGCAGTCGGCGTCTTGGTGTAAACGGCCAGACTTGTAAACCACTGTGTATGTGAATTCCTGGAGGCGCAGAGCCCAACGAGCAAGGCGCCCCGTTGGGTCTTTGAGGGCTGAAAGCCAGCATAGAGCGTGATGGTCAGTGGTAACTGTGAAAGGGCCGGCCATATAAATAGGGGCGGAATTTACCAACTGCCCATACAAGGGCCAGGCACTCGCGTTCCGTAATAGAGTAATTGCGTTCGGCAGGAGAAAGGAGCCGGCTGGCATACGCAAGAACTCGATCGTGACCGGATTGACGCTGGGCTAAAACCGCGCCAATACCGTAGCCACTAGCATCAGTGCGGACCTCGGTTGGAGCAGACGGGTCGAAGTGGGCGAGAATCGGTGGCGTGGTCAGAAGTGTTATGAGCTGGGAAAAGGCCGTGCCTTGATCAGGACCCCACTCAAATGGTACATCTTTCTTCAAAAGATCAGTGAGGGGGCGTGCGACCTCTGCGAAGTTTCTGACAAATCGTCGGAAATATGAGCATAGGCCCACAAAACTTCGAACGTCCTTGACACAAGTCGGTACAGGAAAATCCAGGACAGCTCGGACTTTGTCGGGATCGGGGCGGATGCCGGAGGAGTCAACGAGATGCCCTAGAATAGTAACTTGGCGATGCCCAAAATGGCATTTCGAAGAATTAAGTTGGAGCCCAGCCTCTCGAAATACTGAAAGAATTGAGGAAAGGCGCTCGAGGTGAGACTTAAAGGTTGGGGCAAACACAATCACGTCGTCCAGATAACACAGGCAGATAGACCATTTAAAGCTGCGCAAAAGCGTGTCCATCATCCGCTCGAACGTCGCCGGCGCATTGCACAAGCCAAACGGCATTACCTTGAATTGGTAGAGACCGTCAGGCGTTACAAAGGCGGTCTTCTCCCGGTCGAGGTCGTCCACGGCGATCTGCCAGTAACCGGAGCGTAAGTCTATCGAAGAAAAATAGGTTGCGCCATGAAGGCAGTCCAGGGCATCATCAATACGAGGAAGCGGGTAGACATCCCTTTTGGTGACCTTGTTTAAATGCCGATAGTCCACGCAGAAACGCCAGGTATTGTCCTTCTTTTTAACTAAGACTACAGGGGACGCCCACGGACTCGATGAGGGCTCTATGATGCCTTTTGTGAGCATCTTATTCACCTCCTGTTGGATAACTTGGCGCTCTGATGGTGACACTCGATAGGGACGCCTGTGAATTGGAGCTGCATCACCGGTATCAATGCGATGTTTGACTTGCGATGTTTGACCTATGGGCCTACCGTCAAAGTCAAATATGTCCGAATAGCTCGTGAGAAGATCAGTGAGGTCTTTGACCTGAGACGGCAACAGGTCTGAGGCAATCATCTTAGTTACATTGTTGAGCCGTGTAGATTTGGCTGCGTCCGGTGCTATGCGGGTTCGGGGAGGCGACTGTGGCCAGTTCACGTGACACTGATGAGATCTGGCACTCGTGTGACGGCGAAAGAGTGGCGAGAACAATGCCTTGTGGTAGGATTTGAGGGCTGAGTCCGAAGTTCAGAAGAGGAAGGCACGTCTTGTTCGCTGTGACAGTTAATATGGTGTACGGGGAGGAAACGTTGCGGGCCAGTAAAACACCGGGAGAGGGAAAGACCACGTAATCCCCATCCGGAACACTGGGATATGGTTCAACTGTGACACAAGTTAGGGCTTGGGGTGGGAGGCGAACAAACTCAGCGCACGAAAGCTTGTTCTGTACCATCTTCGACTCTTCGGTGGCCGCAGGCAAGTCAAGTTGCACGACGCCGGCTGAGCAGTCAATTACAGCGGAGTGGTCGGACAAAAAATCGAGTCCAAGGATGACGTCATGTGGACAGTGAGCGAGAACATGGAATAGAACGGACGTCTGGCGGTCGGCGAATCTCACACGCGCGGTGCACATTCCGAGCACAGCCGGGGTCGCTCCACTAGCGACACGTACAAATAGGGACTCTGGCGGCGTAAGGACCTTGTTTAATCGTGCACGGAGGTCAGAGCTCAGAATTGAAATATGTGCGCCGGTGTCAATAAGGGCAGTAACAGGAAGGCCATCCACTTCTACATCAAGCAGGTTCTTGTCCGTAGTCAAGGTCAGCAGAGGGTTTTCAGGTCGGGAGTCCAATGCAGCGTCACCTCCGGGAGCTGCATTGCTCAGTTTTCCGAAGAAGGGCGTCCACTAGGGTGGGGCGACGAATAGCGGCGGTGCTGAGGTGACCTGGAGCGACGGTCATGCGGGGACGGCGAACGGCTGGACCGGCGGACTGGTGTCGCAGGAGTGCCATTGTACGGTCCCATCGTCACGAGCGCCATACTGCAGGGGCCGGTGGTTGTCGTCACGTCGATAGCCAGGAAACGACCGAGGTGGATACGTGCGGAAACGACAGTAGCGGGAGATGTGTCCTACACCATGACAATGAAAACATATAGGCTTGTCGTCCTGTGTCCTCCACTGAGCAGGATCACGATAGCGGCGGAATCTTTCTGGTGCAGGAGAAGGCGCTATGGTACTGACCCGAGGTTCCGTCAACGAACATACAGGCTGCACACCCAACGTTTGCCAGCTCCTCTCTCACGACCTGTTGGATCAACGAGATCGTTGGTCGATCATCAGATGGGCGGGTCAGAAAAGACGGAGACGCGGCCTCGATTTCTCTACGAACGATGCGAACTACACTCTCGTTGTTATGTGGTTGACTGCATGGCGGCTGAAGGTCCTCGCAAGATGACGTAGCGGCCGTGTTCGGAAGTCGCAAGAAATTCTTGGCGACCCGGCGACTCTTCAGCTCTTCGAATCGGCGGCACTCTTTGATGATGTCATCAATGGTGGAACAGTCTTTGGAAACCAGTATGTTGAAAGCATCATCTGCAATGCCTTTAAGTAAATGGCTTACTTTGTCTTCCTCGGACATGTTGGGGGTCGGCACGATGGCAAAGGGCGAGAACGTCAAGGATGTAGGTGACATATGATTCGGTCGTAGTTTGTGCCCGACCAGAGAGTTCTTTAGAAGCGGCCCGCTGGCGTCCGACGGCCTTACCAAACAGGTCACGAAGCTTCTGTTTGCAAGTATCCCAGCTGGTTATGTCCGCTTCATGAGCCTCGAACCACGCGCCAGCTGTTCCGCAGAGATAGAAGCCAACGTTGGCGAGCATCATCGTAGGGTCCCACCGGTACACTGCTGCAAAACCGCTCGAACTTCGGAATCCAGTCGTCAACGTCAACATGGTCGGTGCCGCAGAAGTTGCCAGGGTCGCGCGGTTGCGTCAATACGACCGGCTGTACAGGCTGCGCCGGAGTCGCGGCTGAAACAGGAGCGGCAGAATTGGTTTCTGTTGCCATGGTCGGGCAGTCGAGAACACGTCCGCTTCGAAGTTCCGTCTTGCGTCGTACCCAGCACCTCCACCAAAAATGTTGCGAATGTATTTACTACTTTAGAGTAGAAAAGTACTCCAGCAGTCAAGATGGCAGCCGTTGTGTATTTTCGAACAGCCCACCAACGTCGTCGTCTTCTTCTTCGCACCGCCCGCATAGCTGCATAGCCGCGAACCCGCAACAATATTATAAATGCTTGAGAAATAAGGTTAAAATGTGGCTGGAACGCGTCTTAGTAGCCAGTGTACGTGAAGCAGTGACTTCAGCTTCACGGAATGCCTTTCTCAAAGGTCCTGCAGCTGCAGCTTCCTGGGCGCACAGGAGAAATTTGAGGTCCATTGTCCGAAAAAACTCGCCAGACTGACTGCAGCTGTTGGCACGGTCGCAAGGAGTGCGCACACTAAAAAATGCAAAAAAGTGCGCCTGTTGGAGGGATGGAAAATTCAGAGAACGTTGTTCGAAGAAGCGCGCCTAGGTGCCGTGCAGCCCTGTCGTGGCCTACACCAGTCTGTCGACAAAGCAGGAAAGAGAGTGCCGCGGCCCATTTCTAGTCACAACGAAGAAAATGGTTT
>WOVY01016084.1:0-95242 GCA_013436015.1 Rhipicephalus annulatus | reverse complement strand
CGTAGCCGAGAACCGTAGCCACTGTTCCACTGAGGCGGACGGCGGGTGCCAATTCTCTTCATGAAGCGGCGCACGGAGAAATCGACAACTGCATGTGCACCGTCTATAGTTCCTCGAGCTTCGTGAACGTCCATGCAGTTTGAAACCATGGCTTATTATTTTATTTTTTTCGCGTGGCTTTCCGAGCCCGTTGCAGGTGCTGTTGGTGCACCGTCTGTATTCGTCCCGTCCCATATAAATGGCCCGCGTATACGAATGAGAATGTTTCTGAAGCTGCTGGCACGGGTGTGGTGCTCTTGTGTCTGACACGACCCAAACCACGTCTTCTGGAAATCAGCTCGAGGGACGAAAAACTGATGCTTTGACTTGAGAGTCGAGTACGCTTCCAGGCAGTTGAAGATGCTTCTTCATTCGACAGTGTAAAAGCGATGGTCGCCGTTTATTTATTTATTTATTTATTTATATTTATTTATTTATTTATTTATTTATTTATTTATTTATTGACCTTTGTGGACTTGTGAAGCGGGAACTTGTTTCGTCTGGACAGACTTTTAGGCTTCACTTGTACAAAGACGATTATGAAACACTGGGACGGGAAAACGCGCATAATTGAAGAATCAGTCTCGCATGACTTTTTTTTAAATAAAGTTAAAAATGAAGGAAAGAGGCTTCTCACTGTGCGTGATGAAGACATTTTGGCAGTGTCCACATAAGAGCACATCAAAAGCGCTTTGGGAGCTGGAGATTTGCTCGCAAAAGCGGGCGAACGTGGTACCGACTCCCTCAGAGGTTATTTTGCGATGGAATTAGCATTTTGTTTTGTTTTAAATGGAAATAACTCGCTTTAATTTTCAAACAGTTAGAATTTCTTTTACGGTGGGGAGTAAAGAAATCCATTCACTCATAAGGACGGCCTCGCTTCGACATTCTATGCTGCAGCTGGTCAGTATCACGTGTCGAAGAGGGCGTGTATAAAGCCTATCTGCCCCTGACATACTTTCGCGGGGGTCTCCTCTTTGGCTGCATGGGTCAGCCGTCTTATGTAAGTATCAACGTCGCTTCCGACGACGCATGGCCGTCGCTTATCGGCGCAGTTATTTTTTTCTCCTCCTCTCCCGCGGCGTGATTCGCCGCTGCTCTGTTGGTTGCGTGCATGCGGCCGATGATGGCACTAGCAGTCGCGGGTGCCGCTAGGAGACGCTGTAATCGCGAAGAGGCTGAATGTCTCGCATATATATACACAAATCACCGCCACGCGATACGCCGGCCCGTCTGCCCTCCCGCTCGCGAGAAGGACGTATGCAAATGACTGCAGCGATTTATATGCCGCGCGATTCCGAGTATATCGAGTGAATCGAGACGCGCTGTCTCGCTCGCTCCTCCGGCGGGCACGACTGCGTCGACGGCGCGACTGCTTTGATCCACGCAACGCGACGCTTCGCATTTTGCGTTTCGAAAGCGCGTCGCTCTAAACCTGCTGAAAAAAAAAAGGGGGGGGGGGGAGGTGATTACAGATTTGTGGTTGTCTTGTCGTCCACTTTTGCAATTTGCATTCTGTACACAGGAAAAAAACAAAAACAAGCTGCACCGCCTCTTCGGCTTTTCAAGACGAAATTAAAAGAAAAAAGTTGCAATATATGTATACAAGTTGAAAGCTTCCGTTTCGTTCGCTGTTCCCGTGACCGTGAGATAAGAGGTGCAGTATTGCCAACCTCAACGAGCGTTTCACCACCGCGACTATCCGGACGCGCGCACTTCCCCTGCCTCGACACAACTGAGCGGACACGGCATTTGAGTACACGGTGGCACGAGTGGCTGCTCTTAGAGGTGTATATACGCGACTGAGAAATAGTGCGAAATCGCGAAAGATGCGTGAAACGCTAAGGCTAACTTTTAGCACAGCTGTAGTTTCTTTTCTTTGACTTCGAAACCTTGCCCTTGGACATATATGTGGTGGCAAGGGGTGTCCAAGATACGCGCGACGCGAACAAGTTGTGATTTGTGTAAAGAAGTCTGACAAAGTCGGGATGGTCGGCCAGACATCAAGCGGCGAAGACAGCTTCAATACTCGGGCATGTATCAGCTAGTAACCACGATTTTTGTCACCCGAGAGGATCCTGCATCGGCAGCTTTTTCCTAACTGGATGCAAGATGTGCGCGCGATGTCACAAAACAACATGGCGCCAAGGCGATGGACTACCTTCGGGCTATAGTTGGTATAATACACGTAAAATTAGATATAAAAGCAGGGCGGGAAGCACGAAGCATGAGAATGAAAACGACGGGACAGGCCGGCACTTACAACCGATCAGAGCGTATGCCTGATACCCGCCGGTAAGCACCGTGTACATTCGTGAAGCAGCCATGCGTCGACATAACACAAATAACGAGCTGTCCGCAGCTTTTAGAGAGCTCATCATTTTACCAGACAGACGCGAGTTGTTTCCCCGTAGAACATGGCGGAAGCTGCTGCACCCGCCCGATTTCCGCCTACCTCCGCTCTTTAGTCCCCCCATATATAAGAAGGAGTATATTTAAAACGAAGCGCGTTTATAGTTATCCGCCTATAGCTGCACGCCCCCATGAATGACCACTTGCCGTGAGTGTGTATCGTAATATCATAACGAGTGTTTTACGTCCCAAGATCATGATGTTAATGTGAGGCACACCATATAGTGAAGAGCTCCGGGAATTTCGATTATAATGATGTTGCTGAGCGTGCGCTGACGTGACCGCCGCGGCCGAGACTGAACCAGGTGACCTTCGGATTAGCAGCCGAGTACCTTAACCGCTGACACACCATAGCGCTGAATGAGTGTATAGGTCACGAAGTGTATGGTGGCGATGGTGAGCGTGCAGGGTATACATAGATGGCATGTAAAATAGTTCCCGCCGCGACCGCGCAGCATTGCCGAAAGGAACCCATGAAACGCCTGGAGGGGAGATGGTACGTAGTCCACCGCAGGCTTTTTTTTTTCTTTTTCTTTTTTTTTGAACGATGACATTTGTCTTGTGGTTGTGTTGTATTCCACTCTCCGGCGTTGCGTCTGACTTGCGATACATTAAGGCATCGCGCGTTTTTCTCCTCGCCGCCCGACGAATGTTGCGTTTCGCTGCCGTGTAATGACCGCCGGTTTCCCCCGCGGTGCTTTCGTGCTTCGCGGTGCAAGCATCACTGCGCGGGAGGCCAGGGCGTGCCTCCGCGGAACGCGGCGGCGTGAGGCAAGAAAAATGAATAGCACGAACGCAATTCTGCTGCCGTTAGCGTTGACGAGACGTGCGGGCTGGCACGCCCATCACGCACACCAACCGAGCGGAGAGAAAAAGGAACAGTGGCCGTAGCCAGGCTTGCAGCAGCGCGAGCTGCTGAGGTGCTCCGAGCTGAAGCAGGCGAGATTAATGTGTAAGCTGCAGTTTTTCGATTAAAACGGGCTTGATGCTATATGCTTACGAACTGGATCGAAGTATTTGTGCAGCTTGAGAAGTGTGCGGTTGTGGGCTTGCGGGGCACGTTGAGCAAACTGACCTCACACGTATGACGCGGGCACTTACATTGCTGCGCGGACGTCACACCTAACGATACGAAATGCAAGCTGCCTACATCGGCGCCATCCTGCAGGGACAAGCAACGATCGTTGATTCATGTGCACGTACTTAAGAGCGAGCGTGTGACATTAAGATCGCCAACTTTAGCCGGTGGAACGTATTTCTCTCGTTTAATCCACGCTAAGTGCCTCATAAATTTCCAGTATCTATTTTTGTTGTCCTGTGTTTATGTAGACTGCAGATCGATCACATGTTCCGACGACGCGGGACATAAAGACTCACCTACTACACACAACGAGATAACCAATTATTACTACATGGTGAGTCGTGCGTTCCCAAATGCCACATTCAAAACTCAATAAAGCATATGCCGTCTCGTTGTGCTTACTTCAAACTCATTCGTGCCCGTAGTTAGCATACCTAAATGCAATTTATCCTCACAAATTCCCCGATGCTGCCTGCGCCGCTTGCGGGAAGACTGCTACATTACACATGCTCTGAATGTGCGGGTTGCTTGGACCGATCTATAGCAAACCCGAGTGGGATATGCGCTTCTGCACAGCCCAGAACTTCTGAACCAAATCCTGGCCGTCCAGTGTACCCGCGAAAGGGCCGTCAGGCTAGACTTGCCGGTCCCCACGTGGGAGTAACCGGGTGATGCGTGGCAACCTCAGCGTCTGCACTGGACCATAATGAAGTTGTTCTCTCTCTATCGATCACATGTTGCGCACCTGCATGTCATGCGAGTATGCGCCACACGCAATTCGCGCTCCACGTAAGGCCAGGGCAGCGGAAATATAGACACTGACAATGATTGTGAGAAAATGTTTCATGACACGCGCGACAACCGTGTCATGTTATTCACGTATGGTCATACTCATTTCGTTCGTGTTCGTCATACACAAAACATACAAAAGTAATAATCCTCGACAATCAAGTGCGCCACCGCGTCGTCCACCTCCGGAACAAGATACCTCCTGACTAAAATTAACAATTACTGTTATCTTTAAGGCGAAAGTCCTGGGTTCCTTATCAAAGGCGCAAAATTTCCGTCGGCGGCGTGCCGCGGCGTCCGTGTCAACACAGGTGATGCGCAGGTAGTACCAACTATATATCTCAGCTCTCAGTTACTGCAATGCAAGGAATCATCACCACGTGATGTAGTCTTGACATGACGTCATAATAGTGCCACAGATAGTCAAAGTTGTCACGTCATCATTACGCCTCTCTGGCGTCACGTCGTAGCGTGATGTAGTCATCACGTGAAATCATCGCAACAGCGAAAGGGGGCAGATAACGCGTAGGCCGCGGAAAACCAGACGAGGTACAGATAGCTTGCAAACGCCTCCAATCTTGGAGGCAGTGGATAAACACCTTATAGAAGAACATGGTTTTCGCCTTAGAGTCGGCCTAGATGGATGTGTTAGGGACCTTTCTTTCTTTCTTTCTTTCTTTCTTCTTTCTTTCTTTCTTTCTTTCTTTCTTTCTTTCTTTCTTTATTTCTTTCTTTCTTTCTTTCTTTCTTGTTTTTGTTTTTCACGCACCCTAAAGAACGCCTACGCGCGAGAAATCGTCCTTGTCATCTCATCTGATGTTCATTGCCGTTCTATTCCTATTAAAATTATTATTAATATTTTTCATTCTCATTCCTGTTACGATTTGTATAATAATTGACATTTAGTTCATGTTTTTTGTTTGTATGGAAAGTGTACCAATTCATGTATGTATTCCCTTATGCTCCCCTTACGCAATGCCCTGTTGGGTCTGTAAGATATTTTGAATAAATAAATAAATAAATTTCGCGAGCTTCAACACGCGCAGCCTTTTTTTTTTTGCATTATTTTTCCCGGCAAACGTTACCGCAAGCCACGTCGAAGTAGGTAGATGAATTGCGAGGTGCGACCTCGTTCGGCTAGTAGTGCAGCCGAACCGAATCACGCGGCGGGCCGACGAGTAATTAGCGCCCCGGCAAAGCGCTCTAGACGGCGCTCTCACGAGCATCTTCGCGTCCTTGACCACGGCGCACTCACTCGCGCCACCCTGTCAGGCGAGGAGGTTGACGCGGCTTCTTTGCATGGCCTCAGTTGCTCGGCGACACGAAAATAGGGACTCCCCGGCTCATGCTCTTCGCGGGGCGCCACTGCGAGTCTTAATTCGCGCGGGCTCTCCGACACGCCACGAGTTGCGGCGCTAGCCACCCTCGCCTTGGGAGGCAGGATGTGGTAACGCGGTCACAGCTATACATAACGGTGGATTCCGCTTAGCTTAGGTTAAAAGCGCCTCAGCGTGTTCCGCGTGTGAACAATTGCCGCGTTTCTGCGTTTTGTGCGTCACATGCGTATGTACAGTGTAGTGAAAACAAGTACATAGCCGCATCAGCGAAATAGTTTCTTCTTCTTTTTTTTTCCTTATAGCACAACCGGTGCGACGTCAACTTGTCTCGATGGATTGAGCAAACTCGGCTATACGCTGTGCAACTTGACTGAGCTGCTTCGAAAAAAAAAAAAAGAGTGGTAGTGGCAGTCCTAAAACATTCGTTCGGCATTCTTCACGCGACTTTCGTTTTTCTTATCGCAACACCAAAACGAGTTACAAGTGTGGCTTTCAGCCGAGAACTCGGTGGTCGTGTCGTGTGTTCTCTTAATCTCAGTGGCATTTTCGCGTTGTTTGCATCAGTGTGTCAAAAATTGGGGTACCTTTAAGCTTTTCCTATAAGCGTTTAGCGCGATAGCGATGTTCTGTTCCTAGTGCGTATACTTCGAACACTTAGTGCGTGAAATCTTTTCGAACTTGTTATGCACCCATTACGTGGCCTTAAGGGTGGAGTAGCGTGTGTGTCTTTTGTGTTGGGTCACTGGATGAATGGAAAAACGTTCATTACACAGAAAAAATTGAAATAAGGGTTAGAAACAGGTGGGCGGGGTGGGCGGGGCTGCTAGTCCAGGGTTCCACTGACCTCAGCAGCCCGCCGCGCTTGGTCCAGGAGCGCCACTTGGGCCCCCTTTTCCTCGCTGGCGAGCGAGGTCTCCCACTGCATGCTCCATCGTGAATTCTTTCGCCGTAATCTGAGGCGTATTAATTTTAGCTGGCCTTAACTTACATTCCCATGTAATGTGAACAAGTGTTGGCTTTCCTCTACACCACGGGCAAGAACCAGCGTATGCGGTTAGGTGCATCGCATGTGACTGGTTTTAAACTATGAAGTCATGATGATCCCATGTTCTTACGCCCGATGACAATGCACGCTTGTACCGCGCATTATTACGGTAGTATTTCATGTTGTATTGTGAAACACGTACACAGGAATGCGTCTGTTTGTAAAGCATGAAAGCTACTTTCACTGCATTTCGAAGCAGAGGAAGTTATTTTCATTGCATTCGCATACAGGGCCGCGGCTCTGTGGTAGAACATCAGCTTGCCACGGAAACGACCTGGGTTCGATTTTCGCTCTGAGACAAATATTTCTTTTTATTATTTGTTGCATATTTCTCCATTTTTTTTGGTCACGCAAAGATTATTTTTCGCTCACAACTAACAACGCTGACACCCACGCCGATGCCGGAATGTCTGCGAAACGAGCTCTTTAATAACGTTATCGCCTTAAAAGAAGATTTGATGGCTATCGTTAGTTTGTTCGTAGATCTAATTTTCTTTCATGTACGCGTCCGCATGTATACATAACGTAAAAAGCAGTTTCGAGGTGGGAGCTCCGAACCCTCGTCCGCGCCTTCGCTCTGGCTACGCCATTATGCACCTACGTATTTCACAAACACACATACATTTACGTGAATTGTACGGGGGGGAGGAGTCATCAAGTGTTGATATTTATAGCCTACAGACGTGTTGTTACAGCCGCGATTACCGGACGAATGTCGCTCCGCTGCTTACTGTTAAACGTGCCACCCGCCTTCTCATTAAAAAAAAAAGCGTGGTTGCTGATAAAGTATATAAGCGTAAGTTACGATTTACATACGCTCCGAGACGGATCTTAAGTTTCGTAGCGGCTGGCGAATATTTTTCCATTGCTTGTTATACTATTCCGAAAGACAGGAAAATATGGTTGCCATGGGTGATCGCGTATAGTTCTTTCGGTAGCCTTTTGAAGTTGTCAGAACAGTCGAGTTTACGGAGCTCGTATGTATAAGTACGTCATACAGCGTACTTGATCTAACTTTTCGTATTTTGTTTAGTAAACAGAGTCTGCGGATTTTTGTGCCGACACCATGATACACGATATATGAGTTGATACGCCGGTGGATAGCGCCAGGCGATTTAGATCGCCTTGGCTGTGCGTTACGAGCCTCGACTGTGTCGCCTCCAGCGAAGTGCCGCGGCCGGGCATGAACCCGCGTCTTACGGGTACCGCAACCACTGCGTTGTGTCAACTGTGTCGTCCGGTGGCGTATGTCCGACTGTTTGCTTAATTCAGACCTGATGAAACTAATGACACGCGCACGGAAATTTGTTCATATTACAGATAGTAGCTTGTATATATCGTATGTATGCCTTTTTTTTTTGTTTAGACGCAGCAGCAAATAAACTGAGAAATCTGCTTTAAAAGATTACATATTTTCGGAGTAATTTGCTTTTTTTTTCTTCATAGAGGTTAAAAGTTATGGGTGCGGCTTATGATCGGGGGTGGATTGTATGCAAGAAAATGGTATATGTTATGACTCATGAGATACCTGGCTTGTATATATGTATGCATGGTACCGCCATATTGAGTTAAAGAACCCCAGGTGGTCGAAATTTCCGGAGTCCTTCACTACGGCGTCTCTCATAATCATATCGTGGTTTTGGGACGTTAAACCCGACATATCAATCAAATCAACCGCCATATTGAACTATATAGTAGTGACGTAGTGTTTGTTACAACCGTATCCTTTTGGGGAAAGCTTTTAGATTTCAGTCGACCGTTTCGCTTGCGTTTCAGGGACTACGTTGGACCTGCAGTGTCTGTCTGTTTCTGATGAAAATTCAGGTTCGACATCGGCACGCGTTAGCGACGTGTTAGTGATAAGTTGGAACGGATGCCATGCACCCGGATGCAACGCTTCGCTGGTGCG
Organism: Rhipicephalus annulatus; assembly: GCA_013436015.1. Classification (NCBI taxonomy): domain Eukaryota; kingdom Metazoa; phylum Arthropoda; class Arachnida; order Ixodida; family Ixodidae; genus Rhipicephalus; species Rhipicephalus annulatus. The sequence continues at coordinate 86,630 of WOVY01016084.1, read as the reverse complement.
CGCTTGTAACGTGCCCAGAAAATGCCTATTTCGGGAGAAAGGCCTGGAAGCTTGGGGGGCGGGCGTCCTATCAGCTGTTGCCTGTTTTGTTCGATGAGGAGCTGCAGGCTATGCTCGAGCGATCCCTTCTTCTGCTTCTTCGCGGTCTCGCGTTGCTCCACTCAGTGGCGCCAGTAGCGCGTGCACACATCTCACTGAGAGCAGCACCTCTTGCGCCATGTGCACTCGCCAACTGGACGAGATAATGGGTCCTTCTCTACACTTTTTCGTCCCTCCACCTTAGAGGCTGTCGGAATAGCAGTCGTCCGGCATATCGTTGGTCACCTGTATCGCCAGTGGGAGCGCATTCCTTCGGTACCCATTGTCTGCCACCGATAGGTCGGCAAATATTTTACACCTCACTCAGAATCGCTCGTAAAATATACCTAAAATGAGCGCGAGTAAACTTTGGTGCGAGTCGCTCGCACTCGGATTCACATTCACTAAAGTCTTCCTCAAGCGGACTCGCTCGGACTCTTTATAATATTACTCACTTGGACTCACGGCTATATCTGAGTCTCGATGAGTAGACTCACGAGTCTGTTTGAGTATATTAGCTGTTTCGTCCAACGTGTCAATGCTTAGTGACACCAGTATCTCCTATAATGGGTGCTAGACTTGGCGCTTTTGATCTCGTAATATTAAGTTGGTGTATGATTGCTCTTGATGTGCGAGTAGACATAATTAGTATAAATATGAGCTGACAAAGGGCTGAGAATAATGGCGAAGCTTAGTAAATAGGTCGAAAGCTCGGCAAAACAATGTGGAACTCACTCGAACTTACTCATAAAATAAACCTCGCTCTCACTGGAACTCGCACTCGCTCATAAATTTCTCCACTGGACTCACCCGGACTCACTCAGACCGCGGCTCGATCTGAGTCTGAGTTAGTCCACTCATGGATGAGTTTATTGACCTATGCTTCCCCCTGATGTGACCGTTGTGATTGCAAAGCTCAGTCTTGAAAGGAATGGGTTTGTATGCGGTATTATCGGCTAAAATATTGCCCACACTGGTCATCGTGAAAATATTTGCAATGTCGCGTTGGACCACTTTTGACACGATCTCAGCGTAATAGCCGTGGCACAAACGAAAGCGCTGGAGTTGTTTCCTTCGGTGTCCGGTGCCATGACCGGAAGGCAGTGAAGACTCTTAGAATGACCTTTTTCCCGCTTCCGATTGTCTTGGCTCTTTTCGGGCTGCGCGGAAACGAAGAGAAAAATCGAAGCATCTTCTTATGGCTGCGAAATCGAGTATACCGTGGCTGAGGAGGAGTGAGGGAGGCGTGGGCCCGGCGGCTGTTTTCGGGGCGGGAGCAGCTGCCACCACCACCGTGCTTGCTTTTCCACTCGAAATAGCCTCCACTTTTCGGCTCTGCGCAAAGAAGGCCCTATTTGAGAAGCGTCGCCGAGAGAGGCGCGGAAGTGCATGAGCAGCGGGACGGGCCCGCAAAAAGGGTCGGGAACATCCACCGATGTCCGCCGCGCATCTTCGATGAAGGAGAAAAAAACAAAATAAAAACTCGTGTCCCGGTCTGTCGGAAAGTGATGTTTCGTCTTTTGCAGGGCGCTTGCGCTCCCGCGGCTTCTTTATACTTGCTCCTCGTCGAGCCCGTCAGGTAGCACGCGAAAGCTACGAAGCTGCTCGACGTATATCCCGTGTTTACCTTCGAGTCTTTCCCAACGAAGGACGGAAATTGGCGATTCGCCTTTTGTTCTCCCTCGCTCGGCGACGTACGTGAATGATCGATTGATTGCGCGTCGCGACCTCGTTAGCGAGTCTCAAGCGAAGTGCGGCTCCGCGATCGTTGCGCAGCGTGTCGCTGCATCGTCTGTGTGTGCGTTCCTTGTGAAAGGCCGCCGGCCCGTTACGCTTGGAGTTATGGGCGCCTTTGACATTTATATACCATAGAATTCGTATATGTGAGGACAGCTTGCTGCCTTTCGTCATATGCGTCAGCACTGATCTCGCGAGCTGTAGCAGTAAGGAAAAAGAAATCACAGCATATCCACGGAGTGAATGATGATTGGTGGGGCGCAGCGTTCGTCAGTCTGTCTGTCCATTCGTTCTTGCGTCCGCCTATCTGTGTGATCCTTGGTGCATCCGTCCGTTTGTTCATTCGTATGTCTGTCCGTCCATCTCTTTTTGCGGCCATCCCTCTGTCTGTCCATCCGTCCGTGCGCCCCTCTGTCTGTCCGTCCGTGCGTGTGTCAGTCCGTTCGTCCGTCCATATGTCTAGAGAAAACTCCAACCACAGCCATCTTACATCTTTTCATCATGTATTCATCATATACAAGTGCCCCCATCCAGCAGACATTGTAAGGACCGCTATTTCGGGTATGTGCCACTGGTGGTTACGTACTACGACTGACGCACAAGCCACGCCATAAGGAGCTTCGCCCCTAAAAAAAGTCCAACGGGCTGAAGAGCGCCTCAACCGCATTCTCCTCACAAGTCCAACACAGGAATTTCGTCACTGAACTTGGAAATCTTAACAGGCGCGAAGCAAGAAGTAGGGACAGACAGACAGCTCTGTTTCGTATGCATGGTTGCTGCCTGGAAGGCAACAAACGCGGTCATCTGTTATCGCGTGCTCGCATTATGCCGCTGTCTGGTATGCGCGCTGCACATCTTTACTCGGTAGCGTTGAAACGTATGAAACTGTGTTGCCACACGGAGTTCCGGTCGGACTTGTGAATCACGGCTCTCGAACAGTGGCGTCCTTATTTGACTCAAATATTGCAATGTCGCTGTACGTGAGAGGCGGCGAGAAGCTTGTTATTCGTCTCGAGTTACGAGAAGGATTGGGCGTATTCAGCGCTGATCTGCAGCGGCTGTGTCGCATCCGAGTGTTTCGGGCATTGGGCGTCACGTTGTATACTGCGCGTGCTGTTTTTAATAAGGTGTTGCGCTGCTGAACTCGAGGAGGGTGCGGCCCGTGGTTCCCGGCCACGGTGGCTGCTTTTCGACTACGGTGAAAAGCGAAAAATTGCGCTGTACTAAACTTAGGTGCACGCTGAACAAAGCCAGGTAATCGAAATCAGTCTGTATACACCTCACCCGTCAGGGGAGAAACGCGACATGGGCGTTGCCAATTTTCTCTGCAGTCAAGCGAAATCGTTGTGCACGTGGTTTTTAGGCCTTGAAACTGTGAAATTTACATTTTCGCCCGTATACGTCCAACATGCATGACCCGCACATACAAATATCCGCACTGTCTGTGCGTTCTTTGGATTGGCGAGAGGCACTGCAGGCTTAAATCAACGCCGACTGAATTTCAAGGCCGAAAGGCTGCCGCAGTGACGTCAAAGGTTGGGGGCCGGCCCAGTTTCCCAACTGAACATGCTCAGTAAGACTTTTTTTTTTTCCACATCTTTTATTCGGCCCAATCAAGCCGCAGCAGCTGCGAGAGCGGGAGCGTTGGTTCTCCTAAAACGTGAACGAAACACAGGCTTTCCGCCGCGTTCGCGGCGTAACTGGGCCCCCACCCTCTGACGTCACTGCGACAGCCTTTCGGCCTTGAAATTTAGTCGGCGTTGCTTAAATTCGTGATGATTTAGCTTCCTCGTCATCAAGGTCTTCAAGGAAAGGGGAGTACGAAATTTTATTAAATATGTTGTTGTTGTTGTTGCTGTTGTTTAGTGGGGATAATGCTTCATGATATAGACATCAGCTGGCTGACATCTCTACCTTTCAGTAAATAATATTTCTACTTTGAAGTCCTCATAATATGTGATCGCGCAAACCACGCATTCATTTCGCCCATGACTAGCAGTACGAAGCAATTTTGGAGTCGTCTTAAACCGTATTTTACCTACCGAGTGCTGTATCGCGTCTGCATTCTCAAGCAGTATTTTGTAATTTCATTTTAATATTTAGTATATAAGTGGCAATATATGATTGTCGCCGTATACAGTGGAAATCATTGAGCCGTGCCCCCATATGGGAAGGCGCATCAAAAATAGCCCATTTTTAAATGTATGTATAGAGAGAGGCTGATAAAGTAATAGAATTTGGTGTTGCGGTACATGGCTGTATAGCCGAATACTTCAGCTTTAACTGCGTTTTTTTTTTTAATACGTACACCGGAGATTATTTTTTCATTTTTGTCGGAATGGAGCCACCGCCCAAATCGAACGCTCATGTTCTGGTGGTAAGCCTGCGTATACGCTCTCTGGTCGCGCTTGTCAGCAAGAGGCGCGTCCGACTGCACCGCCTGCTTTGCGCAATGCCCTGTAAATTCTTTCATTCAAGAGCGATGGCTCTTCTTATCTAGAAGGTCTTATCGCGTACCTTCGCCAAGTGGCCGTAGTAAACGACTGGGGACGGCGCTCGTCTCCCGTTGGAGTGTTTTGCAGTCGGACAAGGAAACGAAATTCCGTGGATCCGAAAGGGGGCACCGTTTCGTTCTGCAGCATACACATCTCGAAGATATGCCGTTGCCTGTGCATTTCCATCGTGCTGTTCGAGTTATCACTTCACCCGACGGGCTTTTTTTTTGTTTGTCTTTTCTGCGACCTCCGGCTTATGTATAGAGAAACTTATCCCGCCAAATAGCATGCGTCAGTCTGCGGGAGCCGCGGTTGTATACTTGCAAAAAGAATGTTGTCTCGTAAAATGGAAATATGCAGGCGACATTGCCGTTTACACAAGTTCTAGCAAGTTGCGCATTCGCCGAAGACCGTTTATGGTTTTCGCGTGCATCGTAAAGCGTGTTCATGACTATAGATCCTCTTTCTTATCCCGTATTTTTCTCTCGTCTCTCGTTTCTCTCCTGCTTCCTGTGCAGAGTATAGCGAACGTGACCCGCGTTTGTTTAGCCTTCCTGTCTTGTGGACGCGGCTTCGAAAACCGGCTGTATACGGCGGCCGTGTTTCGACACGGGGAAAGATACCGAAACACCGCCTTCTTATAGATGCTCGCTAAAGAACGCCCTATGGTCAAAATTAATCCGGAGACACCCACTGCCACCCACTACGGTGTGCATCGTTTATTCCTACCTTGGTTTTGGCGTGTAAAACCCCACAAACTGCATTGCCGTTACCACTCACCCTGTTCCACTTGAAGGTTGCCAAGATGAGCAAAGCTCGTATGACCCGAGATGGTAAGCCATTTGTCTAGGTCGCTATACTTCGAAGGTGCTTTTTTTATCGTCACTAATGACATAGCTACCCCCCTCTCCCCCACTTGGAAGAACACTAAAATCTTCTTTCTTTCGCGTGTGACCGCGAAATGGGTGCTTTATCGTACACATGCATGCACAGCGACCTCCAGCATTTCGCTCTTCTCTCCCGGTCAGCGAATCACTGCGGGCTCGCGACGGTCGTTTGTCGGGCACGACGTACTCGGAGCCTGGTACGTTTCTTTATCGGTGGGAAACGTGCCTATGATTTTTTTCGGCCAAGCGAATTCATACCGCGGCGCATGGTGTGTGCGCGTGTGTGTGTGCGTGTGTGCGCGTGTGTGTGTGTGTGTGTGTGTGTGTGTGTGCGTGTGTGTGTGTGTGTGCGTGTGTGTGTGCGTGTGTGCGTGTGTGTGCGTGTGTGTGCGTGCGCGGTGTGTGTGTGTGTGTGTGTGTGTGTGTGTGTGTGTGTGTGTGTGTGTCTTGGCGCTTGAGAGCTGGGGGTGAATAATTACTGTTAAATATGTGCTTCCCTCTAATAATCAAAGTCTTCAGCATTTGCTATTTACAATGTTTCAAACCATCTTGCATATTGCTTTTGCATATATCAATGTAGTACAACTGAACACAACTAATCACTATAACGCTGGCTGAATGAAACGCCGTATTCTGACCCTATACATATACCGTGTGGGCGCTGGCTGCGCCAGGATTTCCTCTGGTAACTTTCTTAGGAAAGTGCGCCGTCGAGTGCCCCCGTGCATGGAGCTTTTCGAGAGGTGGCCTATACGCGGTACGATGTTGACCGCGGTGATACGGCGTCGCCGCGCTATCTTGCACTTCGTCCTGTGACCCTATCGGGGTTATCTTGGCTGCCTCCTGTCCCTCGAGAAACTGTTGCACGACACACCGACAAGGAGTGCCCCCTTATAGATAACGTGCATGTCTAGGGACACAAAATCCGTCGAGATGGGTCAGCCCTCAACACCACGTATTTAACAGTAATTGTTCCGATTACGTGCTATAATTATTGCACGCTGTTGAGTGAAGGGCTTCGAATAAATTTAGACCACGCAGGTTCCTTCAACGCGCACCTTAATCAGGAGCATTCTTTGCTTTCTCCTTTATCGAAATGCGGCTGCCGTGACCAGAAATCGACTCGAGTCTGCACACTACAATCTCTCTCTCTCTCTCTCTCTCTCTCTCTATATATATATATATATATATATATATATATATATATATATATATATATATATATATATATATATATATATATAATCACGGAACTTCGCGTGCATCCACACACAAATCATTGATTTAAAAGGTTATAAAGGTGGTATCTTGGCTTCGTTGATAATCCTTTCTGAATTTCACAGCGCGCGAGACAAGTCGAAACAGCAGAAAGCGCTTGTCCGAATGTGTGGCTCCGTTTCGTCTTGTATAGTTTCGGGCTGTGAATGTAAGTGCATACAGGCCATTTCAACGCCTAGAGTATGTCAAATGCTATAACGGAACGTATGAAGCCAACGTGTATGTCAATGAGGGTTCATAGATGTTGTTCGCTTGTGGGTATGGCATAAACGCCATGTTTTTGTTCTTGTTTTTTAAGTGTACGAATAAGCTAAAAGAAGCATATTTGTGTGCATTTGTAATTCCACTGCTGGCAAAGCGTGCACGTCATTATTATCACCTGTCGGAACGAAACGCGTTCGTTTGCTTTTCGACAATATTGTTACGTGGTCGTGACGAATGCAGCAGTCGACGGTTTTGAGTTTGAACTTTTTTTGTGTGTGTGTGTGCTACCCTGTGCCCGGAAAATGAAACCACAAACTATTCGCAATTAACGTGATAGCGACTTGAACGTTCTTCGCTCTTCAGTAATCTGATCTGCGGTGACACGCGTCGGCATTTATGCATGCAGCCCGGAACGATCGAGGCATCTCTAATGGCCGCGATAGTTCCAAAATTAACTATATAGACTAATCGCGTCATGCAAATAAGCTTAACAGACAGATCTTGAACAATCGCAAAGCTGTTCAAACATTGCGGCGTGGTCTTAGCATTGCTAACGGTCTTTGCGGGTGTGACCCGAATGCATCGAAGTAAAGCGCTTAACACTCGCGGCAATATGCAGCAGCCACTTCCGTTTTGTATTTGTGGCCGGACGCCAACTGTCGACGAAATTTATTTATTTATTTATTTATTTATTTATTTATTTATTTATTTATTTATTTATTTATTTATTTATTTATTTACATATACTGCAGGCCCAGTATACTCGGGCCCGAGCAGGGGTGGGAATATCATTAAAGAACAATACCAACAATAAAGCTTAGAACTATCGACAACTTAAGTAGGAAACCACAACTAGCAAGCGAAAGAGGATGAATAAATAAATATGCTTTGCATTAACAAACACGCAACATTATAAGTGATAAAACATGCAAGTACAATGTTTCAACACATTAGATGAACACTATAGCATAAAAAAGTGAACGAGAGCATCAACTGCAACAAAGCTGTTCAGCATAAACAAAACTTTACATATCAAACGAAGGGTTATTTATAAACTGAACAAATGATTCAGCTGTGTTAGCGTTTACTACTTCTAGGGGTAATTTATTTTGTTGGGATACAGCATGTGGAAAAAGGGAATACTGATGCATATAAAGATTACTAAACGGCTGCTTGATTGTTTTGTTGTGCTTTGTATGACCAGACTGCACGGGGGGCTCAGTTATGTAGTTTTCACGTGTTATTTTGTACTGACCGTCGTACAGCTGATATAAAAATTTCAAGCGAGATACAGTTCTGCGATGAGCTAGATTTTTCAATTTGGCCCTGTCGCGAAGAACTGACACGCTGGAAAAACGCGAGTATGTAGTGTGTATAAGCCTCAAGGCCAAGTTTTGCACCATTTCTAATTTCCTGATCAAGTACTTTCGGTGCGGGCTCCAGATCAGATCCTCATGTTGTAATTTTGGTCTGACGAGAGCTTTGTATGCAGTTAACTTTACGGTCGATGACGTACGACGTAATTTTGTCTAAAAATGCAACCTTCTTTAGCGCGTTGCTGCAAAAGTATTCCCGTGTGTTTCCCAAGTTAAACTGTTTGTAATTGTAAGACATACATACTTTATTTGATTGGGTTTTTTAATGTAAGCATTATTAATAGTATAAGAAAATTCTAGGATTTTTTGTTGTTGTTGCTAAATGTAATACATGCCGTCTTTATTAAGCTTCAATCCCCATATTTCACACCATACGCCAATTGAGTGCAACGTAACATTGAGTCGAACTTGGTCGGAATGGTCAGTCACATTAGCATACGCAACACAGTCGTCGGCAAACAGTCGGCTCTTCACAGGTGAATGAACAAATAAATATCATTTATATAAACTAAGAACGTTAAAGGGCCAAGTACCGAACCTAGCGGTACTCCCGATTGAACATCCAATGTACCGGAAATACTATCATTAACGGCGACATACTGTTTCCTTAAGGACAAATAACATTATATCCAACGAATGATATTGTGTTCAATGCCCATAGAACGTAGTTTGGTTACGAAATCAGCATGTGGAACAACAAGAAACGCTTTGGAAAAGTCCAAAAAATGCTGCATCAATTTGACCCCTCATGTTTACTATACTTAAAAGGTCATCCGTTATCTCAGCTGTGTTATTGTAGATAAACCAGACCTAAAACCGTATTGATTTGCATGAAGTAAATCATATCGTCGAGATGTATCATCTCGAGGATTATTAGGCGAGGAAATGGGACGAAAGGTTCATATATGAGGACCAGCGCAGTCTGAACGCTTTGCCTGTGCGTTCGTGTTGTGTGCGCTCAAATTTTCATTATGCAGTCAAATCAACTAGCCCGCCTTTCCGTATTTTTGAAATTAGGATCATCACGTAGACGCCCTCATCACGGCCGCTGGATAAAAAACAAGTTTTCTTTTTACGCAGCGGCTGTGCCCTCAGCGTCACTTTGTATTTAAGGACGCCATTAATTGTTGCAAGGAGGAAGTATAACGTAAGTGCACTTCGGTGATTTATGAGTGACCGTTCACGGAGGTCGGATTGACCCCCTTTTTTTTATTTTATCAAGCTTCATAGACTCGTCATTGGCGTTACCTCTCTGCGGCTCAATGTAAACCGGCCCTTCGAGGGGCACAGTCGAGAGGTGGTCCTTGCAATTCTTGACTGAAATCGCAGGAAAACTGAGCAGAGTGGAAATGGGGAGGTACGCTGCCACTCAAAAGGCGCGAGAGAGGCGCGCACCCGATGACGACAGCTGCAGTCGGCAAGGAAGGTTCCGACTACGGTGCGTTAGAGTTCGTAGCCATATGTCCGTGCTCGAATGGCTCTATAGTTGAGTATGCTCTTCAACGTCGGCATCTGTTTTACCACATCTCAGTGCACCTGCTATAGGGTACTCGGCTGCTGCTACCCGTGGAGGTGGCGGGTGGTGGCGGGATCGAATTACTCCCGGCTGCGGCGGCTGCATTTCCGACGGACGCGGAAATGTTGTTGGCCCGTGTGCTCAGATTTGGGTGCACGTTAAAGAACCCCAGGTGGCCGAAATTTCCGGAGCCCTCCACTTTACATATGGTGGTTTTGGGACGTTAAACCCCACGTATAAATCAAATAAATTAATCTCAGTGAACAAAAGTGATTCCGGCTGTCTCGTAGAAACATCGGTTAGAGTGGCGCGAATATTGAGAATTTATTTTGTTGCATTGTTACATTATTCTGCATGTGATATAACTGGAACCGTGTTGTGATAACTGAATCTTTCATGTGATAACCGCAACTATATGCGCGGAATAATGAAATACACACACAACGCGCATCGGACGAGAGCTCTGATTAAAAAAAAAAAAACTCTTCGTCTGTGCAGTAGTGAAATGGTTGTAGATAAGTGGATATATGGTATGCTGACTTAGTTAATACGGAATATGTTGTGCTATATGTGTGGCGCTTTTATAAGCTGCAAAACAAGTTTTATTGCGCGCGGGCAGAAACATGTGATTCCGAATTTCAACAATATCGCTCACGTGCACGTGCGGGAAAGCTGCACCGCTTCAATAGCATTAAATTTCCTCTGGTAAACTATTATTTTCTATACATCCATTTTCTGTATAGGTCAAGAAAATCAAGTTTGGTTATAGAAAGGGCGTTTATATATATAACCCTTACACGAGCTTGTTACTTTTTATGTGTGATTTGTTGTGTTACAAAGGTCGCGAGAAAAAAAATTGTGCTGAAACACCTGTATTATTATTATTTTTTGCCTGAAGAGGCACAGTGTCATTTGGCCGTCGGAGCCTGACCGATGTGAGACTTCGGCCGCGGTGACCTGGTCATCCTTGCTCCAGAAGGGGGCTGCGTGATTCGCAAACGCATGTCTGCCCCGATTTAGCCAGCGCGCGGAATTCCGGACCTGAGCCGGGGCTTGGCCGCGGGTCCAAAATAAACGCCGCCGCCTACACGGCTATTCTGTTTATTGCTGCCGCCGCCGCGCCGGCGAACCGATCGCTTGGACTTTCGCCTCCCTCATTCCGCCAAGAGCCGCGCATTGCCCCGCCGCGGTGGTCTAGTGGCTAAGGTACTCGGCTGCTCACCCGCAGGGCGCGGGTTCGAATCCCGTCGGCGGCGGCTGCATTTCCGATGGAGGCGGAAATGTTGTAGGCCCGTGTGCTCAGATTTGGGTCCACGTTAAAGAACCCCAGGTGGTCGAAATTTCCGGAGCCCTCCACTACGGCGTCTCTCATAATCATATGGTGGTTTTGGAACGTTGAAGCCCACAAATCAATCAATCAAGAGCCGCGCACTCGTGATACTGATGGTTCAGACGGACCGCGCCTGCCTGCTCTTTTGTATATAACTAGGAAAACAGGTATACTTCGTAGTTGCACTTGTGACTTGTGCGGTAGTGTAGCCAGGTTTTCTCCCACAGAAGGGTGCGAGGTGAGGGTAGATTGAGAAATTGCAGGAGGCGTCGTAAAGGTAACCGTGCGTAGTGTGTGTAACAATCATGGCTCGACTTAATGTTCTGTAAAAAGGTGATCTTTATTCGTCACCGTAAACGTTCATTGTTGCGCCCAAAGCGGCTTTGAGAGCCCTCGCCTCCGCGCTGTGTCTCATGCTCATGTCTTTATTTATTTATTTATTTATTTATTTATTTATTTAATTTATTTATTTATTCAATACTGCACACTCGAGGTCCAAGCAGGGTGGTGATACACATACAAATAAAATAATTGCGAAACGAAACAATAAAGGGCGAAGAAGGTTGTGTGGTAGGTTAGTTCATTCATCACATGTATTAGTAAGACAGTTCCATTCACATATGGTTCTTGGAAAGTACGAATATTTCAGTAGGTCTGTGCCAGCAAAATATGAGATCAAGCCCTTTGGGCGGTGGTGTCGGGTGGGCCGGCTACTTTATACTACTGCACTGTATGAAAGAGAGAGAGAGGGGAGTAAATGGTTTTATTATACAATGATGCAATAAGGTCAATAGGTTTATTATACAGAGCAGCGCCGTCAGCAGTCTCCACTCATATACCAGAGCACGCGCCGGTGTGGAGCGAGCGCTGTACCGCAGAGCCATCTAGAGGCTGCTCCGAGTACTAGCGTGGCTACAACGACGGACAAGGGACAAGCCCCGACTATAAGTTGCTTCGCATCTAAATTTCGGGTGAGGCTGATCTCGTATACGCCCCTACCCTACAGCTACGCCAGCCTTTCTTTACATGTGCAGAATCGATGTACTGTTCAATCCTGCGATCATGAGGTACTGAGTTTTCCGCCGATACGCTGTAAAATTTGGCAGCTTTCTCTTTCCTTTCACTCGCATCACAAAGCAGAGCCCCCGGGTCCTTGTGTCCTCTCTCGTGTGCGTTTGCATGCAGGGTACTTAATTAGTGGGCCGTCGAAATTATTGTTGTCAACATTGCGCATCTAATTTAGACAAGTTAATTGACCAGGGTTTTTGCCGCTATGTGATTACGAGTGTGAGAATGATCTCGAGGCGGTATACCATGGTTATACTGTAGGTGATAAGCTCCGACATGCAAGAACCGCTGCCCCGCCGCGGTGGTCTATATATGGCTAGGGTACTCGGCTGCTGACGGGCAGGTCGCGGGATAGAATCTCGGCTGCGGCGGCTGCATTTTCGATGGAAGCGGAAATGTTGGCCCGCGTGCTCTCAGATTTGGTGCACGTTAAAGAGCCCGAGGTGGTCGAAATTTCCGGAGCACTCTACTATGGCGTCTCACATAATCATATGGTTATGAGAGACGAAATTTTTCAATTTTTCTTGCGTACATATGCACACGCACATACAAACGCTGTGACCCCCCCCCCTCCTGATAGATATGAGTCCTATGTGTCTCGCGTGAACGTGGCCTTGAACGGAAAGCACCAATTAGTGAGAGTTTTCTTCGACGAAATTCATTGTGACGATTATGAAAGTGCACTATGAGCAAGCTGATTTGAACTTTGGTGTATATCAACTACTAAAAATTGGTGAACGTTGGACATCGACATTGAGTGCACTGTAAAACAGCGAGACCGGACGGCATTCGTTTTCGAGTAGTAGTCTTAGGCGAAAGGCTCCGTGGAACCCTATTGGTTTTTGTATACTTCGCCGGATAACGTGTTTGTCGATGACGAGGCTCTGCTAGTAAGATACGATTCCTCGGGGTTGACACAATACGTTGCGCTCGTGGGCGACAACCTTCGGGCACGATTGCATGCAGCACCATAGTCGGACATGCGGGCTGTGCGGCCGGGCTTCCGAAATGCCGCGCCTTTGAACACGCGGGGGCGGAAACTGCGGCAGACGGTCTGCGTTTTGTTCTGACGCACGGTATAGGCGAGTCACGGCGGAAAGCTGAGTCGCCATTTTACGGTCGGAGAACAGCGTCACAGCTCGGCACTTCCTGTTGGCAGTTCGGAGTGATTGTGCCTTATAAGTAATCAAATTCCCACTATTATTCAGGGCGTAATTAAATAAAAAACCTCGGTGATACGATCGCAGCTCGTGCGAATTTCGGTGTGATACGAACTTTTCTGTGGTTTCGGTCGAAGCCCGTTAGCCTGCAGTGTAGTGTTGTATGGTTGTTGCGAACTCATTCGCACCTTGCCACATTCGATACTAATACGCGCAGGCACTGCCCGCGCTGTCGCGGAAAACCGGGCAGTCGCGCGCTGTCATGGGAACTATATATCGTGGCCTCCGCGATCGGCTGCCGGCGGCAGCCGATCGCGGAGGCCACGTGTATATGCGTAAGCTTGCGCACCGCGCCGCCGAAACCAGCGCCGCGCCGTAGCCAACGTTTTCTCGTAGCCGCGAGAAGCTCGAGATTGTGCGCACGAATTTTGAAAGCCTTAATGCGCCTTCGTCAGTGTTCGCGTTTATTAACGGTACCAGGCGACACTTGTAAGACCCGTGATATATTCAAGCATCGCTTTTCAGTGGCAATCGGCTCTCCGCAATTTTGTGCGCGCTTCTTCCGAAAGCAATCGAAGAAATAATCCGTCGTAAGTTTGATTCGGGGTTCGCAGCTTGCCTGGCTTTTTGGATTTAACAAAAAAGAAAAGGTAGCCCGAGCTTGGCCCGGGCTTGAGGTGAGAAGTCGGGCCTTCGGGCTACCCGGAGCCGTTGCGCACCTTTACTGTACTAGCACCTGTCAGCCACGTTGATGCAAGCCGCATCCTTGCAACCAGACATCCTATCAAAGGTGGACGAGAGCCGAAAGAAGAAGCGGACGGTGTTGGCCAAGGAGCTAGGCCTCAAAATGTCAACATGCGCGATTGTTGGGAATGCGCGTTCCTACCAACTCTCCGATTTGCAAGAGAGACTCCCGAATTTTCAGCAAACATCCCGGTCGGGTGTAAATAGCTGTGAATCTCCCGAATGATGTCCCCAACACCACCGTGATAAGAAAATAATAAAAACAAATGACAGCTATTTTAAAATCTTCTGGCCTTCATCTATCGCGTTCGAAGCGCCTTGTTAGTCATTTTCTTTGCATTACTCTTCTGTCGTGTGGGAAAACAAATGTACTAAGATTTGGAAGAGGCTTTTAGCTGTCGAAGACAACACACCTGGTTGTCCACGTCTTTGTTATTCACAAGGCGTTTTAGTGGGCATTAAAAGAGCATTACTCGGGCCGCTCTCTGACATCCAGCTGTGTTGTCGCGGACAACACACCTGGTTGTTTAAGTACACGCGCCCTATATTTACGAGTACTAGTATGATCGTCGATGTCAAAAAACTTTACAGGCAGTCATTCAATGCTGCTTATGACATTATACCGCGGCCCTCAGAAGCAATAAATGAAAATGAACGCCAGCTTTCTTATGCCGCACGCTAATTTTTTTTCTCGCGATACGAATTTCGGATGATCCGCACATTTTTCGGTGACTCCGCGAGATTTGTAACACCGAGGTATTACTGTAGTGGTTCCGAACCAAGTTTTGTGCCTGCAGGCGCACGCTTATGCCATACCACGGAATACCGTTGGTCCTCCCTGACTTGTGTCGCGAAGCCTGAAGGAACAGCAGAGCTGGGCGGCTTTCTTTGTTTGTTTGTTTGTTTGTATCCTCTAATCCATCTTTTTTGCTTCTTTGTTGCTCTTTAATTTCATCTTCATCTCTTTGCTTCCCGTTCTCTCTGTCTTGATTCTCTCATTATTGTCTCCGCTTCTCTTAATTTTTTTCTTTATTTCTCTGTATATTTCTTTCCATCTGTTTATCTCCGCGTATTTATTTCAATTTATTCCGTCCCTCTCCATCGTCCTGTTCCTTGCTTCGTCTTTCTTTATCTCTATTTATTTTTCTTCAATTTAATCTCTGCCATCGTTTCTCTTTCTTTCCGTTTTTTTTTTCAGTTTCGTTCTCATTCTGCGAGTTTTTCTCGGCCCTTAGTTTTTTCTTTCTTTTTTTCTTTTTATTTCTTTTTCTCTATCTACTTCTCTCGCTTACTGTCTTTCTTTCTGTATCGCCGAACTCGTTTTCTCACCTATCCGAGTTCTTGCGTCCCACGCCGGCGAAATCAGCGCGAAGAAGGTGCGTCGTCCGAGTTATTGGGCGTTGCACGCACTGGAAAGGAAGAGGCGATTGATGATGATGATGATGATAGATTTTTTAACGCATGACGGCATTAGCAATAAACATAACAGCTCCGTTGTAAAATGGTAGTGGCGTTGCAATCCACAGTTCGCGACAGGCCTAAATGTTTCACGCGTTACCTTTGCATTGTGTGGTGGGCTTCTTCTTGCGTAGTGCGTTTATGTGGGGAAGCCTGCTTCGGCGTAACGATTTCGCATTATTGATGTTCGCCGGGCGGAAGGAAAAAAAAACTGCAGCGGTGATCAAGCGTTAGAGTGACCACGTCTAATGTGAGGTGTACTGGGTTCGGCACCAAGATCCACCAGACACCCGCCGGTAACCCTAATAGGGAGAGGGGTACCCGTCCATGGCACTCCGTAACTTGGGTACTCGCATATGGAGAAGCTGGCTTCTCCGTTCCACTTTCCTGCATCCTTCGTTCCCCTCTTCTCACGATATTATGGGGTTTTCTCATTAGTTGCACTAGTGAGCGCCTTTCTAATCATTCGTCAAAGTATAGAATGAAGGCAATATAATTAATATCCTGAAGTACATTTCAAGAAAACGTCTTCCTTTCTGATTACACTTGCACTGTTGTATATCTGATTTCTAACCAAGGCAAACATCAAGAAAAGCAGGAGAACTAAACAGACTAGACATAAATAAATACAACATAATAAAATAACCATAAACAATATAATTAAAACAGAAGCTAAAAAGTAAACGATAAAAAGGCATGAAATAAATACAATAATTTTAAATGTAACATGGAAGTCAATGTATTGTGAATGAATTAATTAATAAACTTTATTTATACTCTGGCAGTGCTCTTTGTGCAAAGTGGGAGGAGAGGGCATTAGCCCCTGTTGGCGGCCGGCCCCTGCCCGTGAAGACAAAAAAAAAAAAGCCTTTAAGCTGCATCTTATTAATTATGGGCCAAATTATGTTTGGCAAATTTTTCATTGTTTCAGCCCTTGAAGTTCATCGTGAGGTGTTTTTTTTTTTTCCCCAGGAACCGCATGTTTTATCAGCATGTAGAGGTTATCCTTACTGCAAGCACATCGTCTTTCCATGCTAACCCGTTTGCTGTTTTCTCTATCTTTTTTTCCTTTATTCAGGATGCTCGTTGGAGCACCTCGAGCTCAGACAAGCCAACCAGGCACGAACCGGTCTGGTGCTGTCTACCGTTGCCCCATGAGTACACGGTACGATGACTGCACACAACTTCCTGTAGAGAATGAGACAAAGGGTAAGTGGAAATGTAATGCCTATAATTATCAGGGCACAAGAGAGCATGATGCACACTTTCATGCTTAACTGTTTAAGATAATTTAATCATACTTAAGATGCTTTTGATGCTTGAATTCCCAGTGCGTGAAGGGCTGGGTTTATGGTATTTATCTGTGTCATTACTTTAAAGGGACACTAAAAGAGCAAAATGATTTTTGCCACATTAGTAAAGTACAATTTTGAAATACTCTTATTGAGACATGACATTTGGTAAGCGATAAAACATACAAAAAGAAAATGCTAGGGGAGATGCCACCTTGAGATTCCCGCACTAAAACCATGATGTCATAAACTTTGAAGGTGTCTACCAGGTCCTACATAGCTTCTAATCGATAGAAATTTGAATAAATTGTCATCTGTGGGTGCCATAGCCTAGCATATGAAGTTTCAGAAAATTTTATCAAGCTGATGTTGCAAACATACGGAAAAAAACATTTAGAAATTTGTTACATCGCACGCAGACATTTTGGTGCGAAAGTTAAAAATTAAACTTCAACCGTGATTTTCTCCGCTAATAATGAACTTATGACAGTGAAGCTTACGACATTAGACTTATAAGACTGCCGTTTATCCGTCTAAACCAAGTCGTTGTTCCTCTTTAGTGTCCCTTTAAGAATGCATGCGCCAATTTTTGTAGGCTGCTGATCATAAATGAATATGCAAAATGCTCTGAACAGTGAAGAGGAGGGAAAAAGCAATATTTTATGTGAATGTTTAGGCAACTCATCAGTCAGTAAACTCATTTATCTACTTTTTTCCCCAGCGCCTGATAAAGAGGTGCTGAAAGACGACCAGTGGTTGGGTGTCACTGTCCACAGCCAACGTCCTGGAGGTTCCGTTCTGGTGAGCTGTCAAACTGCCTGTGGGAAAAAAGCCTTCTCAGCAGATTTTTAGATGTTATAAATTTATTTGCCTGTTACTTTTACCTTCCAAATATTGCTGCTGGAATAACAAGGTACATGCGCTACTGTATAAAAATGTTAACTAGTTCTTTGGGACACCCCTACTCTCGTGCACAAGCTTCATACATAACTTCCGAAGGATTAGGTGTAGCAGCAAAGTATTCGGAAAGTGCAACAAACTTGTTATCCTTCAAATCTGCAGTGACTGTAGAAGCAACATCCAGGTGGTATTGGAGATGACTTCAGCATGATTCAAAAGAGAAAGGACCATGGGACTCATATTTAATATTGGAGATAGAGCAATTGGAGAAACAGGCACCTACTTATTAGTTTATTTCAATACTTTTAATGCTGCATGGGGCATCATGAAGAGTCATCTGTACAAACTGTGTATACAGATTTCTTTAGCAGAGTCAACGTGGCTTTTGAAATACTTGCAAATGCCCCTTTAATAGTAGAATGTGTTACGTAGCCATCCACAATGTTTGTCAGCTACAGTACACTCTCATTAAGTGGAACCTGAAGAGACCTAGGAAAATACAATCAGCTTAACTTAAGTTTCATTTACTCATTTACGAAGTCATGACCAGGGGTGCAGAATACAAGTATTAATCAAATCTTGTCAGAGTCACTTGTTTCATTTAAGCAGTAGTTCAGTTTTAACAAATTTTTGTTTACTGAGAGTCTATTGTGTTTCATTCATGTACAAGTCTGTTGTTGAATAAAAGTGCTGCTTTTTTTTTCTTCATATTTTCTTTGTTGGTTTAAGGTAATGTCCTTCATGGCTTGCTTAACTTTGAAATCTGCATTTGTTTGACCATTAACTCGTACTTTTCATGCATTTAAAAGGAGGTGTCATTGTCTTTTGCTGAATTTCGCCGTGACTCTGGTTCATTACTGGTCTTAACACTTAAGCTGACAAATATAATGTTGCTGCATTCTGATTTTATCATTCTCATGTTTTTTCATATCATTGCTTTGCTGTGCAGGCGTGTGCCCACAGGTATGTCAACAAGGGTGCGACCTACCGGTGGGGCCGAGGTATCTGCTACACGCTTAGCCAGTTCCTAGATTTGCACCGGGCTTGGGAACCTTGTGAAAACCGGCCGGTTGACAAGGCACATGAACAGTTTGGCTTCTGTCAGGCTGGAACCAGTGGCGTGATCTCAGAGGTGAGAGCACTTTTTTCTATGACAGACTTCATTACTATATAAACGTCAGTCTTCATCACTCATCAAATGCATCATAAGAAGTTTTCCGTACCCATTCTTGGTGCAAAAGCCTTCTCTCAGCTCCATGAAATAGCTCAAAAGGAGAGAGCTCGCTAACAATCTGTGACCAAGCCTTTATGCTCTGGCTCAGCAATCAGTATGGCACTTTTGAATATTGAACGAGGAATGTCAAGGTAAAGCACTAACTCAAGAAATTGCGACTTAGCCATCTGCAGACTACTTTTAACCTAGAAATAATTGCATAAAGGGCTCTGAATGACTGTGCCGACCTAATTAATGACACCTCAGTAATGTCACCTCGTCCCCCTCACCATTTGTAACACTAAAGTGTTTTGTGTTGGGGTCCACCACAGCTCTGCTGCCGTATTTCTGTCACGGATATGATGTTGTAAAATATGTACTAACAGATGCAAGGGAAAAAAAATGAGAAGGAATAGCTGTGCAGCGGGGCGTCAAGCCAGTGACCTCGTGCTCCTCAGTGCGCGACGCTTACCACTACGCCACAGGGCGAATCTTCTCGAACTTGTTAACAGCAAGCTATTTATATACTCCATAACCGTTTGATGGTTCTCTAACCATACTTCCGCGGGTTTGCGTCATCATGCAATGAGGAAATGGCACAACGGGCTCGTGTTGGGTGCGCCCTAAAAGCTGTTGCCTATTGCATTTCGGTAAGTGCAGCCTTCACGAGCATTGTCTTTCATGTGTGGACGCACTTGTCAGACTTGTGATTCGTTAGAGCAGCAAAGGTCACTTCACTTGCTGCCACGGCTGTGTTTACGAAAGGAGTACGCTCTTCGCACATGAAGAAGTAAGAATTGTGACAGTTGTTTGGGCTTGTCCTGTGTATACATGTGCATTTATTTCGTGCATCTTTCTTTCTGTCTGAACAGCATGCTTTAAGTGTCGAGCTGTGACAGTTGTTTGTTCGTGCTCGTCCTGGTGTATGCTCATTTTGTGCGTGCTTTCTGCCTGAGGTGTGCGCTGCAAGTCTCGAGCTGCTTGCCGTTCTTCGCGTGACACTGCAATTCGTTACTGTAGCATTCATTCCTTCATCCTTGTGGTGAAACAATGCACAATGAATGCTCAAATACCTCTGCAAGAACATGTTTCACTTTTGTGTTATACCAATTCCTAAAAAGAGGGATCAACCATGTTTTTTGCTTCTGTATGGCATACCTATTAAACAGAATCTGCCAAGCTGCTGTTGTGTTGTTGCAGGACTCGACCATTGTTTTGGGTGCTCCTGGTCCCTACACATGGAAGGGAACAGTCTTCACTATAACAGTGAAACGGACATTGCGTGACTGGGCTTGGTCTGTCAGTCCATTCTTGGATGAAGAGGCACCAGTTGAGAAGTACAGCTACCTTGGTTAGTGCTTTCTGTGATCAGCTTCAATTCAGGAAAGTTTGTACCAGGGAAAGTTTGTACCAGTAGATGTCACTCTAGATGTCACTCTGAAGGGTGCCAACGAGATGGACATAGTTCGTAGTTTGTGAGAAACTGTTTCTCCTCAGGTCATGATTGTCTCTTCCGCTCCCAGTGTGGAAGCATTGCCTATCCTTTCTCTGCAAAATAAATCCGGATACAGCACTGCTGAACTCTTTTACTAGAAGACAATTGCTCGCACAGATTTTGCAAGTGCTTGCCACAGACTTGCGTGCCATTGAGAACCGGTGTCCAGATTCCGCCACACATTGATAAGCTGGCATGTATCTCAACGGAACATCTATGGTGGAAGTACCTGGTATTGCCTGCTCGAGTACTGGAATAGTGCAACTGACCATTTTTGAGCAACGGGCCGTGTTATGAGAATGAAGTAGTTGGCACTGTACAGGCAGGTATTGGCCACAATAGGCACAAATCAGTGGGGACAAAATTCAAAGAGGCTCAGGTAAATAATTGTGTCCAAGTGTACACTAAAGAGCCCAACATGGTCGTCACAATATGAAGTACCTCACTATAGCATGCCTCATAATTGTATCGTGGTCCTTGGATATGAAATTCTGAAAGCTATTTGTATAACCTCGTATAAGAAGTGTTGTGCAATTTTTTTTCATAAGGACATTTTATTCTGGCATGAATCTTGTCACCCTATGGCAATGAAACTGAAGTAACTGGAATATTGTCTCGTTCAAATTGTTATGGATGTTTTAAATGTATTGCTGTGGTTTCAAAGATTATTAATAAAAGCTGATAAGAACAATCTCTTTGTTAACACAAAGTTTTTCCATCTCTAGGCAAGGACATTGCAAAACTTGCATTGCATTTATTTTTTCTCTCATGTGAAAACCTTTGCAGATATTAGTATTTCATGATTCATAGGCGGCATACCTACATTCTTGTTTTAACACGTTTGCCCACTTGCTCATCATTCTGACTTACTTTTCTTTCTCTAGTGTGCAGTGTTCAAATAATGCATGTGTTCTATAGGATGTGTTATTCTGATATTGCAACCTTTTTTTTGCATTTACATTTTGTTTTTATGACATCCTGTTGTATAATATACTGCGGCATAGCAGTGGATGCTTACATTCAACCAGAACTTTTTTTTGGTGATGTGTTATGCATGTTAATGGAAGGAATACGGCACCAAGACAAACATTACAAGTGACATGGACAGCTGCTTGTCCCATGAAGTGCCTGTCCATTTCACTTCTCATGTTTGTTTCATTGTCACCTTATTCCCTCTCTTAAAATGCTTAAATTAGCCAGGCACATTTCTTTTTTTTCTTATGACATAAAACTCGCTTTCCCAGTGCTCACCAACTCCTGCCCAAGGTCAGGGCGTCAAATTTGCACTAACAAGCATAAAAAACACATGAGTGTAATTCATCTGAGTGGCCATTCATTTTCACAACTGACATCTCCTGAAACTTGGTTATCATTGCTGGTGGATTTAGTAATGACTGACATGGCTTGCCCTGGAACGAGCTGACTTTTCATTTGCTTTCCTATCGTCACATCACGAGGCACCCAGGTTTTCAGTGGTCAAGTTTCGCAGTGGTGGTCTTCAGGCTATATAAATTGGTTGCCCCCCTGGCTCAACAGAGTAAACTGAAGGGGAAAAATAAAATTCAGGTGTGAAATCAGCTTTCTGATAAGGGCTGATTAAGTGCAGACATTTGAAAGTGTAGACAATTGAAAGCACTTCTAAACAAGCCATTTTTTTACAGGAATGTCAGTAACATCAGGCAAATTTTTTGACAACAATATGCAATATGTGGCTGGGGCACCTCGCTCAAATGGAACTGGAAAAGTGGTGTTTTTCGGCAAGGAGAAGGGGCTGTCAAACCTGCGCACACTGCTTATTCTGAATGGAGAGCAGTTTGCTTCATCCTTTGGCTACTCACTCACATCGCTGGATCTCAACAAAGATGGGTGCGTAAGCTGCAAGTGTTTTACAGAAACATTTGCAACATAACCTGTTTTGAGCTCACTACAGAAGCCAATATACTAGGTGGCAATTTTATCTATTGCTTCTAATGATAAAAAAAAACAACAGGGTATGACAGGCCCTTGGCCAGGGGGGAGATGCCCTAGGGCCCGAGCCCCCCCCCCCCCTAAATTTAGATGGTGGGGTTGTTTTACCAAGAACAAATAATGAAAATTCAAGAGTACCCCCTTCTGGCTATGGGTCTGGGATACAAGCTAAAATTGAACCCAGGCCTTCAGCGTGGCACTGGAATATATATATATATGCACACACACAAATGCATGCACAAATGTATGTAAGCATGACTGAACTCCCCTCAGAAAAAATTTCTGCTTACATAACTGCAGTGTGGGTGCTCCTGCATAGACGGAGAGTACTGGAGGGGCTGGGAGGTTCGGGCCTCCTCCAGAATGCTTTATGGAGGGGGGGGGGGGGGCACTTTTTTTTATTTGGGCAGAATAAGCTTCCTGTTATTCACTCAAGATATTGTTGAGCTATTTCAGTTCTTCTTCAGCATCTGATTGTTCATAAAAGAACAATGCCTCGTTGAAAAGAAGCTATGTGATCTCGCTTTTGTTTGAAAAGATGCGTCGTTTTGACATTTTATTTGTGATATTGCCTGTGATATTGAATGACTCATTAATTATGTGCTAGTAGATTAGTTAAAGACAAAAGAGACATTCCTTTCTCACTATGTTTACACTCACTCACTCACACTGTGTTCAAGCAAGTATTTGCTGATATACCCATTAAATAAAGTTGAAAAACTTCGCAGAATTGTATCATCTATAGATGTCCTCTTTTTTTTTTTAATGTGCATTTTCTGAAAGGTACATTTTGTTGCAGACTGATTGATCTTGTCGTGGGTGCTCCGTTCTATCATGGCAAAGGTGAAGGAGGCGCTATATACATCTACCTCAACTCCAAAAAGGTAGCCAAGTATAAAAACTTATTATGTTTTACAAGAAACAACTAAGGAATTTTCTGTTTTAAGTTGGAATGCATCCAAATGTCCTTGGAGTGGAATTTTCTTCATTGTTTTTCCTGTTTTGCATCACATCAGGGCATATCCAAGGACACTAAGCACATCAAGCTTATTGGGAAAGATGAGTCCAGGTTTGGATTTGCTCTGTCGTCAGCTGGAGATGTCAATCGTGATGGATATCCTGGTAACTTACTTCTCTAATTGTGCATGCACGAAGTGAATACTGAGCGATCTACTCCATAAAGTGCTAGACGATATTTGATAATGTGTAGTGTGTAAAGAGCTATGATTTGTGATGAGAATGTATGTGCATATTTTTTATCATTTGCGTCTCTTAAAGATTGTTCTTAGACATTAACAAATTAAGTTATTAGGTTTTACCTTTGCACCAGCACCTGTCAAGCTGCGGTGTCGTATTCTTCTTGGTGCATATTGGCTGCACGCAATGGAGCCACGTATCTAAAGGGATATTGTTTTTTTCAACTTCACTTTCAGATCTTGCTGTTGGTGCGCCATACGAAAGTGGGGGTGGGGCCATCTACATATATTTGGGATCGGCAGATGGCATTGTGAAGGAACCATCTCAGGCAAGCACATGTGATACTCCACACTTTGACCTGTGTATAGCATATGTGTGGCTTAGTGAAAATACTAGTAAAGAGAAAATGGCATGATTTTGTTTTATATATTGACACAGTTATAGTTCTTCTTTAATGCCTTTCAGGGACATGACTAACAGAGACTCATTTTTATTCAATTTATATGCCGCACAAATCGTATAAGCACATAGCACATGTTAAGAAAGCAATCCTAAAGTTCATGTATGACCTTTCGACTTGGTAATGTTAAGTGATTGATTAACATATTAAAATAACAGTTAGTTGCATTGGTTAATTTAAATTCATTCTAAAAAAGAAAGGAGTGTGAACATGGGCACCAGTGAAGAGAAACTGATAACTCCAATACTGAACTTGCATGTATAGCCCTCATCATGCATTGTGCATACAATGACAGGATCATGAGATGATGTTTGAGGTTGTTAGTTACAAGTTGCCGATTAGCTGGTTGTTAACACTAAGAGAAAGTCAAACAACCATCCACAAGTGCTTTTTTAATGAGCCTTTTTTTTGTATGCTAGCTTGTCCATGTTTTCAGGCCTACCACATAAAGCTCTTGCCTCCCTTTAGGGCTAGAATGTTCCCTGTAGTGTATATGGTCTAAACAATGCTCTCTTTAGTAAGCCAAGAAACTCTCTACCCTCAGTCATGTTTTAGGCTCATGTTTATTACAGTATCCTCATTCTGCATTTTTTTTTTTGCATCACCTTGTGAATTGCACTTCCTATGCTTGTTTTTGTTCAGGTTATACGTCCACAAGACCTTCCAAACGAGATAAAAGACAGGGTTAGCACACTGGGCTACTCACTGTATGGAGGCATGGATTTGGATTCTAATGGCTATCCTGACCTTCTTTCGGGCAACTATGAGGCAGACAGCATAGTTCTCTTCAGGTGAGTTTAGATTCAGATGATATGTCCTTCATCAACTTTTGCTCTTGTTGGAAAGAATGCATATTGTGCATTGGCATGAACTCACAGCAGACTTCTCTTATGATAAACATGTTGCAGAATTATCGGACATGCTGACAAGTGTAGTAATTGTTTGGTTAATCAAAGATTCAATAAAAAATGACAGTTCAGTTTTCTCACAGTAATACTTCATGTTCTTCGTAAACACCTGCATAACTTCCTGCACATGCCACGTGCTGCTATACAGATTACAATTATGTACGCTGTATTGCGCATTCTGTACTGAGGCTGAACTGATGATAAAATTTTTTGCTTGTATCAGGTGTCTTGTGAATGCATATACCTTTATTTGTTAGCACGAATAGAAAAGACAACACCCTTCCTGATGGCATTCCTTCCAACTTCTTCCCTACCACTCACCAAAACGCATATTAAATTTTTTGCACACATTTCACCTCCTTCTTTTGATGAGCACACGCCAGCTTTTTATTTACATGGCTTCCTCAGTGCTTTGCCTTCACACCCATTTGTTATATTCTTGGGGAGCACATATGCTTGCACTCCTTTAAAAAGGTCGTGACAGCCGATTTCCACTCATTACTTGTGCCATGTGTGTTAAAATTTGGGTGTTCACAAACAAGGTGGCGAAATTTCAATGCCTTCAGCCAAGAACTTAGTTTGTAACGAGCATTTTTATAAAAACGCTAGTGTCTCGAGAGTCTGACAGCAGTGGCACACTCACAAGTCGTGACGTAATGAGCCACTTACTTTGCAAGTACCTGTACACTGGTATTCTGGCTAATGATATTGTCTTATGGTCAGCTGCACATGCAGTGGAGCTATTGAAGCTTTCTTCAATTCGCTATTGAAGAACTGAATGGTTTTCAGTGGCTGAAACTTGGGTTGAAGACGACAACTTTACTTCGTGAAGCACTTGGCGTCACACACGCCATGTCAAAATGGCAGTGACCAGCGGTGTGCGGGGTTTATAACTGGCGCTTTCTAGGGCTCAATAGTGATGAAATATTCTTTTACAGTCAATTTTTCATACATTTAAAGGCACAATAGACCCTTCCCTTCTATGTTTCACTGTAAACCGCAATTTGGTGGGTGACCGCTCTATGGCCCCTTTTAACTGCCACAGAATGGTCACATTAACAGGCGCCTGCTTGCAAAAAAATTTAAAATATCATAAGAATAGGAATATTTCAGTAATGTGAATTTATAAATGTGAATTCTAGTGCCACTGCAGAAACTATTGTTGGGCTGCTTTATTGGTGGCTAAATATTCAGTGCTGTTTCACACTGCTTCACCTACAGTAAGAGATGAGAGCTTGTAGAGGAGAACTAGGAGCCCCAGAACACTAGGAATGTGCGAATATTCCAGCACTTCAATTATTCTAAATAATATTACAGTATTCAAAATCGCTTTGATTTCAACCTAAATAATGGAAATCGAGTATTCGAAATGAACAAATAACTTATATCAGTCTGCATACAACACTCTTGTAAAGGTGGTTGTACTGCAGCTGAGTGATGCCGTACAGTGAATACACCTCTGCAGGAAAAATTCAAATTGTTGTGAATGGTTGTTTCAAGACTGAATGGACATTTTATCTTTTCATCAATTCTTCGTATCTTAAGCTTAAAAGCTTATTATATCAGCTCATATGCTGTAAGTATAGGAAATTTTAAAGTGTAACTTGTTTATAGGTTATTGCTTGCATTATACCAGAAGCCAAATCTTGATGCCATTCAAAGTTGCTTCCACTTCTTTTCGAAAACAGTTTCAGATGCCTTGTTTCAATTTAAGAAGTATATTGTACATGTTAGTTGGGTCATGGCAAATATACACATGTTCCTTTACAATATATGATGTATATACTATTCAAATTCGATTCGAAATCGTTCAACTAAATCACTATTCGCTTTGAATTCACTCCAAAAATAATATTTAGTATTATTTGGGCAAGCATTCAAAACACAGTTATATTGGTCTGCCCTCACCGGCGATTCTTCAGCCTATAGCAGTGTTACATATCATAGGTAAACGGTCATGCATGTCACCTGCGATTGCATGCACTAACTGACCTTCACAGTGTTTAGCATTAAATTTTTTAGGCTAGAGTTCTCTGTGCCTTGATTATTAATAACTGCTTCTTTATTTCTGCTCATAGGGCTCGTCCAATCATTGACATCAGTACCAGAGTCAAAGGGACGCTGCAGAACATAGACCCTGCATTGCAGGGCTGCCCAGATGACCCCGACAGTCGTTATGTGTGGTTAGTATGCATGACTCTAGTACCTGTTAAATGCTTCTCATGTAAAAATGCCAATTTTATTGGTAAGAGTTCTGTGAATAAAATTGATTCGACAGGGCATGCAATATATTAAAATTTTGTGGAATGGAAAATAACTTTCACATTGAAAAATCTTCACCGTCATAAGGTTTGTATTAGGGGCGCACAAATATTCGAATGTTGGGGTATGATTTTCTTAATTCTTCATATTCTGCCACCTCGCCTGGTGAAAAGAGCCGGACTTTAAATAATGTTTATTCATTCATTAAAGTTGTATTCAACTTGAAAATTCACAATTCAAATCTAATTATTAACTATTTTGCTATGTGAGACGATATCAGCACTCATTTGGGTCTAAAAGGAGAGAGAATGATGGAAGTTAGAATTATTCTAAAGTGTTATGATGCAGCAAAGCTGTGAAGCACCAGTTTCTCAGTGGACGGACTGACAAATAACTTAAAAGTTACTGTTTAATCATTTGTAATCATTCATTGCAAATTCCTTTTAGCGAGCCTATATGCTAATATTTGTGCAGGCTTAGAAATATTGTAGTTGGCCATATGCGTAATATTACTATTCCTTTAAAGCGGTCAGTGCTGTAGCATTATTTATTGTGTTAACACCAAAACCGTTTAGGCTCGCCATAGTTTACCTGTCAGAAACAGAAATAGTCATCATCATGAACCGATGAGCATTCTCTACATTCACTTCTTGAGCTTCGTCTTTTTCTGTTTTGCTCTCGGAACGTGTGTGCCAATTTCTCCGGCGTGGTCTATGATGACCGGAATGGGTGAGAAAAGGAGGACAGAGAGAGAAAGAGAATTAGAGAGCGAAATGAGTTATTCGCGAGGCGATATTTGATCCTGCGTACCCTCGATCTCAATACGAGCGTCATAGCAGAGCAAAACATAGCCTGATACAGCATAATGTAGCGAGGAGGTGGCAAAGAGAAGTGAGCTTGAGGAAGAGCGATGTGGTGGAGAAGAGGAGAGAAAGAAGGGAAAGGGATAACCATAGCATAGAAACGATGAGACAGAGAAATACGCTAAGAAATGCAGGAAGAGAATGGAAGAGTATTAAAAAAAAGGGAAAAATAGATTGAGTCATGTACATGTAGAGAGAAAAAAGTTGGAAAGGAGGAGGAAGTTAGGAGAGAGAGAAGGAAAGTAATGAATTAGGAAGAAAAAAAGAGAGAAGAAAGAGATATATAAAAAGATAGAGAGAAATGAATAAATAGAAATAAACATAAAATGAAGACACAGAAGAACCAAAAGGCGAGAAGAAAGAAAGAGACGAAGAAAGACCGAGAAAGTTTGCCAGGCTTAGCAAAACAGCTAGAGCCAGGACTCCACGGGCACCCATCAACTTCACTGACTCTTTAGCATTCCACCTCCTGTGCAAAAGCTATAGTGATTTTTAATGTGAAGCAGTCTTCATAGTTTTTGCTCGGTTTTCATTAAAAAGTGCCCGGCCATTTTTTTAATCAATTCTGAAGGCAGCTGTCAAAAAATGGCGGTGATTTGGAAAGCAGTGCAACTTGAAATGTTGGCCATTCTTGTTGGTATGGGTCCACAATAATGGCTGGAATTGTGCCTCGATTCACTGAGACTCCTTGGCTTCTGGGTATTATAAGCATGACAAATACCATATGCTGCACTATGCATCTGTTCGAGATGCACCTTAATAGCATCGCCTGTTCACTGCAGAAAAGTCATGAAATTTATGAGAATGATGTTTGTTTTCATTATTTTCATTCTCAGGTCGCATAGGTAAATGAAAGATATTTCCTATTTAGGCGTTGCTATGTTGACCAAATGTCAATTTGTGAATGGCATTTGTGTGTAATTTCGTTTCAAAGAAGTGACGCAAATGATTTCAGCATTGCTCTTTTTTTACCAAGCACACCTCACACAAACTCTGCACGAAAATATTAAAATCAGTACTATAATACAGTCTTATGTTCAAGTGAGAATCAAACCCAGGGCCTTTGCATGGCAAGCAGGTGTCCACCAGAGCCATGCAATTACTTGAAGCTGCTTTGATAAAAAACACTGCAGGAATGTCATGTAGTGGGAGGAGCCTCCTTAACGCATGTCATATACTGCATGGCAGAAGCGTAGAATCGTGCCAGGCATCAAAACATATAAATTCACACAACAAATGAATAAACTTTATTTGAAATCCGGCAGTTTCCTTCGGGCGAGGTGGGGGAAGAGGGGATTAAACCCTGTCCCTTCCCTCCCACAAGTGAATGCTTTAAAGGCCCATCCATTAAGAAGTGCTGAAACATAATTAATCATCAGCAGCAGAAGCATTGGAGAAACACGAAAGGCAAATAACAATTTGTCAGCTCAATTTATGACAACATCTAAAACGACAATATTATCAACAGAAGTGCCCTACTTAACGAAAAATGAATCTAAATGCACGAAAACACATGCGCCACGGGTAGGACAATCGCTAAATATTCCCAATAACGTCAAAGTTACTGCCTACAATTAATCACTAGTAATCGAACTAGCTGCGTTAAATAAGTAACCTTACGTGCACCAAGAGATGTAATAAAATGCTCCTTGTTCGTTTAGGTTTGATTCATGGAAAAAAGAACTACTGGACGTTGCTATGGGGAATGGCGTGAGTGGTTCAACTGTTCAATTTTCGCCTGGTTAAACTTGACAGGTCATGCTATCTAGCGGGGCCCAGTTGAACCAAGCATGCCTGTCTTCTCGAAGGCCATGGCAGAAAATTGCTCAACAACCGTTGTTGCTGCTTTGGCTGGGACTACTCTTGCTCTGCTGCTACTAGTGTTGGCGGCTACGCAGTAAAGCCGGGCAACGTTGCGCACAGCAACAGTGATGTGAAAGTTTCTACTTTGAGGCGGGTAATTTTAAGTTCGCTAACCCAATGCTGACCACTAAAATGTGATTTTGTTTCAAAGTAAGCACTTCCTTGGTGCAAAAGTAGCACTACGAGGTTTATGGACCGCTACTTCAGGAATTGACATCGACTTAATATTTGCCTTTAGTGTCACTTCAACAAAGTGAGCAGCTGTGTAGGTTTCCCTGCTGCCTTACGGATGAGTAGTAATTCCTTCGCCGATTTGTACAAAGAACATTCGGGGTGTGGTAGGCACTTTGCAACTGTACTTGCAGTAGGCATTTTAAGATAGTTTTAAATGGCCTCTGTTATGTGCAGAGACATTCGTTTCCTTGTGACACGGTCGAGTCCTCTACCGAGAACCGAAAGCAGGCTAGCATTTGAGAAGGCGATGCACACAGAGCCTGATTACGCTATCATGTTCTGCTCTTGAAGGCGAAGCTCAAGCATCCACCAATATTTTTTGTCTCCCTTGTGCGTCGTACAACACAAAATGGGGCAAAAAAATAGGCTGGTCTGTAGAGAAGTCTGTG
Organism: Rhipicephalus annulatus; assembly: GCA_013436015.1. Lineage (NCBI taxonomy): Eukaryota > Metazoa > Arthropoda > Arachnida > Ixodida > Ixodidae > Rhipicephalus > Rhipicephalus annulatus. Next base: position 56,255 of record WOVY01016084.1, on the reverse strand, counting down.
CTGAAATTTTTTGCTATAATGATACACAAGCTGGCCTAATGAGTGGTGGGTAATATTTTCTTTTCCCCCTTGTTACTTTAGTTTCTCCTTCGAAGCCTGCTTCCAGTTTCTGCACAGCACTATGCCAAAACTGCGCAATGGCACTGAGGCAGCACTGTTGCTCAACTACCGCATCGAGGCTGAGACGTTCACGGGCAAGAAGTATTATCGTGTCCGCTTTAATGCGTCTGCCAACTCGGAGCATCCCAACATTGTGGAGCGGGAACTGGAAGTTCCATGGTATGCTGCAGGCAGGGAACAGTGTTCGAAGGAACTGGTCTACCTCAAGGTTGGTCATTCTTAAGCTTGCAGAAGTGCAGAATCTCGTTTACAGAAATTCATAGCATGTGCAATCTTTGTTTGTGACACTGCACTTAGTTATAAAGACATGGCAGAGCAAGTAAATGACAGCAGGCACAAAGCTTTCAGTAATCCTGTTTTGACTGCATTCAGTTCCTTGTCATATGCAGCACTGCTTTTGTTGCTTCACAAGCTGCAGAAATGAAAAAGAGGGAAAAAATTTATTAAAGTATAGCCACTGAAATATTGTTAATTTAGTATTTATTTATCTGTCATAGTACTCACAGCACCCAAGGGCATTATAGTGGGGGTATTACAGTTATTATACTGTGACCTAAGCACTCTATAATACTAGATTTTGGATGTGCAGGTGGAGGTCTTTTGGCTGATAGGTATCATGTGGTCACTGCTAACAAAATCCATTCATCATGTGTTGAAGAAAAATGTTTGAGTATTCATATAATGATATTGTTTTCTTTGCTTCTTTTTGTCGTGTCTTGTGTTGTATTGATACAGCCTTTGTCTAAATATAGAAGCTGCCCCTATAAAATGCTGTTCTTTAAACGTCTGCATTCAGTCTTGTCTGTTCTTGGTTTTGCCCTCTGTACTGTCATGTACTGCCGTCATCTTTATCAACCAATACTTCTACATTTTTTAATAGGTAGCGAAAAGGTATCTGTGAAGAGAATCTTGTAGAGAATTTGCATGTTGTCTTTGATCGTAGATTTATACATTCTCTAGAAATTTTTATATGCTGCTGCTGAAAATGTTGTATTCAATTTTTCATCTCGATCATTATTTGGGAATAAGTAATGTCACCTAGCAGTAAGGTCACCTAGTAGTGCGACTATTTTTTTTACATGTACCTGGCATGTAGCAATATTGAGTAACACGGCGCACAGATATTTTTCAAAGTGTATTGCTACATCATCTGTTGCGTACATCGCGAATTGTTTTTTCCAGGACAAGTCTGACATTCAGAGTGCAATAAAGATGAAACTCAGCTATTCGCTGGTTCAGAGGGTGCCTCGACTTCCAATTCCTGGTGCCTCCCTGCCTGACATAGATCGCTTTCCAATCCTGAACCAGAAGGAAGCCTCTAGGGTCTTTGAGGTGAGAATGTCGTGCATGTACGAGAGCCTCGTCTTCTTAACTGCTTCTCGGATCACATGAATGTTCAAGAAATAGTGTATAAAAATTATGTGAGATTCATATGTAATCAAAATACTATCTAACTTTTAGTTCTCTTATTCAGTAATAGGTTCACTAAACTTAGATTTCTTTTTCCCATTTTGTCTCAAGATTATGTTAAACTCTGCAGTGAATCGCATAAAGATGTGAAGCTTAAATCAAAATAATTTTAAACAAAGTTGCATAAACTTATTAAATGCACTTACAACCAAAATATAAAAATGCTTTTTTCTCTGTAGCTATAGGAAGCTTACTTACCTTTAAAGCTAAATTATTTGGTTTGATAATACATATGCACACGCACACAAATTACCTAGGCAGACTTTTTCACTGTCGATGTTCTTTTCATTATTATTTTTTAGCTTCTTATGATGCATGCAAGTCTCTGGCATTGCAAATTTGTGGTACTCTTTGTTCTGATTAAATCCCAGGAGAGTTTCTGCGGGGTTTCCAAGTTTTAATGCTATATTATGGGCATTCTTTATCAACAATTCCACGCGCTGCAGTGGGTTGTGGTATTTTGATAACATTTGTGCCATATCCCAGTATACCTCGATTGTGCTGCTTGAACATGGCAACATTTCATATTTAAAAAGTGGCCAAAATTAACCACGGAGTTTGTTATTACCACAAATTTTGAGGAGTGCATATTAATTTCAGGTAAAAATGACCAATTATGAAACTCTGCATAATATTGACTGCCCATGAATCGGCAGCTTGACTATTCTCTCCATAAACCATGACAGTGGAAACATTTGCTGTAATGAACACAGTGTGATCAAAAAAGTCCTTTCGTATAGTAAACTGAATGCACGAAAATTTTGCACAGTTTGTGTTGCTAGTACTGTAACAATTTAGTGCTGCATACGTGTGGTTTCTGGCTTCTGATAGCTGTGTATTGCCATAAGTATCACATCATTATGCATTATACATTGTTATCATATTTAGGCAGTAATGGTAATGTCTCGTTAAATAAGTTCTGTGTGATATCTAAGACGCTATTTTTGTTTGCCTTTCATATCCTAGGCACGCTTCCTCAAGAACTGTGGAAGCAATGACATTTGCGAAAGTGATCTCCATGTCCAACCTAAATTACTCCTGCCCAAGTAAGTGCATGAGCAAATCTGAGTTTTAGTTTTCACTGTTCACAGCACACTTTGACTAATGATTTTTGATGACCAGTGTAGACTCTGAGGTCTGAAAGCCCTATTGTGTCCATGTAACATGTTGTAAATTCTGTAACACGATTGATTACGACCGATTGTGCTGGGAATGCATACAGCTATATTTTTTCTATGTTGCAGCTGTCATGGAAGCTCTCAGAGTCTCTGGGATGACTTCCTACATTAGAAAAAAAAATGCTACACATGGATGCCACATTATCTAGACCAATTACACGTATTTCCTGAGGCCCATCTACGCATATCATAGGACTGAGAATATAAAGCGTGACTGAACACTAAAGAAATTGAGATTAGGTCTGTCAATTTAGGTTACTTTCATTTTTTGTAGCTACTGATATTTCACTTCACACGGGCTCATGGCGATATCCAGGAAAGTTTCAGTCTGTCTTGAAACACTCGCATTGAATCTTTTTTCAGGGAGGAAGGAGTTCCTGTGTTGTTCCTTGGCGAAGAACATGTCAACATGTCAGTGAGAGTGCTCAACCGGGGTGAACCAGCCTACGATGCGGCTCTGTACATCTTCCACTCACCTGCATTAAGCTATGTTGGCCGCAAGCTTCTGTCCACAGTAAGTCAATAAAAATGCGGATTGTGCGGCATACTTTTGCGCATATGCCACTGTAAGTGTCTTTGTCTAGTGTCAACATATGCTGATGTTTTTGCACATTTCCTTCGCATTTCAAGAGCCAACTGACAGTAACATGTAGGTACTTGGCATCCAGCTTATTGTAATAAGATTGCTGCATCATTCCATAATGGTGACCTCCTTGAATAGAGCATACATTAGATTTACACTTGAACCACTTCATAAGAGACACTGGTATAAGAGACATCATTGTGTCGACAGTAAAATACGGGTTGATAAAAAAATGCACACGAGACACCACGCTTATAAGAGCCATCTCAGATAAAAGACATGAACTGCTGTCTGGAGCATGCCTCTAATAAAATAATAATCTATTTCTGTATAATATAGCTCTCATGGAACTTTCATTATGAAAGACTGTGAAACAACTTGCTTAATGAATAGGTTATGTTTAGAGCAGAGTAACATGTTTGCATGTCCCTTATTTGTTTATATGATTAAAACTTTTTTTAAGAATTTCACATTTGCCCCACTTCCTTCGTGTAAGTGGTTATTATTTACCAGTGTATTCTATGCACATGTACCATTTTCTACCTTGTCTTCAGCACAGCCTTATGATATTGTTTAAATTGCAGTTCTCATCATTCTTGTTCCATAACTACTTAACTATACATGCTGAAATCTCCTATGAGCAGATTTTGTTCTACTTTATGTATTCTAATGATATCATCAAAATGTTAAACTAGTGATGCAACGAGGTTAATTACATTTAGTGATGTAGAAGTAATTGACACAAGTTGAATGGACTCCTTGCTTTGATACTCTGAAACTATTTCATTTGTTATGCACGTATTGAAGCCTGGATGGGGTTACTGCGTGGTAGTCCAGATTCAGTACACTTTGCTGATGTAGAATTCAGAGCTATATTGTGGGGTAGTACTAGTGCTACCCATATTGTGGGGTAGTACTAGAGACACAGAGCTGTCTTTATCGCCTCTTGCTTATCTGTTTCTGTTTGCACTGAAACAGTATTTAATCTTTAGTAGCATGCATTGACACACATTGAAGATGTCCCTTACTTAGGTTAATACAAAGTACCTAAACTCTTGTGGATCTTTTATAGCTTCAGTGTATTTGTCAAGCAGTGATCCTATCAAGTAATCTGTTCTGCCAAGTACTTCATGCACTTGTAGCATTTGTGTATAATTCATTGGTGCAAATTGAGTGCATCCCCTTCTTTGATTCTCTGCAACTCTAGACTCTCATGCATCTTTCAGGGCCTGGATGTTGTTGATTGTGTTCCTCAATCTACACATGTTAAATGTGAGCTTGGAAATCCTCTCAACCAGGGCGAGGTGAGTGGTGATCTTCATTGTAAGCATACTACAAAACATATCCCTGTTTCTAAGTTTAGTTTAAACATATAAAGACTTCAGAAAAAAAAAATTTTATTTCCTTCATTAGGGTTCTAGTTATTTATACGAGGAGTGTTCACAAAGTTTGTATTGTCATTATGATGAATATATAAAAGGCATACACGATAGGCATCAAAATGAGTGTGCATATATCTAGCTGCATCGCTACTTGACACTCTTGTTCTATATAACACCGCGGTACATCACTAGGGCACCTGAACAAAAATTACAGCAGCCATGAGGAAATTCTAGTTCACACAGCACAGATGATGGTGACGCATGCAGCCTCCTTATGCTACAAAATTTGTCGCCACCCATTATATCCACCTGACCTAGCACGAAGAGATTTCTCTTTCATGGCACTGCGCGGGAAACAGTGTGGGCATGGCGAAGTCATTGCTCATGTCGAGCTCTTCTGAAACTCTGAAAATGAACAGTTCCACTGCAACAGCCTGCGGCAGCTCACATATCAATAGCAGAGGTGCGTGATTTGCACAAAAATATGTAGAGGAAGAATGAGCTGCCACTCAGATTTCATTTCTGTGTCGTCTTTTTTTTCGTTCCCATAACACGAACTCTATGAATGCCCCTCGTATATCTAGAGAACCATAGAACACCAAAACATTATTCAAACAGGGGCACCAGTTATTCACCACAACTGAACTTTCTTTTGTGCTTTGTAGTATACAAGATTAACGTGATTGTTTGGGCGAGTTGGTAGTTCATCGTCAAGCAGACAGTGCTTGTCCACATTACCTCTTTTCGTTCGTTTATGTTTTCTCCTGTGCTGTTGAAATTTTCTTGAAATTGTATGCTAGTCCTGACGACACTGGCTTGCGTTTATTGCACGAAGTCATTCGATGTTTCTTACAGGTCGAGATACTTCTTCGGTTTAATACTCGCAGTGAGGCCGATGCTGAAACTAGCCTGAAATTTACCATCAAGGCTAATACGTAAGTTGTGCTATCTTTTAGTTCTCATGAAGAAATTTTGTGAGTGACATCATTTTAAATGCTTCTTTTGCTGTCCTTTCTAGTACAAGCCAAGAAGTGAGCCCGCAAGAAGACCTGGCTATAAACGTTAATGTTGTTCGTGTTGCAGAACTTGAACTTAGAGGGTAAATACTTTCTTTTTTTCTCTCTTCTATACTTGGCCATTAGCGCCCACAGATATTTGTTGAATGTAGATCTTTCTTTTGATATTTCTGGCTGATTAGGTCTTTGTGAGTGAATCTTCCGTGAAACGACACCAATACCTGTGCACCTGTTCACACCGAGGAAGTTCTAAAATGGAGCACCTTTTTCTTTACAGAGCCACCCAACCAGAACAGGTTTGGTATGGAGGTGCTGTTGTTGGTGCACATGCCATGAAACATTTTGATGAAATCGGCAGCAAGGTTACCCACACCTATCAGGTAGGGTTTTCTCCATCATTTCTTGCTGTTAGTGCATTAACTCTTGAACAGTACCATGTAATGATGTGTGCTTGAGCATGCAAATGTATATTGAAGTGTAGAAAGAACATTGCTTTTTTTCTCCTGACTGATGTCCTTACCTTTTAGTACTTGTTCCATTGTGTACTTGGCTAAAAAGAAGCTATAATCTATGTGGTGATTTTCTTTTTATTGAGATTTCGAGCATAAAGAAACTAGCGGTACACATATTACATATTACAATCTTGTATTCAAGCAATAAAAATGAAAATTTATGTGGCTAAGTTGCTATTTTTTTTAACTTTTTGTTCTGAAAAAGTACTGCTCGTGTGTTTGCCATTGGTATGACAATAAATATGAAAACTGTGCTAATCAATTTAATGCCATGGTTATTCTGTCTAAATAAGAAAGTCAATGGGAAGATGAAGACTTGAATGTATCGACAATTGTTGTCAACCAGTGTTGACTGCTTTCGGCATGTCGCAGTGCTTTCTCTAATGGCCACATGGACTTGTTCATTTTGTGCGCAGTGTTGTTACATAAATGACATACAACCTATGAATACACGTAAAGCAAGCCTCCGGCAATATTTTTGTAATATCCTTGTAAATAAATGCATGCTACTACTTCCTGCTTATGATATTGCATGGCGAGACATAGCGTCACATTATTGGTTGATGAATAGGAGTTAGGTTGCTGAGCTCACAGCGAAAATTTTAACTCATGTGCAAAAAGTTTTCCACTTGCTAACTCACTTGATTTCAGGTATACATCCACTGAACTAACTTTTTATTGTGTGTGGCCACTCATTTTTTTTAGGTGTTCAACCATGGCCCTTGGGCTGTACCCTCTCTTGATGTTGTTGTTTCCTGGCCATATGAAGCTGAAAACCAGCAGCAGCACGGAAAATACCTCCTATATGTGACTGATGTTCCTCAGGTTTGTAATCAGGCTGCAGGTATCTGCTAGGACACAACTTATATTATCAATGAAACCTCACTAAACTTTCCGTGTTAATTTTCTAGAAGCACATGTAAGAGCATGTACCAGGGGCCGTAACGGGGATATGGGTTTTGGCTCCTTCCGTTCCCCTGAAATCTTTACACGCTTCAACTTTTCGAATGACACTAAAGTAATTACACACTTTCGCAGCGACCACCAGTTGCCAAAGTTTGTCGTTCCACACCTCCTCCCCCCTACCCGAATTCTTGGGCACAACCACGGTGTTCTAACACTGTGGGCACAACCTTGCATGTGGCACTAAACAGTGACGTCATTTAATCATGTACAGTCATGTAACCATGTAAGCAGTCAACATCTATTACCTAGCACTTTGTAGTACTTGAAGAATACTGGATTCGGTAGAATGCTTCATTATTGGCTCCTTTCAGGTGGCTGGGGATGGAGAATGCTTCATGGAAGAGGGTCAGGTTAACCCACTTGGATTAAAGGTAAGTCACTTATCCTGGTTTTTGTAACAATAGAATAGCGTGCACTTCATTCATTTGTTTAAGTAGTGCTCGGCACTGTGCTTTGTGAAACTGCATAAATTTGCTGAATGGAACGTTTCTGCTTCTAATTTTTGTTCATTTGCTTAATCAAGAAATCTCCTAATATAAGAATAACACCCACGTAAAATTTATCTCAAGAGATAGTGATGGAAGTGCTGCTGCAATTGCTCCAAAAGAAAATTGCTGCTTCATGCTGCTCCAAACAGAAATTTTTGTTAGTAATTGCTCTAAACCTGCTCTGAAATAACACTGAGAGAATGAGAATGACTGTTTCTGTTTGATCGAATTTGCTTTTATCTCGCACCGATTATCTACTGCTTATTTGGCAACAGTTACATGGGACTGTGGTTACTTCTAAAATGTGGCACTCAGCCTTTTCTGGTTTGATATTATTTCTGCAACAAGTACTAGAATTTTAATTGGTGTCTCATTCCACAGCGCATTTTTGACAACCTGCTGTTGTTTGCTATATGAAATTCGCATTGATATTTGTCTGTTGAATATATTTCATAAATGTATTAACATTTATAAGATGTCTCGACAATGTTCTGAATTGCAATTAACGTATGGGAAATTTAATATCTGCTCCTAAAACACCAATAGCTGCTCTAAAGCAGCATTCTTTTTTGCTCCAAAAACACTTAGTGGCTACTTCAAAGTATTCTTCGAGAAGTAAAAAGGCACTTCTATCACTGTAATATTGATGATTCTAATGGTTGCCTTTGATAATGGTGCACAAGCTGGAAAACTCCTGGTCTGTGTTTGTATTGTAACTCGCCTCTACTCCTTTTTTTCTCTAGGACCGACCCAGTGCTATAACTGCTGCCAGTCGCGCGAAGAAACGCGAAAAAAGGGAGATAGTTATCTCTCCTGAGGAGGTGCGCCTTGAGGGCAAGACTGTCAGGCTTGTCACAATGGTGAGTCTTTAAAACACCTTCTGTACAGTCTGAATAGCTTAAACAGAATTTCAGCTTGATCTAGCTGGCGTTTAGTCACAGTTGAAGAATTGCTATGTGCCAACTAGGCAAAGATAATAGAAACAAGAAGACAGGTGCCCATACTGATGCTCACGTGTGCATGGCCTGCTCTGCATAGATAAGGAAGGTGTGCCTAGATTTTTCACACAGTATTTAACAGTATTGGCGCAGTGAAAGCACACACAGCCACGTAAATCAAAATGAAGCTTTTTCTTTTAGCAATTGTCCATATTTATTCTATGCAAAAGATTCACTCCAGTCTATAGACACCTGTGGTTGTTAAATTCATGTAAATGAAGGCCACATGTAAATGAAAGTTGGAAAACTTTCTATTTTGCTCCTCTTTATCATTTACGCACCAGTGAAGCTGCAGTATCTATAAGTGGCTTTTGCGGCATCAATCTGAACTGTTGCCAGACATTTTTAATTGCTCTAATTCAATCATTATGATGGATACTTTGAAATGATGCAACAATTCTTTACTACTGTGGTTTGATGGTTTTATGCTAAAAAAGGCAGACATGTGAAAATGGCTTGAAAACATTTTCGTTATGTTGTAAGTCATTGTATCTCAAGATGGATTAAAATGTGTCCTTTTAAAACAGAACTGTCATAGGGGCAGCGCCAAGTGCTTCAAGTTTCGGTGCAGCATTCGTAATCTCAAGAAGCAGTCATCTGCTACAGTCACCATTGCAGCTAGGCTGTGGAATGCTACTCTTGTTGAGGTGAGTTACCTCATATGTTTTAGGCGTGAAATCGTGTGTGGTTGCATGGCCAGAAGTTTGTAACAAAGGAGGGGAGGGGAGAAAACACAGAAAAGCTGGATTATATGGAGCACGCATCTATGCATATTTGAGCTGTGGCATTAATAAAGTAATCAAGTTTATCTGAGCCCCACTGGGGTGTTCATCATGGCCCTGATGTGTTCCTTTGAAATATAAACTCGGTCAGTTGATGGGGCATGCAGATCGAAATAATAAAGCAGTGAAATGGAATAGTGAGTCAACTGACGTATGCTTACCAGAAGAAGTGCTCCCCTCGTCGAATTTTCATATAGTAATTCAGTTGTGTCTACATGAGCAAGCAGGCACTCTTGCATTTCCATAAAGTAAAGGACATTATGTAAAAACAGCATATTCTTAATTTAAATTGTGCCCATCGTGACTTGCAGGACTATGCTGCAGTTGACCAGGTCAGCATATTATCCTCTGCTGAAATCGTTCTTGATTCATCCCTGGAGATTCGGCAGAAGGAAGACGACGACTATGCAGAGGTATGAATTAAACATCTGCAATGCATTTATGCTGAACTGTAATGATGATTGTAGTGGGTCATGCAAATCTCGGCACACACATTGTCAGTGCTAAGCACGAGACGCTCGGCCCGGACTGTCGCTGATTTTGATAGCTAGGCCTACGCTCCTACCTGGTCTCGGATAACAGTTTTGACTGTCGCCGTTCTATATTATAATTGGTGGAGGTGCTGGTGGAGGTGCTTCTTTTTATCGGCACATTAACGCATTTATGTATTTTATTTCTGACAGCTGTCAGGTCAGGAGTATTGCTGCATTCGCAGAGGAACTATTCAATTTGCCAATCACGTATCTATTTCACTGCATTTTTTTCTCTTGCTCTGAATTAGAAGGAAGATTTTTTTAAATAAATGAGAGAGTTTAATTCGGAAGTTTGCAGAATAGCAACATTATCTAAAACTCCATATAGTAATGTCACCTGTGAAAATATTTAAATGTTTTAAACCTAGCACTTTTAAAAGTCACCTGGCGAACCACTTTCAGAATACGTCTAATGGGACACATTCTGAAAAACAATACAAGCCGGCTACATGAAAACATGCTGTGACTATGCTGTCTACTTTTCAACTTGTTTAAGGAAAGCAGTTCACACACAGTATCGTAATACTCTCATTGTAAGTCTAATCAGAAGGGTTACAAGACGTATGCAACGTAATAAAAATTATATACTTTTAGATCTGGCTTTTGATGCGTAATTTAGGTGTGCACAATGGTGCATGCAGTATCTGAAGAGGATATTACAAAAGCTATAGCCTACAGAAATATGCTTTCTATTACAGTCCTTGTTGTGCCTGTTTATGGACTTCACAGTGTATATTTATGTTGTAACCAAGCAAACGATTGGATGGAAGGCAGTGAGCATAGTGCACAGCTCATGCAACGCGGAGTGCGAGAGCTGACATCTGCTATGGCTTCTGCTACGAGCGAATGATTGGCTCAATAGAGGATGAAAGAGAGTGAGTGCAGAGCTTAAGTGCGGAGGAGGAGCTATGGAATTTTAAAAGGCGACATGTGTTCGACCCTTTCCACTCCTGCAAGGGTGGCCTTGCACTTGAGCCTATTCCATCATTTCATGGCACAGTTGACACACGTTTGCACATAATCGCAGTTTGGACGCACCAATAGAAGTGCTTTGTTTGCCGCTGATGCTGAACAACAGAGGCTTAGCACTGACAACAACTAGAGTCCTGCTGCACTGTAATTTTGCATTAGGGAGTATCGTAACTGTGGGTAATCTTTCAGATTGGCATGTCTATATGATGTTTCTTCTTAATCACTTCTTTCCAACTATGGTTTCGATAATAGTTTGTGTTGCACAAGTTAGTTCATACATGGAGAAATGCAGCTCGATTTAAATGAAAACAGGAGACGCAGATAGACAAATACGTACGAGCGCTGTCAACAACTTTCAAGTGGTTGCAATTATCGAAATTCGATTCTAAATATCTATCAAGCTTGGAAGAATGGATTATGATGTGTCCATACTCTTAGAATCTAGCTTTTTCACATAGTTAAAAAAAAAGTAGTGATGGGACACACGTCGGTTTAGGGATCACAGAACATGCTTTTGGGATCTATTTTAGGCATATACTAAAGAATTAGTGAGTGGACTAAGTCAGTTTAGGGACTATAGCACATCAGATGTGTGTGCCTCTGTAGCTGGCAGTATTTTACGGTAAGTTTGCCTGCAGACAGCTTGGTCATTTGTGCTTTCTCATGTGAAATACGCAGAGAGGTAAGTGATTCTTAAGAGAGAAAGGAAGAGAAAAGTGAGCCCCGTAACTGTCTGCTTCAGTGAGCGACACCTCAACAGTAGCTCACAAGGGATGGGGGTAAGGAGGGATAAAAAGGGGTAGGAGTAAAGGTGTAAAAAAGAGGAAGAAGAAGAAGAGAGGAAGAGACGTGAGGTGGTAAGCCAGAGCGAGCGACAACAAACTGAGGGGATAGAAGAGATAGGAAAGATGGAAGCACGGTCACTGGAGTCCGAGGACGAGGCACACCTGCAAGAGCTCTTGGCGGCGTCGGTAGATGGCGTAAAGCAAATCCAGTCGGTCAGAGCTACACTGTCATCGAAGGTCGTCGGCGTCAGGAGGTGACGTATGGGGAGCCCAGTCGGCCAGAGCTACGCTGACGCCGAAGATCGCAAGCGCGTGCACGCGCAACCGGTTGGCACGGAATCCAGCAAGCGAGTATATTTAGTTGCATGTGAAATACGCAGATATTTAGTTGAGAGTTTGTTTTGAAGTTATACGCACATGTTCTAAAGCATTGGCAGTATATTAAGCCATACCGAAACATAACCTGCCTTGAAAATTTCGGCCGGTAGTCAACCATTTGCTTGATCACAGCAGTGACTTCGTTAATCATTTTGCACTGGTCACATGATGGCCTCATATGAAGAGCAAAATTAAGTTTGGAGGAAGGCAACATACATGCGATGAACCAGTAAGAGGCAAGCATATGGTACATATGTGCTGATGCTGCATAGCGTTTTCTAATGTTAAAATTTGTCAGCAGCTAGAATATTTGATTACATGAGAATTTCTTTTCTTCCTAGGTGAGTAGTCAATTAAACATAAAAATGAGCTTTACATGACGCTATTTGTGGAAAGTGGAACAATCAACATCACATCATTTTCCAGTTGCTTTCTTCCTCAACAAATATTTGATAGCAATAGTTTCAAAAATTACTATGGCAGAACAACATACGCAAAGATTTGCTTCCAAATGCAGGCAGAAACAAGGGCTTACCCTGATGCAAGCTTGTACCAGAAGACAGAAGGTGTGGCACTTTGGATCATCATCCTTGCCATTGTTGCGGGGATCTTGTTACTACTATTAGTCATCTTCATCCTCTACAAGGTGGGTGCTCTATTGCATTGTTCAACAGAACTACTAGTATAGCACAAGGATGCAGAGACAGAACAGACACATACGGGGTTTTAAAGACTCGCGACAAAACATCTACAGTCGAACTCCGCTATAACGAATGCCATTTCAATTAAAAATGAAAAATTCAAGATTCCCCGTCAGCAATCTATAGGAGTCAATGCATAAATATTGTCGCCACAACAAACACTTTTTCTTCTATCGTCCCGCTTCAATGAAATTTTACGATGCAATTCCAGGCTCAGATACTTATTCCTATGCAGTAAACCCAATCTTTAACACTTCGATGCATTTTCAGAGCCTGAAAATGCGCCAACGAAGATTAACGCGTTGGCACCACCAGACACCACCGCTATACCACCGCTGTTCAGCAAGCATGGGCGCCGCTATTGCTCAATAGCGATGGCAGTGAGACTGCCCTGGGCTTGCTTTTGCCATTGGCTTATTTTTGAGCCACAGACGATCCGAAGCTGAGGCTCAGTGGCTCAGTTTATGGTTTTCTCGAAGCAGCTGCTGGGTGCAACCGCGGAACGATGCCTTTTCCGATTCCAATGCTTATCATTATGTTCGCGCTGGCCAGTATGGTAACTAATGAGAGCGGCTGTTCGTCCACATTATCAACAAAATCAGCTAGCCGCGAGTTATGGAGGATAAGAATGGCATAGAATAATGCAAAAGTCGCTGCTCCACAGTACCCTGCCTCCATCTCAATGTTGTCAGATAATTTTGACTGGGGGCAGCTGCTGGTGTTAACATGTTAATGCAACTGTTTGGTTCATTCACAAAAACGGTTTTAGGCATTGTTTCAGCGAGCTTTTCACCATGATTTCGCTATGCATGGGTGAGAATGACGTCGGGACGCTGCTGGGAAAGAATAGGAAGCAGCGCACGTTTTTTTTTTTATTTTGAGAATAAACGTTCCTTTGTTTTGCTAGCTCAGATCAGCTTTATTTTTTCAGTTTCACTACAACGAAATTTTTGCTTCAAAGAAAATTTTTCCGTACCGCGTCAGTTTCGTTGTAGCGGGGTTCGACTGTACTAGGTATAGAGCTATGTGTCACGCTGAAGTATTTGAAGGTTGAGTATTGCAGTGTTTTATGGTTTCAACACCTTTGGAAGTCATCTTGGCAGCTCTGTCCTCCCCAAGACACTTGGACAGTAGCTCTGGTTTAGTCCTGTTTATCTCCACAGAAAGTATAGGCCCACATCCAAGGATTTTAAGGATAGCTCAGAGGATGAATGTGAAGTGCTTTGATCGAGTGTGAGTGCTTCGGAGCGCTTGAAAACTGGCCAGTCAGATATTCCGTAAGTTTTGCAATGCATAGGTTAGTGGGACCTCCATCAGTGCCAAAAAGTTTCAATTTTCTGATGTACTTGGATTTTATTATAGTGGCTTTATTAGCGTAACTGAAGAAATTAACTGCGCAAAAGCTGTGATGAGTACTAAACACGAATTCTTGTGCAGAATGTAGCCAAATCAATGTTCTCTTATTGAAGGGCATCACAACCTTTAGTGGTGAGACAGATTAGGAAGCTGCGAAATGTCGCGAGAGCATGTTTTTTTAAAGACCCTGTTTGTTCCTGCAGTTGGGCTTCTTCAAACGGAAACGTCCAGCTGATGGCTACTCCCCGGCACCTACATCAGACAAGGATTTTAATGGCACATAATGAAGAAACAGTATGCATCAACGACATCCGAGCCAAGTGGAACGAGTATGACATCCGTCCGGGCGTGCTGTCCATGTGCACCTTCCTAGCCAACCTTGGGTCAAGGTCTGCTGATAGCTACATGCCCAGCGGTGCCTATGTCAAGCCGCTAACCTCCATTAATTTCTTACTGTCTTCAGTGCTTTCGTTATCGGTACTTGACAACCACTGAGAGTCATCTTGCTCTAGCGTTTTATTCTACAGCTTGTTGCTTTGAGCCGGTGAGTTAGTTTTTTTTTTATGTATAAAACTTACATGAGCTTGCTGAAAGCAAGCTCATGTAAGTTTTTGAAAATGTTTCTATGAGTAATGGTAAACAAAGTGCAGGTGTACTTTCCTTATGCTGCTGGTACACATTTATAAAAAAAAATTATGATGCATGACTGTGACATGCTCTAAAAGTTTCTATAGTTATATAGCCATATTTCACTAGACAGTAATTTTGTACCGTTGCATGTTCATGTGCACTCGCAAGTATATATCTGAGGCCACAGGTGCTACAGAAAGAACTTTCCTTGCAGTTTGGGTATGCAACCTGAAATCAACTGTTATAATCACCATGTGTCAGTTCAACCAATGCATAGTTTATCAAGAGTTCCCTATTACATAGATGTGCTAAAATAGATTAAATTTTTTTCTGTTTACATGTCATGGCCTGTAGACTTTTGTTATGACTGTACATGGCAGCAATAATATAAAAGTAAACAAAGGTTATAAGTTTTTCCTTGTCATATTGCGAATCTGTTTTGCCATGTTTTCTGAAAATGTGCAGCTCAGCGTGACCAGTGCTGGAGTAAAACGGGATACCTATTGCATGGCTTGACTTTCCAGCATGCGTTGATAGTGTTATGGCCTCGGCAGCCTGTGATGTTTTGAAAAATGCGAAAGGTATGTGCCAGTAACAACAGCACTCTTATGCGACCTCACACCCACCTGTGTCCTATTCTACGCATTCTTCTGGAACTAGTGGTAGTACATGCTAAATGCTTTGGTACATGCTGTGACACCAGTTAAGTCTCGTTTCAGCCTGTGCACCGTGCATGGCAATTGACTTTTTATTGGGTTGGACAAGGTGATGACACTCACAACTCATGAATGCTTCAGGAAATTCTTGGTTTCAATAACATGGCTCTCAGTAACAAGCTTCATTTGTAACGAGCAACCAGATACTATAATGATGCTTTTGCATTTTGCCTGTTTCTTTTTATTTTTTCACTTCTGAAACTTATTTCGCTGCCATTTCTCCTTTTTTTCATGGCCCATACTGAAGTGATAACACATCTTCATTTTGATTTCACGGTCGTAAGACGATGCATTTCTGCAATGTAACACTTCGAGTTGCTGAAAGCACCAGTACTCGGGTGGTATTGCTGTCAGTGTTTCTAAAGTCTATCATAGGGAACTAGACCTTGTCTTCTACATTTTTTCATGTTGTCCTGTACAGAAAGAAATCTATGCTTATTTATTTAAATACTATGCTTTCTAATCGTGGAGATGTGCATATGAATGTGTTGTTAGTAGTGCAAGCTTTGTGAACAGTGCACTTACTGTCGTGCTTAAATTTCTTCATGGAGAGGGTGGAGCCTGTTGATTTGCACATATCCTCTCTACTCATTTCACTGCCATAGCATTTCCACAAACTATACTGGAATGCAAGTCCTATTGGGGGGGGGGGGGGGGGGCCTCGCGTGGAGGAGTGACAGAAGCAGGCAGCTGAGATTCATTTGTCATCTGTGACCACGTTGCTGTTAAATGGAGTTGAATGCCACACTGCCACTCTTGTAGATGTAGGTGAGGTTGGCATCACTGCCACCAGTAGGAACAGATGTTGCATACTTACAAGGTGAGATAACAAAAATAAATCAAAGTAATGTACTCTGAAAGATTGTGGTAATGTAGTAGTCATGTCTCCTCACTCGAGGTCATAACTGCCTTTTTTTCGCTTGATTTTGCACGGGCAAGTACCAGAGAGTCTACATATTGCGCAGTGCCTTGAGAAGGTTGTTGTTAGCACTTCCAGATTTTATTCTTCTAGAGGGTCCAGCAAAATACGGGGGGAAAAAAGAGAAAAGAACAGATGTGCGCTGGTGTATGAAACATCAGTTTACAAGGAAAGGTGACACTCATGCTAAGCAATTTTTGTCCAGTTTCTTATTCTGTTGCAATTTTCAAAGATACAGCTTTTAAAGTGCTTTCTTGGCCACTGTTGAGGTGGAGTTGGATATGTTTGTGTGCCTAGCAAAACGAATTTTCAATCGATATCTAACACAGATGCTACCTACTCTCCATTGAATGGATTTTCAGCCTTTAGGAGCAATCAATATTTTCCTTTGGAGACCGTGTTGAAAACACTTTGTTTCCTCCTTGGACATCGATTTTTTTTATTATTTATGTACTCTTAAGTTGTGACATAGGCAAATGTTGTACAGCGTTAGTTTTAGCACATTATACTGCTTAAGGGTACATTATTCTATTTATGTTCAGGAAATATGAACGATTCTTTGAACAAAACGTGTATTGCTTAATCAAGCTGATTTTCATCAAAAGCTTGACTCTATAAATACTCCTGCAATAGTATATGTTGTTGCGAACCGGTGCTGGCTTACAGAGTCTTGCTGTTTGCTTCTGCCAGCAAACCAGATGAGTGAATTTACGTCAGTTGTGGAGACCCCCGAGCATTAGCCATATTTTGGTCGATGCACGCTGTCAGGAGGGCAATACCACATAGTGTAGTTATAATGGGGGAAAAGTGCAAATACTGCACTTCTAGCCCCTGGTGGCAACCGTTACGATGGCTGTGTTCACTTCTGAGCTAGATCTTATGACTCATACTAGTGATGCCACAGTTATCAACTTCTGCTGATGCCTAGACTAATTATTGCTGCGTTTTGAAAAGCAGAATTTTTTTTTTTCTGTGCAAGTGCCACTTCTCTGTATCATATCGCTGTGACACTATGCTGTAACTAGCTTCACTGCAGTTGAAGAATGAATGGAAACTTATGGGCAAACAGCGAAGACAATTTTTTTTTACTTTCCTTTTGCGTGCAAATGTAAATAGAGCCATTGCTTTTTGATATTCTCGTTTTTTGTTGTTGTTGTTTACGTATAATCGCAATTATTTATTGAGTTGCCAGCTGTCACAGTGTAGAGGGCTGCAAACCAATTTGTAAATCAAAGCCAATGGGTTTGTGCACCAGACAATAATAAATGGCTCTCCCAGCTCTGCTTAAAGCATGATGTGCATTGTTAGCCTGGTATGCAAAGTCTATGTGCCTATGAAAATACACTTTGAAAAGTTCTGTCAGGACAGATGCTACACTGTAAGAAATTCTGCTTTCTTGTGATTGCAGAAGGAAAATGTTAATCATACTATTTCATACTAGTGCAATTATACTGCACATATGCTTGCTGCCAGGGTATCGAGATAGCATCCCTATTTGCTAAACGAGGTTCTACATCAGTAATAATTTGGTTAATGTCTTCCCAGTTCTTGACAATTGCAAGATGTGTATCCTGCATGCTGTTCTACATAGGATTGTGATACAAACAGCTGCAGAGTTGTTCTGCAAGTTCATCCAAGAAAAACTTCACTTCATGAATACTTTACAAATGAACTAGGATGCTCAAACCTCATTATAGCAATGATGCATCTCACAAGAAATATTGTTCGTTATATCCGAAATTCGCTATGAAGGTTATTTTTTACACTGTACCTATTGCAAGACTATTTTTCATGTACTTCATTATAAGCAATGTTTCATTTAATTTGGGTTCGTTATATTAAAGTTTGGGTTTGCATACATAGGCAGCATTTTAAGGACCACCTCACTATTGTGACAACTGGTCTTCGCAAACATTTTCAGCCGACAAAAAATTTTTTTTTAATCTAAGGTGAGCAGTTTGTGTCCACTGCTTCCCCAAGCCACTGACACTGAAATGGTGTGACACTCTCTTTAAGGCTGCTGTGCCAGAAAGCAAAATTTTGATTAATGTTCTGTACAAAATCTAAGCAGGTGAATTTAAAAGGCGACAATTTCCTAAAAATGCCTCATACTGGACATATTTTGTAGCCTGACGAGCTACACTTTTGTTCGCTATGAAAGTTGTTTACCCTCAGTGCAGAAATTTTCTGTCAACTCAGGCCCATGCTAAATGCTTAACTGTTTACTTAAATGCAGCAAGACCAAATGTGGTTGTTCAATGGTCATACTATACACTGCTGAGCTTGAAGTCATGCATTGGATTCAGGCCACAATGACCACATTCCAAAAAAGGTAAAATGAAAATACATTTATGGCAAATGATTGTAGCTCCAAACAAAAAGTATGTGAAAATATGGAGCTAACATTGCTTCCCAGTTTGCTTACCCAACCAGACAGACATCTGTCAAATGTTTGCATTCAAATACATTTATGCATCGGGTGCACTGTAAGGAATCCCGCATATTCATGATCGACCCACAGCACCTCCACTTTTCCGCCTAAGGAGATCAAGAATTTGACTCATAAAGCCCGACTATTTTATCCTAATTCTATGCTGCTATGAAAGTGTAAACTTGTCTGTATGAGCAAATTATTTCGAACCAATTTTCTGGGTAAAAAGTTTCATGCTAAAGCCTCATTTAAAGATTATGTTCCCATATCAAACAAGCATGCAGAATAAGTTAAAGATTGCTTACATGTGTTATATAACTACTGATTCCTTGAATGGCTTTCATTACAAATGATGCATAAAAACTGCTGAGCACTTTCTCAGTATAACTGTGCCAGCCCTCTGTTTTGATCATTGGAGCGAGTGCTAAGAGAAACCAATGCTGCACATGCCATTGAATATGCTGAATGAGTGCAGCAGCTGATAACAAACTCATGGTGTCTGTGCAGCTGCACCTCTCACAGAAAATATGTGACATAGTTGTTTGGATGTCTCTCCTTTTATTTGTTGGTTTTGGGCTTTAAGGTTATCTAGTGGCTGAATGAACTACAGTCATGTGTATATCTCTGTGAAATAAACATTTTATCTTTTAAATTTTGCTGTGTTGTGTGCGTGAAGAAGTATAGTGCAGCATATACTACAAGGCACTGCCTCATATTGGTAAGCCTTTTGAAATCTTTTTTTAAATTTTTTTGCCGTTTAATGTTTTGTTGAATTTCAACAACACATGTGTGTGGCAATATGTTTGAAGGAGATTTCAGCGTACATCACCATATGAAAGAAGGCTTTTTCCATATCTCATATATGGGTCATTTCGAAAGGATATTTGTCGTAAGGACTCGAGAAATGCATGGTGACTGAATGGTGTGGCCCATAAAAAAAATGCTTATGACCAGTCATGTCTGTACAGCTCGTGAGCATACTTATTAGGGAAAAAATGCCAAACCTGTGCAGAAAGCACAGCACGGTCACAGAGAAAGCCGGAAGTGCGCCATTTCTAGAACCCGTAGATTCTCTTGGGGCTACTAGTACAAATACACTTGCAAGGTACGCCATAAACTATAATTTTTGTGAAGTTGGGAAGCACTCACTATGCCATTATTCATCATTATGTGGAGAAGGGAGGCACCTGCTACACGTCTGCAAGACATTATGTGCAAGACATTATGTGCACTTCGAAGAATAAACAGCACTCTGTTGATGTAGTGGTTGATGACTATGAATTATGGCTGAGTCTTTGTACTGGGATGGAACATTCAAATGACCCACTAGACATGCAATTTGCTTTGTGTGATGTGTGGTCGTTACTTCATTCTTCTGCCACATTATATTACGCAAGTGAAGCACTTAAAAAAAAGGGGGGGTTATGGTGTCATGACGCGTAATTTCATGTGGCAAACTTGAAAATCAAGTTGAAAATTTGTATAAACTATAGTGAACTAGAAGATATGTAGTGGCACAAACCATAAAATTCTATGGCACGAACAGCTTTGCACAGGCAGCCAGTTTTCTCAAGGATACCACGATATGGCGCCACTGCAACATTTCCTACTGCTATGGAGCGCCAGTCTACAGTTGTGGATTTTCGTGACGTAATAACGCAGATTGTCATATTATCGGTGCTGCTATCTACGCACACCAATCTTACAAATGCAATTATTCATTATTTGCACACTTGTGGTAGTGAATGTGCTGACAAATGAATAACACCCAAACTTTGTGTTATGTAAAATGACTTTTTTAGAGACCAGATTTTGCAAAACTTGCACCTGTGCCCTTTTTGCTTGAGGGTTAAGCGAACTCTTTTACTGCAAGTAAAAACCCACTAATGCCCACCCTCACTCACGATAAAAATCCTTGATCGTTCACTTATTTCATAGGTAGTTCAGATAAGTGCAGGGTTCTACATATGACAGGCAGCTGCTTGCTGACTAATTCAAAGACAAAAAGGCAGGTCGGAAATCTCATTTGTTTAGGGCGCAGTGAATAATGCGTTGTACACTGTCAGAATCTAATTCTAAAAGACTAATTGACAGAATTGCCCATGCGCGAGTACATGTTGTTTAAAGCGTTATTTGACTATGATAATGCATAATCATTTACTCAAAGTTAAGAAAAGTGTGCAAGGGGGTTCGCTCCTTGCAAGAATGATTACTCCTTGGTGGATAGCATTATAGCAGGTTTGCTAATCGCCTGCTTTTAAATGCCAATGAATATCTTAGTCGGGCTATGTCAGGCATCCGGCGTTGTCCGCGCGCCGGCAGGTGTTATCTCTCCGCTCGCACTCCCTCTCTCACAGCAACAGCTGCGGGCGCGCGTATTTATCCTTGCCCCTAGAAACTGGGGCATGTCATGCGAGAGAATGCAGGAGAGGGTAGGTACAGGGCTTCGCCACTCCTCTCACTGTTCTCTCTCTCTCCTCTCTGCGCCCCGCTTTAATTCCCGCCCAGTCGCGCCTCACTCTCGATTGTTCCCTGGCTGGGCGCCTCTCAAGAACATCCCCAAATGTGTGCTCGAGACGCCGCTGTGCTATGAAACGCAACGCCGGAACGCTGTTTGTTTCGTTCACTTCATAGTATTTTTTAACAGTACACGCTAACTACTTGAGCTAGAAACGCGCTTATACTGCGTTTCTCGCGACAGAAAAACGCCACGTGCGGCGAATGGTGCTATTGACTGCACAGTGAAAAAAAAAAAAATGTTATTCTAAAGCTGTGTTCTCACGTGCGAAACGCCGGTATGCACGCTACGCAATCCATTCGCATTTCCTTACGATTCCCTTCGGGGAGGTGGGGGCATTTTTTTTTCTTCAATTGCCGTACCATTTTTTTTTCTCTCACATGACGTTTTAGCGATTACAGTAGGGATCACCAAAGATAGGACTGCAGCCATGCATACTCAGAACAATGTTACGCCAAAAAAACCATCTCTACTTTTGTTTTTTCGTTTTTCGACGCGATGCTTTAGCAGACGCACGTTGAGACATATATCTTACCGTTTGTCTCACGTACGCCGTTTTACAGAAAAGCGGGATGTCATACAACACTTGTCTATATCGCACACTCTGTGATTGAGTTCCTATGCTCATTATTGTAGTCTTCAACCTTATTCACAGGACATGTTTTATTGGGAACCGAAAAAAAAAAAACCGTCACCTCTGATTTCACGCCGATTTCTGTAACTGGTGCGGTATCTGATGTGGGATATCCGATGCGCATGGACAATTCTGCACAGCTGCATGTTCCTTCGAAATAAAATTCAGTTATTAGCCAGCGCTCGTCTTCGTGTGTCTCTTCGTCCGTGTTTCTGAGTGCGCAGTGAGCTATTGTGGATCTTCACCTACTAGGCCGGCCGGTAAAGACTTTGTTACACTTCATGAATACTCCCTGCATGAAAAGGAGCAGCAGCGCCGCTATTTACCTTACCGGCCGTCCAGAGCATGGAGGAAGTTCAGAGCACTGGTCCAGAGCGTAAAGGGACGCCGGGAAACCGGGCACGCCCCGCCGGTCGTGCCACCACATTTCTTGTGATTGATTGATATGTGGGGTGGTGGGGTTTAACGTCACAAAACCACTATATGATTATGAGAGACGCCGTAGTGGAAGGGCTAAATTTCGACCACCATGGGTTCTTTAACGTGCACCTGAACAGCATTTTTGCCTGCTAGTTTTCGGCAAAATAAGGTTGTTCTCGTTGGTTTATGCAGTAGTGAACTAGAAGAGCTGACCCGCAGGTCGCAGGATCGAATCCCGGCTTTGGCGGGAGCATTTTCGCTGCAGTTTCGCCTCCATCGAAAATGCACCCGCCGAAGCCGGGATTTGATCCTGCGACCTGCGGGTCAGCTCATCCAATTCACTACTGCACAAACCAACGATAATAACTTTATTTTACCGAAAACTAGCAACAGGCGCCTCGGCCGGAATCGCGTGTCTCGCCGCCGCCTGTGATGGGTCAAGGCTTCATGACATAACGCTAGGGACGGTGAAAAAAGCTGACTGCATCCGCTGGCACTGGATTCTGCGTTAGTGCTTTTATCTGTTGAAATCTGGTAGTTGCTGTTAGTATGGCGAGCTGTGTATGTCGCAACGAGTTCGCTGTACATCCGTACATGTTGGAGCTGGTCGCCGCATAAGAGCGACGACCGAAGACGATGTCAGCACCGATAATGCGGCGCAAGAAAGAGTCCCAACCAGCCACCTTCACCCGTGTCGGAAACATAGACTGGTACTTATAAGAAGCATGTCAATGCTTAACTTCACTTTAGTAAACTGATACACATGATACGTTCAACCGGGGATATTAAATACGATAAGGAACATCAGCATCGCTCCGGCACAGTTCGCACTACGCATGCGCATCATTTGGAAACATCAGCTGCTCACTGACGTTTTCTGTTCAATGTTCAGAGTGTGTTCTATGGTGCAGCGTTGTAGATGCATTCAGTATCGCACTTCGCGGCAGGCAAGAAGCATGCTACGACTCGGTGTGCTACAGTGATAAAAATAAATGAATGCCACACGAGTGCCGCTCTTAGCCGCAGTGGTGACACGTGCTTTGAAGTGCGCTGCAAGCTTGTGCATATATAGTTTCGCTCATATATTGCAGTATCCTACCAGTAATGACAGGGTAAGTAAGGGGACAGCTCTGGAAGGAATGCAAAGAGGCAAAGCCGCTGGTGAGGATAAGATAACAACGAACCTCCTGAAAGATGGTGGAGAAATTGTGTTAGGAAAGCTGGCCGCCTTGTACACGAAGTGTCTCTTGACGGGAAGGGTACCAGAATCTTGGAAGAACGCCACCATCATCTTAATCTATAAGAAAAGAGAAGTCAAGAATTTTGAAAATGACAGGCCAATCAGCTTACTGTCCATTCTCTACAAACTAGTTACAAAAAATAATAACTAATAGAATTAAAGTGGCATTACAGTTCAATCAACCAAAGGACCAAGCAGGTTTCCATACCAGCTATTCCATAATAAACCATATTCATACTATCAATCAGGTCATAGAGAAATGTGCGGAATACAGCCAACCCCTATACATAGCCTTCATAGATTACGAGAAGGCCTTCGACTCAGCCGACACGTTTGCAGTAATGCAGGAACTGCAAAATCAGGGCATAGAAAAAAACTGATATGAACACACTGGAAGAAATCTACAGTGAATCCACAGCCACCATAGTTCTCCATAAAGAAAGCAACTGAATCCCAATAAAGAAGGGTGTAAGGCAGGGAGAAACGATCTCTCTAGCGCTATTCACCTAGTGTTTACAAGTTTTCAGGACCCTATATTGGGAAGAGTTAGGGATAAGAGTTAATGGAGAGTTTCTTAGTAATCTGCGACTCGCTGATGACATTGCCTAGATGAGGTAACTCAGGGGACGAATTACAGCGCATGATTACAGAACTGGACACGAAAAGCAGAAAACAAGCTCTTAAAATTAATATGCACAAAACTAAAGTAATGTGCAACAGTCTCGGCAGAAAACAGCACTTCGTCGTAGGTGAAGAGACGCTGGAAGTTGTAAAGGCATATGTCTACTTAGTACAGGTAGTAACCACAGAGCCGAACCATGAGAGTGAAATAACAAGAATAAGAATGGGGCGGATGACATTCGGCAAGCATCTTGAAATCATGAATGGTAATCTGCCACCAACCCTCGAGAGGAAGGTAGGTATATAACTGCTGCATCTTACCGGTACTTACTTACGAAGTAGAAAGCTGGAGGCTTGCAAAGAGGGTTCGCTAAAATTTAGGACGACGTAGCGAGCTATGGAAAAAAAAATTGAAGAGGGCAGAGTTTGTCAGGGAACACACCGGGGTTAAGGATATCATAGTTGAAATCAAGAAGAATAAATAGACATGGGCCGGGCATGTAGCATGTAGGCAAGGATAAGTGCTGGTCCTTAAGGGTAACTGAATGAATTCCCAGAGAAAGCAAACGCACGAAGAGGAGACAGAAAGTCAGGTGGGTTGATGAGATTAAAAAGTTCACATGGATAACGTGGCAACGAAAAGCACAAGACCGGGTTGATTGGCAGATTATGAGAGAGGCCTTTACCCTGCAGTGGGCGTAGACACGCTGATGATTATTGCAGTTGTGTTTACAGTACCGTTGTTTATTCTAAATTCTGGCCAGTACTACAGTGATTATGCGTTAAAATGCAAGCGGTATATTAGCTGTATAAGAAGCATGCGACTGTTGTGTAAGAGCACCCGAATTCAATGCTGCGTACTAATATCTGTGTACATGTGTTGCACAAGTACACTGCGTCTAAATGGGAAAGAAACGATACAGACAAAACATGACGTGCCTGAAAAATCATGCTGGGATATTATTTTGCAGCCCCACGTTTTTCTTTCTGTACAGTCTAATAAAAAAAATACCATCACTTTCATTTCAATATATATATGTATATATACATACATACATATATTCGTTCACTTCGGCAATGACCTGGTCATTTCGGTGTGTTAATGGCCAACCAGAGCGTGGCTTGCTCTTCGTCGATGTGCCGCCGTTTTTGAAGTGATTGTACCACTTCTAAGTCTGTGTGCGGCTCATAGCATCGTCACTGAAAGCCGTCTTGATCTTCTCAATCGTTTCCACTTGGCTGTCTCCCAGTTTCTGGCAAAATTTGATGCAGTAGCGCTGCTCCAGTCGCTCAGTCATTTTTCTTGCAATGAAGAACTGATGAAAGCACTGTGCATTATTTCACTCAAATGCTGGGTCCCAGCAACTGACACTATTGGCAGGTGGGAAAAAGTTCATGCATGCGCACGAAGGTTCAAGGTAGTCTGATGGAAGCGTGCTTGTCTCAAATCCATCAGCTGCTCGCAAAAAAATAATAATAAATAAGGTCGGATACTTTTCTAACAGACCTCGAATCATATATATTGATGTTCGAGACATGAAGCCTGTGTAAGGTCTTTTTGTGAAGTTTAAGCACCGGCATGACTCTAGTAGAATACTGGGCAGCCACAGAAAGGGCTCAGATTTGAACCCTGTTCCAGCCTGGATATTTTTTATTACTTTTGTTGGTGGGCAGTGCACAAAAAGAAAACACACGAAAGAAGGAAACGGGACAAGCTCATTTCATGTCATGTTTCCTCATTTCATGTCATGGCAGTTACGGGCAACAGTAGCGGCAGAAACAGTTGTCGTGGTGATCACGTAACATCTTTCGCTCTAAAGAAATATATACAGGATGACAACAGTCATGTGATAGCCAGGCCTCTAGCAAAAGGTCGGCAGGTTGTCATAATTTTTGCTGGCGTAGAGCGTACTTTGCACCTGCACTAGCAGTGTATGCCCCCTAGGAGCTTACAATACGGGCACTACAGCAGCTTCTCCAGCTAAGCCACGCCAGATGGCTTTCACATCCATGCATTCCTAGAGAGTTTTCAAAGCGAAGCTGTCTTTTAGTCCACACTCTGTCGTTGCTGCCACCGTTGTCATCATAGTAGTAATGTCACGAAGGTCCCATAGCTTGAGGGATGAGAGCGAGCCTCAGCAGGAAGGGCTGCACCTCGTTGAGACTGGTGAGAAAAAGCTTGTTCTGAGGGAGAGAAGGTGAGGAGCGTTGTTGTCCTTTCACTTGGATGAGGAAAGGGAGTGAGAGGAGCATAACAAAAGGAGCCTAAGGAAACTAGGTCAGACGGAGAGGAATCTGCATTCTTGTATATCTTACTCTGTGGTTGCGACACATGCACTGCTGCATCGTCTGCCCTCACACGCAGCATTACCAAGAGCTGCAACCATGGTGGAACACTACCAGCACGGCCATGCATCTGACGCATAGCAGCTGGCTGTGTTCCAACAAATCCGTCAGAGTAATAAGTCTTATGAGTGAGCAGGTGGGTGGAATAGGCCACAGCTGCACTGGAATGCCACAGTATATAGCGTTCAAGTACATTCGTGAGTGACCATATCACCGAGTAGAATATACATAATTTAAAATGAACAAAAACAAAAAACAAGTAAGTCTCGAGTGAGAATGTTGACAAAATTCAAGTGCAATACATATTGCCTTACTAAAGGGGCAATAGCTTCGCTGTCAGGCAGTTTTCACAGCATGGACATGGCCAGAATTTGTTTCGCTTTGTCTCTTGGGCCTGTTGAACAAAGTTGGCATAGTTCCTGCAAGCAGCAGGCAAGCCTTTCTACAACTTAACAATAGAGGTATCTCTGGAAGGGCCTTTCCGAGTATTCGGAAAGATTTCCGAGTATTAACGATTTTCCGAGTATTGATAAAGTACTATTTCACAATCCTGAAAACACCACTCTTACTGCGACATCATGCTTGGTAAGCGAGAAAACGTGCGAAAAGAAAATTCAGGTGGAGACACTGCTGTGAGATTCCCACACCAAATACCGTGACGTAGTAAATTTTGAAGCTGTCTAATGGGTCCTACATAGCTTTTACTTGATAAAAATGAGGTACGTTGTCTTCTGTGGGTGCTCTAGACCTTGCATACAAAGTTTTGGAAAATTTAATTGAGCCAATGTTGCAAAAATACAAAAAAAAACATCTCCCACTAAAGGGGATCATGTGTAGTTTCTAAGCAGTGGGTGGCGTTTTGCTCAACAGTGTTCTGCTTAGGAGACAAACCTGGGGAGGTACAAAGCATTGAGTTGGGGACACAGGACCCGGCATAAGATGCTTCGCATATACATTTTTAGTGCCACGTCACGTGTGGAAATTTAAATTAGGAAAAAAAAATTACCTTGGTTTTCTCCACTAACAAATGAACTTATGACAGTGAAAGATACGGCATTAAAGTTCTCAGAGTGGAGCTTATATTCTAAACTAAGTGATTGTTTTTCTTTAGTGTCCCTTAGAGAATCACAAGGTTCGCATTGGTCAAATACACTACCAAGACCCACCCTGGTGATGCAGTCTATGAAATAGTTCCATAGGCCCTCTTAATATTACATCAGAACTAAGGCAGCTCAGCTAGCCACACTACATCTCCCTGATGGTGCCCTATTCTGCAGACAATACTTCAAAGGTCTATGTGCAGGGTGGCTACTGTCAATACAGCACAAGCAACATAAATGGCCTGGAACTGGTGATGTTCTCAGTAAAGGTTTCTGCTTGAATTTTAAGCTGCTATCTCAAAATTTGTTTGCACTATCTGTTTGCACTTATGAGCAATGGAATACACGAGAGGTGACAACCATCACCCAAAGTATGTGCACATTTTGTGCCAGCCAACCTACAGGCAGGTTGGTTGAACCTGCTTTTGACAAAAAATGCTTCTGGAATGAAGTGTGAATGTTTGATGAACAGAGCTTTATTCATAAAAAAATGTTTTATTGCAAACATTACTTTTGATAAGGCACAGTTCTGAAACCTATGGTGCAAGTTCAACACATGCACACACATCATTTCCCTTAAACTTGAAAATCACCACTTTGTACAGAGATGTATGTAAGGCCAAAAAGGGAAACAGAAAAAACTGGAATGCATAAACTGACTAGAAAAGATGGAATGCTACAAATTATAACAGAGAAAAACGAAAGCACATGAAACAATGCAGACGCTATATTTCAATTTTTTTAAAGTAGAAGAAAGCAATTATCCAGAACCCACACCACCTTCAGGAAGGAAAAAAAAAAAAGCCTAGTGAAACAACTTCAACAACCCTACACATAAAAACAAGTATTATCTACCCAAACACCCTGATGGAGTAAACGCTCTGGATTTTCTGTCCATTTTGATGGGGCGACCGAAAGCGTCATGCAGTTTTTGTGCAGCGATTTAAAGAAATATACTTGTGGTTATAAACTCTGGTTGCACAACTCGCAAGTGGCTGATGTGGTACAAAAACATGTGCTTCTCATTTGTATGCGTGTGTGCTGAAATCAGAGAATCACTTGTGGGCAGCTAAGCTGCTGGCAGCACACTGTTCATAGTTTGTTTTTGCAAAAATACACCTTCAACGAAGCAGTAAATTTGTTACACAGTCTTTGTGGGATGCCTTGCCAATAACAATGTGCTTCAGTCTTTGCAGCCTGCAAAGGCATCCCTGCAAACAATAACAGCAGCAACAATGACACAGAAAAGTCAATCGAATAAAGAAACCATAACACTCAGCACTCATCAAAACGTGGATGAAAAAATTCACAGATGAGGCACTGTTGGCAAAACACTTGCAGCCACTCTGTGTGGAAGCACCTCGAACTTCCAGCATTTTTGATTCTTGGCACTTCGTAAGGGTGCTCGGCAAAGTCTTCGCTCGATCTGCCAATCTTAGAGGACGAAGGACTGTAGTACGTAGCAAAAGACATCCTTCTGAGCTTGGTAGTTGCCTGAATTCAACTTCACCTCCATTTCCAAGGAACTTGGTCAAAAGAACAGCAGATCCAGCAAAAAAAAAAAAAAGGGAATCAACTTCAACTGAAATCCTGAATTCAGCAACAACTGAGCTCCGGTGAACTGGAGGCAGACGAATGGAAATGCAGCCGGGCACCCTCCCGATGTCTAGCAGAGGTGATGTGACCGATGAGCTGATGCACTCTCACGAAAATTACTGCACCGCCAGTCCACTGCTGGCACACACCTTCAAATTGTCCACATTCCCTTGTTTTGTTTGACTTCAAGCACTTATATTATGAGGTCCTGTCAAGTGAGAAATCCCTTGCAGCAGCGGCTGGGTTGTTCACAGCAACCTAGTGGCCCCGACTGGAAATCTTAATGGCCTTGGTCTTGTTGTAGTTCTGGAAGATCCAGCTTTGCCTGAGGCTACCAGAGCAGATCTCCATGCTCACTTTCTGGCGATCCTCAGACATCTCCAGGCACTTCCGACTGCTACCATGCTGAACTGTGCCACTCTGCGGAATTTAAGAAAACATAGTAAAGCTATGCACAGCTAGAAGCTCACTAAAATACATAAAACTGTCACTGTATTTTTCATGGACAAAATGAAATTTTCAGATTACGACCCCGACAGCACACAGAATATTATACTTCTTGATTCAGCAGCCTTAGCTAAATGTTAGGGACAACTAAAATGAATGCTTACCTACAGCAGACACAGTTCTCCAAATACGATTTTAATTGGACATGTTCGGGCCATTAAAGAGGACCTGCCACTATATGTAGCCAGAAAATGCTGCCAATCTGTAGTTGTCGGTCAGTATTTAGCTCTTGTGAATGTCTGAGCCATGATTATTGTAAGAACTACAGCAGAGAAAGTACAGTTAGGTATCCAGCAAATAAGAAATGCCACTTGCTCTCCCCTTTGGCAGTAAGCGAGATTGATACTGGCACAAGCTCATTTCACGCTTGTGGAAACACCATCAGTATCACTTACATCATTTGTTTCATTTTCAATAAATAAAAAAAAAATGTTGGAAGTGTAATGCCTCTCTCTTCAAAAATGCTGAAGAAGTATTTCATTGTAGTACTTCCACACACAATCACGGTTGCCTTGGGTCACCTACATACACACCACTGCGGTCATAATGGGGCTGCTCGCCGCCATTCAAGACGAGTTTTCATTCATTTGAGCTGATGCCCAGCAACATGCTGGAAGAGGTTAATGCAGGAGGGAAACATGGCCAAATTAGGGCTCGAATGATCTGATTTCCGCTCATCAGAAGACAAAATGTGACAGCAACCACTGCCTGCTTTTTGTTGCGAGAATGCACAGCATGATGAAGACATGCTGCCATGTCTCCACGCTTGTGCTGCCAAAAGTTTGCAGAAAAGTTCACTCTGTGTGGCTGGACCTTCAATGTTTTGCATTCTATCCTGTTGTTCATGTCAGGTGGCACCCGGCGGGCCAAACCCATGCTATTTCAAACACTCCATTCCCGAATCAATTAGCTGTCTCATAATGAGCTCAGTATGAAAATCTTTGCCAATGCCTATTACACTTTTCCAACATTAATTGGCACACTCTCCAGCATATGCAAGCTCTTTTGTAGGTGCCTAGCAAGCCAGATGCCTTGGCCGACAGGTTGGTGTTTAGCAAATTGAAACCACTTCAAAACGCACTATCTCAATTTAGCTATCTGCTAGTTAAGTTGAAACGAAAAGAAGCCATCTACTGAAGACCTTTGAAATTCTCGGTAACACTTTGGTAATGCAGTTGCATTTGGTGCATATCATGCTATAGGTGCCTTGAAAACTAGAGGCCATGACAAGCACTGATGTAACCTGTCGTCTCCTGGTTGTCTCCATTTGTGTTACTTCCAGCATACTCAACGGTACAGAAAAAGAGGAAACTAAGTAGGAGGGCCTGCTTATACTTGGTGCATTTCAAAAATTTTTGCAGCAAAAGATTTGTGATTGAATAATAGCCTACAGTCATTACTTGGAAAAGTGCTGTAGGCTCCTTTAACTAAATTAGCTTTCTATCATGTCACAACTACAAAGTGACACAGAATGTCCACGTGGTTATGCTTGTGCTGAGAGGCTGACAGCAGCAAATGATGGCAAGTGTTGACAGTGTATGGGGCAGCAGTCAAAGTAGAAAAATAATGAACTGTAAGAGGAACTGTTCTAAAAAGCTTTTATGCTTGTACATACTAACTTGCTGGAGAGAACAAAAAGTGAGACCCTGTTTCGATTAGTCCTTCATCCTTAAATTACTGCAAACAATTGTGAGTCCCAACACCTTTCCAAGATTTTTAATGCGTTGGAACATTGACAGTGTTTCAGCAAGCATGCAGCTTGTGCACTGTACCAGAAATAGCACTATCAAAATGTATATAAGATATTCAAAATATACAACATTCATTCAGACCTTGATGGCGTAGCCTTTCATAGATCAGCTTTGACTTTCAGTGCAATGTGTTTTCACAGTCCTGCTAAGCTACCAGAAAACTTTCTCAGTACAATATTAATTTCGGCAAGTGATAGAAGAACTTGTCAAAATGTGCATGCACCAAACATGTCAGAGTATAAATGTTTTAAATGGAGAGAAGGATCACATTCTTTCTAGACTGTTACATGGGAGTACAAAAACTGATGTCACAGCCTCCACAGTACATTTTTGGGTGCTCATGCATATTAACAACATGGCAGAAAGTATTTTGGCAGCACCTTCTAGGGAGCCTTCATTTACAAGGTGCTTAGTGCACACGATTGCAATGGGTAAAAAACCACTTATATGCTAGGATGATGCTAACAAAAATATCTATTTTCTTGCATAAAGAGGCACTTTTCAATAATAGAGAGCTTTAGAATTGTGTGCAAAAAGCTTTGCGGTCCTTGAGGTGGCCCGCTATTTCCGTCACTTAACAGGAGCCCGCAAGAGGTTAGCGAATTACTCATGCGTAGAGGAGTGAAATGCTGACACAAAGCTGTGAACACTATTCTAAAACTCCCTAATGATGGCAGAAAATACTATCATATGGTGGTTAAAAGGCTTGGCATAGAAAGACACAATGATTGATTCAAATATCTATTATATATGAAATACTAAAGGTACAAGTTAAGTTAATAAAGGCCTAGCTGGCATCACAAGTTCTAGCTGACTGAATTTATTTTTGCTAATAAAAAGCTGGGAGTACAATGAAGAAATGCAGAAATACTATATGCAGTGCATATTAAAATGAGTTGCAGTTTTCTCTGGAAAAACACTTCCAGCATTGCGGCTGGAAGAACTGATGGTGGCTTTTGCTAACTATAGCTACTGTGTTTATCCACAGTAAAAAGAATTAGTTGCTTACTAGTGGCAGCTATTGACTCAATGAATTTTGATGTTTAAAAAGAAAACAACTTTTTATTTTAAAGCACAACTTGGGTGCAAGAAAGAAAGGAAACAAAGGAGTAGTTAATACTAAATAAGCAGCACATTATCAAAACAACGTACCGGATCATCATAGATCCATAGCTGGTTACCCTTGGATCCATGGCATGGGTATAGGATAACATCAGACCCAGCATAGTCAAGACATGCCTCATCTCTACGGATCTCGCCTTCTTTGCTGAGCATCCAGTACTGCAATGAGACAGAGCCAAAAATACAAGTCCGCATACTGTATGAACTCAACCTACAATTTATCTATTCAGTCGCATGTGCAACACAAGATGAGCTATCTTGCTCACACATTATCTTATGACAGTCACATCCATATTAACAAATTAACTAGCCATGGTGTGAAGAAAACAAGGTTGGGCAGTGGAGACATCTAGCATATTAAAAATACTACTTGCTGCTATATTGGATGACTAGAATTGGCTGATTACAAACACTGAATAATAAGAAAGGAATAAAATTGGGCAAACAAAATGTTTATGTTGCACACAAATAAACACATCACAAATAAAGTATCATTGGGGTTCGTAGAACCAGGGCAGTACCATGCTAAAATATAGACATCAAATGCCAAAACACATTTAGACATCACCTAATGGAATCAGCAGACAATTAATCTAGCGAAAGTATAGGCAATAGTATTTTAAGTTTTTAATTGTAGTAATGATACAAGTGGAAAGGAAGTGAAGTGGAAGAAAAATTACCTTGCCATAGCTCCTATCAAATTGCCTACCCTATTACCTGTGGCAAGTCAATTTCTTTTTCCACTTTGGCATAATTACTATACTTCAATTAAAATCTACAAATACACTCAATCCTTGATATAACGAATCCACGATATAATGAATTATCGGTTATGACGAAGTAAGCGACCTAAAGCTTTGCCATAGACAGTTTTACAAATAATTGTTTATAATGAATTTTAGGATATAAAGAAGTATTTTCGTGGCAGATGTGACTTTGTTATAATAAGGTTTGAGTATAGTGTCTCGTAAACATTTCTTAGCTTTATTGTCTGTTGGTTTTTCTTCAACAACCAGCATAGGGCAAGGAAGGATAAGAAAAATAAGACAAACACTTGTCTTTGTTCTCTTTCTTGTCCACTCCAAGATGGATTGTCGACTAGCTCAGTTTCAAACCTTGGTCTTATTAGGTTGCGTCTAACAAAGAAACAAGCTTTCAGCTCCCTTCTTTATTTCAAAATACGTTTAGACTGTTTTTGTTGGCATCAAGATGTTCATTATGTTCTATCCACTGAAACATATGCTGCTTTATTTTCTGCCAGCAAAGCTAATTGCTAAGAACATTTCATGCAGCTGCTTTTTCATTTTTCAGCCAGTCCTTCAAGTTCAACTGAGAATATAAGACCTCTGTCCTGATATGAATGAATACTTAGCAGTAATTCTCAATCGTATGTGTACGTTCTTCACGATTTAAGATACTTCAACAAAAGGAGCTAATGCGTATTCTGTTTGGGAAGAAGAAATGCTACTTCTGTTTCGTGCATGGACTCAAACATATACAACATTGTAGGATCACACCAGCCTTGTTGATAGCTCTTGAACTACACCACATGAGAGCCTCCCACCAAGCCCCAATGCACATCTTGATTGCACATTGAAAGCTGTAAGGCACCATCTAAGTAGTACTTTACCAAAATATTCTTTAAAATAAATTTGCTGGTGGAAAGGTTGCGAGAAATTAAGCTGTGCTCATTCCTTGCCCCCCGGAGGCAAGCTTCACTGCCAAAATTCTTCATTCGCTTGGGCTAGTATTTGCAAGCACTACGTATTTCTAACTGTTGGTGATAAGGGAGCACATCATGTTCATGTGACATATCCACCTCCTTTTTCATTCTGTATTTTGCTTCATGTTGTATGCATTATGGACTTAGCATTGAATGAAAAAGTGAATTACTAAATCACAGGCCAGGGCCAATAAATTTCCAAGCAATGCAGGTTGCACAGGGTAAGAACTCTCTCTCCAAGTGTGTCTTTCCCGTGACAAAAAATGCGTGGCATTATCTTTAAACCACTTACGTGCCATGCAGGCTAGCCATATTTCACAGACACGACCATTACCGAGCGATATCCACACTGTGTTTGTTTCTTCACAATGTTCAGACCTCGTGAGGGGCCCTTGGCGAGCTTTTACAAAAGCAGACGCATGCCCACCATGAATCACTGAGGCATGAATAGCATTACATCTATTGTGCCACTTTCACAGTTCTTGCAATTTTTAAGCAATAGGAGAATGTTTGCAGCAGAAGTGATTTTGACACTTTGGACAGAGGCAGAGGAAACCACTAGTGCTTTCTGCCAATACTAGAACAGTATGTGCAGTTGCACGGCTAGTTGCAGGACAAACAATACAAACAGCCAGGACAACACCAGGATAATCATCTTTATGGGACGCCCAAGGTAGCAGGATACTTTTGTTCAATGTTGCTCACGAACAGTTCCAAGGAGTTTGGTAGGTTGAACATAGCTTACACTAACACATGAAAATTATCACTCTATGTATCATGTACAATCTGCTTACCTGGTTGCCTCCCTGTCCATGGCATGGGTACATGCCAACAGGCTTGTGCATGTTGTCGCGACCAGAAGGACTGTCCAGGCAGCTACTGCCACCCTGGCCCTTGTTACGAACCTAAAACAAGAAGCAGCAGGAGCAGCATGAATAATTTAGCAATTCGTGAGAGTACATTGAAATT
Source organism: Rhipicephalus annulatus (assembly GCA_013436015.1). Taxonomy (NCBI): domain Eukaryota; kingdom Metazoa; phylum Arthropoda; class Arachnida; order Ixodida; family Ixodidae; genus Rhipicephalus; species Rhipicephalus annulatus. The sequence goes on along the minus strand of WOVY01016084.1, from coordinate 20,792 downwards.
ATTAAAAGGGTTCTGCCACACTTTTCCAGCATAATCTGAAAATGCTGCTGATCGGTCGAGGCTCCAGAGAACACTCGAGCCAAATGTTATAGCCTAGCACGCGGTCTGGAATTTACAATGAATTCCTAAAGTCAGCTGGAAATTGCTCCCTCATCTTTCTACGAAATCATTCCATACACCTAAATTCACGGCTATTGGCCGATTTGAGCACCGTGAGATCCATAATAACCATGGCCTCCATGGGAGGCTGCCACGTGCCCACACCTGTGCTTGTGATTAAACTGAAAGTAATTTGCGTGATTGAAAGTAAAAGAAAGCGCTTAAGGTCGCGACGTGCGCATGACGTAAGTTCTTCTTCCTGTGCCACCCCTCCCTGCTTAGCTTCTTGTGCGCTTGTAGAAACGAGAGAAGAGAGAAAGCAATTACAGAGCTTGACAAATGAACTCTGCTCGTACTTGATGGATTCTAAATATTTTTGCTGTGGTCGGTTCATGGGGAAATCAACTCCTTTAAAGAAGCCATTCGTTTGTTACCAAGAAAAGTGCTGCAGATCCCCTTTCACTGTTAAATTCTTCTGAAAGCAAGCTTACACTTATGCACAAATGCAAAAAGCACTCTGTGCTATAAGCTTTCCATTTATCATCATGAGCACTTGTCACATAACTGTCTCCAAGGCACAAGAACCTCCAAATTAAGAAAAAATGCCTCAACATTCTAGTCAAGATAACATCAACATTTCGAATTCCAGGGAAAACTTGCATTAAATAACACCCACAGATGATGTCAACAGATAGAATATTAGTTTTCTGCATGTCTTTCTCTCAGTATCTCCATGCTCTTTACTTCACATTTACTACATTGTTTATGAGTGACTTGCCTGGGTTAGTTAGCAGCCAGGAGCCACAAAAATTGATTTCTATCATTATGCTGCTGATTTAAACAACATAATGGAAGCCAGATGTGTGCTGAATAACAGATTTGCCACAGCCTCAAAGCACAATCATTAAAAGCTGAGTAAATCATGTTGCAGAATGGATTATTTTTACGGAAACCATTTGTTACCACAAGTTAAAATTTCCATGTTACTTGAAACAAGCAAACCAGCAATACTGACCTCTCCAGAGGCAACTGCATCTCCAGGCACAAAGAGCTCCGGGTAGATGGTACGCACATACCAATCAAATGAGCGACACTTCAGATTGTCCCTTAGTCGCTTCCTGGCACTCACATCTCCAAAGTCGCCCTGTATAAAATGAAGAAAGATGGTTGATGCCATTGGTGAGTTTTCACGAAGAATAAAACCACGGCTGCTCAATCAAAAGACACAAACAAGGTGCAGCCTGCTACATCATATGCTGGTGTATGCTTGAAGGCACGGAGATGAGAGCTGATGGTTGCGATTACTTTTTCAGTGATGGCATCAACACGCATAAAGAGCTCTCTAGAAAAAGATGCCAAGTCAGCACTGAGAAACAAGTGCTTCAGATAAATTGAAAAAAATGTGTGTTGCTTGTGCAGATGCTTTGTCTAGACACATGGTTGAACCCTACGTGAAAACTGTCAATTTCGCATTGTATCTGGCACTGTGCCACACAACGTTGTGTGGCACAAATTGAACGATTAGTGCACTCATGCAGTGCTACATGTTTTCATACAGGTTAAGGCTATGAAGTGATGCTTCAGCATATTTACTGCCTTGAAACAAGTACCTCATCAAGTACTACTAAAAGCCTCTTCACCTCAGATATGACTATCACAAAAAGACAATGACATGGAGTGTGCTCCTTCAAATTGCAATCTCTACTGTTTTGTTTTGTTTTTTTTTCAAACTATTATCTTTTGTACATATGGGAGGAAAATGAACAAACAGGTAGTATGAAGCATTGAAGCAATGGAATGGAAAAAACATTTTTGTCCTGCAGGATGCGCTTAGCACGTAGCGAGTCATGTTTTTGATGTTGAAGAAGACAAAGCAAGCGCTAACTGTGGAAAACTGTAGAAATATGGAATAGTTACATCTGCCCCTTTTATTCTATGATCAGACTTCGTTCAAGAGAACTTGTCAACAAAAGCACATTCTGAAAGTGCCGAGTTCTTCAATAAGGCATATAAACAATGCCGAACCATGAGAAGCAGATGCTGATAATACCGTAACTACAGCAATTTTATAAGCCAAAACCACGATATTATCATCAGGCATACTGTGGTAGAGGGCTCCCGCAATTTCAACCATCTTGAGTTTTTCTACATGCACATAAATCTAAGTACATGGGCCTGTAAGGTTTTGCCTCGATCAAAATGCGACTGGCGCAGCTGGGATTGAAACCACGTTCTTTTGGCCAGCAGCCGAGCATTGTAATCACACTGTTCACTACCACCACAGCAGTTGAGAAACCGATGTCAACAATATAAACTCTGAGCAGGACACATTGAAAAAGTGTACAAAATAGCATGCAAGCATTCTTCAAGAAATCTTCTTCAATTCTGAAGCTGTTGAAACATTGCTGCAGCTTCACAATCCTGAATAGACTAGGCCAGTTGCTGGTCAAATGATCAAGTTGCAAATGATCAGTGCAAATGATCAAGTTCACACTGGATGTCATCTTCTTTTGTACTGTACTCAACACTCGGTATACTCAAGAAAAGCATGAGTCATGTACAATCAGTAGGCAGACGTGAAGCTGCTTCTACATAAGGCTATGTGCGCAGAGACACAGCCACCCAATGTGCTAACTGTGGGCAGTGTTATATGCCTACATGATCACATAAGTGGCTCATTATTGGCATACTGGATATTATAGTATATTGTAGTACAAATACAGACAGTGCTGTGTTTACGTTTCATGACTGTCAGATAATATGAAATGCACATTATGCTCTTTAAAAATGCAAATACAGAGTGTTTGAGAGCAGATAAACGACCACTTCGCTGAAGGATTGCACCAAGGGGGTGGTGTGGTGAACACGGCACTTCATAATGCATTACCGCACAGCTAGACTTCGTACATTTGTGTTCAATGAAAAAATGTTTTATTTAACCACGAGCTCAGCTACAAATAAGGAAGCCCACCGCAACACAAAATTAAAATATAAATACTCTGGATGAGCAGTCAAATTAGGAGACAACACACCTGTGGAACAGCAAATATGTTGCCTTAAGGGGGCAGACTGGTCTTTTTTTTTGTTTATTCATGCAGTGATTTTGATCAAACTGCACGGGATTATGCAGTTTTTACTGCTGATTTCAAATATTTAATTAGTTTTCATGTAACTCATCTTGTTACTGAGATAACTTAAGTTCACCCCCTATTGTTTAAGGCCACCATAGAAAAAAAAGTGCTTAATTAAATGTGATTTTTAAGATATCCCAACATAGACTAATGACTATAGATTCAAATGATGCAAAAGTATTTCTTTTCGGGCTTTTCTTGGTTATTTTACAGTAAAATGAACAATCCATTTTCAAAAGCAGTTGAAGTCGTGTTACAATTCTGATGAGTAATTAATTAAAAAGGCTTGTGCTCTAAATTCTGCTCCCATACTTGCACTCTACACACATACAGGTTTCCATTGCAAAAAGAATTATAGTTGTACCTGGCCCTAGCTACAGAGATATTGAAGCCTCGAAATTGAATAGTCATAAATTTACTTTTTTGAGAAAAATGGAAAAAACTGAAAACACAGCTTCTTCAAAAAGCAACAACCATGGTGCGCATGTTTTGCAATCCTCATAAAGGGGCTATAAATTCGTAGCAGAGCTTCTAACGCAGGTGCCGGCAAATTATAAAGAAGCCTCGAAGTCTGTTCCCCATTTTTTGGCAGGTACTGCATGTTAACAGCACCAAGAATCTGGACAGTTAGAATGACATTACAAAAAAATTATCACTTCCTGGTGTGTGAAAATTTGTAGAGAGATATAAAAATACTTGGAGAAACCAAATATGTCAATTTTAGAAAATGATTTTTTTGTGTCACTTTTTGGTCGCAAAGACCAGTCTGTCCCCTTAATATGCTAGCAACTGTGGTTAGAGGTGGAGACGGGCCAAGCATAATGAAGCAGTAGCAAAACTAACAAGCTTGTGCAGTAAAATCGATGAACAGTGTCCCACAGATGTTTGGTCTGACCAGAACTGACATATTTTCATCTTGACATACCAATATGAAAGACCAAGTAAACCTACGTAAGTGGAAAGATAACTACATAAATGAGCTGTACTCTTACACTGTGAAAAATCAAACAATTGTGATAAAGCAGCCAACACATACCAAGTCATCCCCAATTCGCTGGTAGTAGTATTGCTTGTACTCATCCAGCCAGACTTCTGCCAAGCGCACAGAGTTACGTCGTAACACATTAACACCTGAGCGCCACTTGTAGGGGCTACGCTTGCGGAAGATGTGGCCTACATGTGAGCATGGTACAATTTCTAGTGTTCCTCCACACATCCATGTCTGAAATCACGCAAATAGAACAAAAATCAACTCTTGACAGCCAACATATACAAACAGTGATAACCTTCTAGTCTCGGTAAGTTCAACACAAAATGTCTTCAGTGCCATGTAAATTGCAAAATGGTGACGGCTGTGCAACTTCATGTATATTGCAGTGTCACTCGCAGAAAATGTTTGCAGCGTTGCGTTAAACTGTGAAGTACATAACAAACTCCTCCCTTTTTACCCTAAACGACTCTGACACACCTCACCAATTTTTTTTCTGGAAGACTGCAGAAAGATACTATGTATAGAGAACTCTGCTTGTTCACTTAAACGTGATTTCGTAAAATGCCTCCACTAGAACCTTGCATGACTCCCTGGCTTGACTTAAGTTACTGGCGCATCCATTTCTTGCTGAAGTCGGTTTGAATGAGATGGCTACATGAAGTATTGCTGGATGGTTTAAGCTGGTACAAGTCCGAAAATCGGTCACGTGTGGCCTCTTGTACTTCGCGAACAACATTCGCAATGACAGTGCAGTGTTCTCTATCTGTACACAACAGGCAATGCTACGACAGTGTGGCAATTAAATGAAATGGGACAAAAACCTAATAGTCAGAACATTACAGTAAAACTTGACAAATTATGTACATATTGTACAGAAGAAAATATGAGCAAAATACTGGAGGGTACAAGGCACCTTGAATGACAACTCCAGGTTTTCTCCACCCCAGATGTCGAAACCACTGTCGTAGGTGCCTAACTTCTCGAAGAAGGCTTTGTCTATTGAGAACAGACCTCCAGCCATGGTAGGAGACCTGCAAAAAGATGACTTAATTTAGGGTAACAGACCGTTTTCATAATTGTAAAACTAGCTTTCCCGCCATGCAGTTCGAGCAACTAATGACAGGTAGTCACTTGCTGCAAACAGAGTACTGAAGTGCTGTTTTCTTGTGCTATGACATGGAAAATATACACTCTGCTCTCTTGACACAAACATGGATAATAGTCATGTCCCAGCATGTACAAGACCTCATCTCAACTTGTAGAGGGGACCCTGGCACTGCGATCGTTCAGTGACCATGGGAGAGGTGGGTAGTACTCATGTTTGCCGAGCCTTCATGCTTGCGGACTTTGAACATACTTGTGGCTTTGTTTATTGCTGTGTTTAGGTTTTGTTTCGAATAAAAGAACAGATGGTTGTGAACTTCGTAACCCGATTTGAATTGGTGAGCCCTAAAGGTTAAGGTGGCGAAGTGCAAGTGCTGAGCATTTTCTCATTATTGTCTTGTGACAATGTAGCTCCAAGTCATGCAAAGCCAAAAGGAGCCGAAAGTACGAAGATTAAACAAATTTGTGTACTAGCTATCATTCTCATGCTCGCTGAAGCGCCGTGCGTTGCACCTTCTATAGACACTAGCGCCAGAGTTCTTTGAAGTGTGCTTATAGGAAACTACATTAAATGGACGAATATGCAGTGCAGGGAAGTGCACTTGTAGATTATGAAAAAGATGTGTTGCCTAATAATACAATACTTCTGCACTGCCCTAGAGAACGGAAATTTAGTACTGATGAATTAGGTATAATTATTAGAAAAAAGAAAGCAATACTGCTAGCCTACATTTACACAAATAGGCCCCATTTTGAAAATTTTCTAGTAATATCGACTTGACTGTATTCAGTTAAAACATAGTAAAAAATACCATGTATACTATACAACTTAACGATCACTGTGATTCTGCCCCTTTTTATTTACTATACTAATCTGTCCTACTGTCGTGCAGTTCAAAATAAATTTAAAGTAAAAGCTTATTGCTTCTCAGCTTTAACATGTGAAAGAAGTCACATACTTTAACACATCAATAACGAAAGAACATTGTAAGGCAAAAAGCGCCCCAAAAATTTAGGTGCATTCATTTTTTGATAATCTGGTAGTCTTCATTAGCAATTAAATCCCATTTACTTCTGCACTTACTATCATCAAAGTTGTACACCAAATATGCCTAAAAATGGTGCCTCTAAGTTGTGGAACGGTGCAAAGCACAATAACATTATTTGCCGCTAAAGTGTCTACTGTGCACAATCTACTAACCAGACAGGATCCCACGAGTGCTTCCTGCGATGACGCTCTCGCTCAGGAACTGCATGCCAACTGAACTGCAGGTTCCAGTCAAAGCCACCGACATTCACGCCTCCAGAGTCCCTGTAGTGATACTCGAATGTGCTGTCACTGATCACATCGATCACAGGGCACACAACAGTGGTAGAGTTCCGAGCTATCCTGTCCAACAGGGGCTCCAGCCAGCCTAAATGTAGAAATTAAAATCAAATGCATCATAAAAATGAACCAAACAAACACAAATGTGAGCTAAGTGATAAATCATGAGTAATACAGTAAGGTAGAAGTCTGGACCAGTTGCTACGTAATGCTGAAAGATTAAGCCAGTCAAGAGGACGACGGACAAAGCAGCGAAGTGGCACAAGCAACCAACTGTTCTTTGTGGCACCTTTCTATCGTTCGTCCTCCTCTCGACTAAATTATTCCTTTAGAGTATACAAATGAGTAAGCATTGCTGCAGCTAGACATGCCAAACAATTTAAAGTAATTCATTCTCTCTTGAAATTACTGATCGAATCGCAATCTCCTTGAGCACCCACAAGCCACGTCAAACTGGGAGATGAATTAACGATAGACTAAGGGAGCATACAAACAATGTAAGAAACGCACATAATGGGAAGGATTTAGCTATTCATTGTATAACCAGCCAGGATTGCTCTCTTGACTTAAACAGCCCTTTTGTCATTAAAAAAAGAAAAATGCAAGAGACTCGCGAAATTATTGAAGCCGAACGCATTGCCTATCTGGGAGAGCCTTATGAAAGCTTGGCTTCCCCAAGGCTTACTGATAACGAGATGGCATATCTACGCATATGCAGTGGATGAAGTTCCCGCTCAGACAGTATAAATACATGAAAAATTTTCAAATAAGGTTGCAGAAAGTCAGCACATGTTATTGACATTTGTGTTCCTTACATCCGTTGTGTGTTTTCGTGCTGTGGAGTGCCGGAATTATGTACCAACAAGCGCAACTTGCCACTTTAATAATGAGGACATTTTTTTCTTAACGCAGCTGGAAGATGACAACAAGAAATACTTGTGGTAGCTCTTAGGGCGAAATAAAGGTGAGAGACGAACAAGCTATGTTTGCTTCTGGCTGCTACATCGATTGATTCATCATGTATCGGCACTTCTCACCTTCAGTGCACTCGCAATGAGAGTCCAGGTAGGTAAGCACAGGAGCTGTAGCCGCAGCAGCACCCAGGAGTCGAGCACGAATAAGGCCTTCCCGCTTCTGAGCACGCACAATCTTTACTTTGGGGAAGTGAGCTACATAGTCCTCCAACTTCTGCTTCAGGTGTGCTGCATCAGAGAGGTAGAGAAAAACATTTGTGGCCCTCAGCCGATCACTACAACTCGTTTTGCTAGAAGTGACATCCTGTAAAGTGAAATGTGAAAAAAAAGGTCCTTATTAAAGCTTGTTAGCTTTTCCATATCTTAACTTTTCAGGAATTAAAACATACATGAAAAAGCACAATGTAATATGAAACTTCTTTAGATATGCATCAACCACCCACAGTCTGAAATTATATTGTCTTTCAAATCTACCTTTTTAATTTTTAACTTCTTGCGCTTTCAAGAGACTAGAGGACAGACAACTATCACGATTTCCACCAGTTAATTCATACTGCAATAAAGGATTGTTGTATGCTATCACAGAAGAGTGTTGCATTTTTTCTCATTTTTAATAGATGTGCATTGTCCTGAGACTTGAGTGATGCAACTGCTAAGGAAGAAATTATGGTGATGCGATTTTGAGTGAGGAAATTCTGAGCTAGCAGAAAAGATATTGCGCAGGACAGAGTGCTAGACAGAGTAATCTTCCCATAAAATACAGCAATATCATTCCTTCCTGTTACGAATCTCTTTCTCCTTAACTTTTTCCACTTTGCTGACTAATGTAGATTCAGTAAAAGGAAGTCTTTTAAATGAACCTGCTGCTTAAATGTAATTGTCTCGGATATTATTGGTTTCGTATCTGAATTGCATTCTCTTATTCATCTCTCAGTTAATAGAACTCCTGTTAAACTGAACATATTTTCCTGGTCTCTTCAGTTTCCATTTAACGAGTCTATATGTTGCAGAAATGCAAGGTCGTTGTCAGCTGTAGTAATGAATGTGACCTTATGATCTGCATTTAATGTTTCTTGGTACTTTCAGAAAGATTTGCATAAAAAGAGGCCTGTATCATTTCATATATTGTAGTAGTACAAGTCCAGAAACACAAATTTATGTTATGGAATTTATATCAAATTTAGCAAGAAGCCAACGCACAAACAGCTATGAGTAGACAAGCCCAAGTCACTGCTTTGTTAAATGATTGTGTATTATTTAGCGGCAATAAATAGCAACACTTGATGACCATTGCACTTGAGTGAGCTACGCAGTTTACTCACGCATGTCAGAATAGTCATCGACCAAGATGATCTCGTGTAATAGCTTCGGAGGTGACCGGTCAATGATGCTGTGAACAGTCCTCAGCAGCACACTCCAGGCCTCATTGTGGAAGCACACAATCACACTTGTTGGGGGAAGGTCTTTGAGGTAGCGTTCATCCTTGCACCTGTATATGGCAGAAGTTCAAAGACAAAACTTTGCAAGCAACACCCAGAAATGCCTGCGACACAAAAGCACTCGGACTGGAGCATACATTTCATGTAGTAACAGGGGGCATTTCAAAATGCCAATCAAACTTTCTCTCTCTCTCTCTTCGCGCAAGCACGTGCGTGTGTGTGGACGACCACACTGCTATACAAAAAGGGCCTTAAGAGCATTTCCACTAGGCGTAATTAATGACTAATGAAAATTGACACTTTTAGAACAAATGTTATAACATTTATGACTATACTACCAACCTCCCACTTAACACCTACAAAACATGTCTCTTCAATAATGTACGTCGGCTCACACCTTTCTACCGTTCTGATATCGAATACCCACATTGACGCAGTAACATCTAAAGCGTCTAAAACACTTGATTCGCTCGGTGCCACATCAAGTTAACTAAAGGACAAAACTTGCAGCATACACCCCAGTGGTTCACTCTAATATAGAATATGCCTCATTCATTTGGAAACCATGTGAAATTTGCTTGCCTAACAAACTTGAGTCCATCCAGAATAGAGCTGCGTGATTTATAACTAGAAACTACTTAAATGCATTCGAGCATCACAAATATCAAAGCATCATTGAACTTTTCATCACTAAAGAAAAGAAGATCGCTGGCACTGCTATCTTTTTCACAAGCTTTATCATAACCATTTGTCATTTCCTACCTTTTACATATTGCTACCTTTTACATTGCATTTCCTGCACTTAAATCAGCACTACGAAGTTGCAGTTCTGTATGACCTTTTAAAAAACAACTGTAGTGTGCCATCCATCATCGGAATAACCTGCTGCATGAATACATCTATAATAAACCATGACACACTTGTACAATTGTTAAATATTTTGCTTAACATCACTTAAAATTGTGTATTAACCTGCATGACAAAAACCATGTAATAACTATTTTATGTGCACTTGACAATAATTGTAGTAATTGTAGTACAGATGAGCATGATATGGAAACCTGTTTCTGCATAGACAACAAACCACACTGTTTATGTGTCATGCTGTGTCAAGCAGTCAACCTTTTATTCTGCTACAGTTGAGTGAAAAAATTGCATAAAATAAATATTCTACATTCATTACTTACTCGCTGTCTCGAACATCCGGCAGAGACCGATGCAGCGAGATCATGTCGCTGATGTACTGGTTGAAAGCGTTGCGGTCCCAGCCCTGCTTCACCTTTGCCTCCTGTTCCTTGGTCAAGTCCTTCAGCACAACAGGCCGACCCATTTCACCGGGGCCATCAGGGTTCTGAGGCGGAGCCAGCACTCCGACAGGCGCTGGAGCATGGTCCACTTCGTTTTTGTGCTCCTCCTTGGAGAGTGCCTTTTCTCGATTGGCTCGCTTTCTTGCCAACGGGGCTAAGTGCTCATTTTCATCGACACCTTGTTTCTCAGGCAGGAGATCCTGGCCCCCTTTTGCAAACTCGTCACCCTGCGTAGCCCAATGCACGACAACTCAAAATTTTGAGCCGACCTCGGACCTTTCACTTTTCCTGTGGTGGCGCCACAGTGGCCAGGTACTATATAACTGCTGGTATTCCATCTAGCCTCTTTTCGGGAATAATTATGCACTAAACTTTGCAAATGCCACAGGAATAGTGAAATGTTTACTTACAGCAACTACAGTGACCCCCCAAGGTACATAGTTAATCAGCCAATGTGTGTGGCTCAGAAATCTATATAGCCTAATGCAGGCTCGTAGCCAGAAGAGAGGGGGGGAGAGGGGCTAACCTTTTTTTCCCAATTTTGGACGGAATAGGGTGTTTTACCGAGGAAAAATAATAAAAATAGGTGTTTTTCAAAGCCTTCGACGAGTGCCCCCCATCCGCTGCCCGCCGAAAAAAAAAATCCTGGTTACGGGCCTGGTCTGATGTAGCAAGAAAATGATACACGAAGTTATACCATGGTCACCTGGTTTTCCATAAAATGTAACAAGAAAAAAAACAAAGTATTAACAGCACGTTCTGTACGAATCCATATGAAATAAGTGTGACAAATCACCATAGTTGTGGCTACCTGGCCACCCACTGCAGAAAACCAAAAGGAGGAGGTGAGTGTTTGGCTCTTTGTAGCACCACATACTCCTTCCCCTGGTGGATGATGCAACCGTCACACTTTCCCTACCTGTGGCCTGTGTGGTTGATCCTGCTGTTGCTTTTGTTGCTGCTGCTGCTGCTGCTGCTGCTGTAGAGCCCCCGGTTCAAATGCCACCCTATTTTGAGGCGTCTGAACCCTGTCTGTGTAGGTCAGCAGGAGCGTGATGACAAGCCAGGTGACCGGCACAACCAGCAGGACCTTGACGATAAGGCCGCGCCGCCTCGGAAGCAGCCACATGATGACGGCTCTATCTGGGGCCCGCTACCACCTCTCTCCTCGGGCCGCCTGCCTGTCAAGGACAAGAAAGAGAAAAGGTTGATGCAATCTCAAACGCCGTTCATGAATTCCTTTGATTGATTTTTCATGCAAAGTGCAATCGTCTCTTGATTAAACACTTATTTCACCACACAACATTGCAATTCAAGTATACAGGATGAAAAGCTCCGGTGAATAGCTCTTCAGGAGCTTATGCATCATAACAAGCACCTGAACTTTGTCAACGCCTTTACAACACTTTAATATGTTGCTGATCTAACATAAAAGATGAAAGGGTGACGATAACAACTTGACTTGCGTTGCTGTCACAGGAAAACGCCCATGCCACATTCCACTAGTATAAATTCAAGCTAGATTTCTACAGAAAGACACCAATAACAAACAACTTTTCATCCAGGATCATGGGTTACATGCTTTTTATTGAGGGGAGGGCAGCTTGTAACTTTTGCTATGACAGACTTGCTGCTTTAGGTTAGCAATTGAGGTTCTACTGGTCAGACGCTGCCTCAAGCAAAAATCATGTGCCATGAGACGCCTTCTGGCAAAAAAAAAAAAAAAAAGAATGTTCCAGACTTGCTTCCACTAATCAGCGGTGCTGGCTCAGAACTCCCAGGGATTACGTGCGCAGAAATACACAACAAAACGGAAGGGGAAGCGTCTTCTATAGTTGCTCAATTGGTAAAGCGTCGATCACGTAATTCAAAGGTTGTGGGCTCAGATCCCGCTGACAGAATGGGCGATATTCACGGATTCTTCACTTCCATCGGGATTAGATAATCGCACATTCAGGCCAATTTCGTCTTAAAATTTGATGGCGCCAGCCCCTAGCACTTGGTTCTCTTGGGTAGACCTTAGGTTAACTTTTGGTTATTGACGTTCGTAAATGCTTCAGTGTCCAAACGCAAACCGCCAGGACCGACTTTGTTCGCCATCATTCACTCCCAGCTGTTCCCGGAGGAAGAGGCGTATGTTTTCGCATATCACACTCAAAACAGCAACTGACGATGCGCCCGACTTTGGACACACCCGCAGTTCAAACGGGAGAAAGCGCAGAGAGGGCACCGCGAGGCGCAAGAAAACGGAGCGTTGCTCGAAGCCTTCAAGCGTGCGCCACCTGGTGCCGATGTCCACGCAGAGCCAGTGTGACAAAAAAAAAAAAAAAAAAAAAAGAACCGAGCGCGCGCGCGCTACGCGAGGCGCACACTAAAGAGTGAGGTCAGCGCCCTCTCCTCAATTTCACTGGGAGATTAGTGAACTAATGAGTATATCAAGAGTGTTCTGTGGTAAGTATATGCCGTTTTGACGGTACAAAACACTTAAAAAACCTACTCATACAATGAATTCATTCAATCAATTTTCAATAATTACCTTGACAGCTAATTGACTTTTTATCTTTCCCAGATTAATGATTCAATATCATATGCATTTTATAAGGCTCTTAACTTGAACTACCCCCTTTTAACAGTAAAGCTGTTTAAGCTAGCCGTGATGTGTCCGACCCTACCAAGAAGGCAAAAATGCTGCACGCCCGTGTGCTCAGATTTGAACCCCAAGTGGTTGGAATTTCCAGAGCCTTCCACTACGGTGTCTCTCATAATCATAGGGTGGCTTTTGGGACGTTAAACCCCACATATCAATCAGCGGAAGGGATCGACAACGGAGGACTACAGCCGATTGATTGATTGATATGTGGGGTTTAACGTCCCAAAAGCCACCCTATGATTATGAGAGACGCCGTAGTGGAGGGCTCCGGAAATTTAGACCACCTGGGGTTCTTTAACGTGCACCCAAATCTGAGCACACGGGCCTACAACATTTCCGCCTCCATCGGAAATGCAGCCGCCGCAGCCGGGATTCGAACCCGCGCCCTGCGGGTCAGCAGCCGAGTACCTTAGCCACTAGACCACCGCGGCGGGCGACTACAGCCGATCCCGAATACACAGTCCGAAGTCTCGAAAACAAGAGGCGTCGACGACGCGATGATCCCGTATATTGCACTCAACTTCAGGTTGGCTCATCGTGAAACGATGTTGCTAGGTGCTAACGCACATAAGAAGAAAAAGAAATAATAAACGCAGGTGGTTATGGCACGTCGAGAGAGACATTTGCCAATTAAGTTGAATTATTCGGGCGTACATAAAGTGGGATCTTCACACTTAGCGGTACTGTTCGGCTTCGAATTTCTATTGCATCTAGCGATTTCAAAATAATAGTATCAAGAAGTAAGTTGTTTTAGTCGTAAGGTGAACATGGTTAGTTTTCAATATGAATTGATGAATTCACGTATTCTCGAATTTCTACTACTAAAATAATTCTTATTTCACAAAGAAATTAATAAATTAAGGCGAGTATTTCTGATTGGCAATATATCGTCAGGCAACAACGCATAATTATCCACAGCACTATTAATGGCAACGTCGGTAATATATATATATATATATATATATATATATATATATATATATATATATATACTATCATACGTTTTTCTATATTATTACTGTTGATTTATTTTACACTATCGGTAGTTTTAAAAAATTATTATATCGATGCTATCGACGGTCGATTTTCAAATATTTATAAATCACTAGGATGAAGCCGATTTAGCCCTAACAATAACCCGTTTCAACGTGGCGGGTATCCGATACCGCTGTCGCGTATGCACCTGTGGCCAGCTCTTCAAACAAGGGCGGACACACACACACACATGTACACGCGTGTGATCGGAAAGCCCACCTGCCACCGCGCTCGCACGCTATCTCTGGGGACAGCGTACGTAGAAGTGTTATCCGATATCGTCGAATCACAACTGCTGTACACAAGAAACGGCAAGCCAAGGTTGACGTGGCATAATTATTTAACAAGGTTCCGCGCGATGAAAACCCGCGCAAGGAAGTGAACGAGGAGGACGGGCGCAGACTTGCGACTGGATTTTATGGAAAACTCGGATTTATTCGACACGAACCGCAAATTCATCGAGGCCCGTGCGAGAAACGTGCTCTCGTTATCTTATGGAGGTATCACTGACGCAAACGTCTTGTTTCTTGACGAAGTATGCATTATTGAATTGACGCGGCAACCGTTTGCTTATACTTCTAGAAGAATCTAACAAAATAATAAAAAACGCCTTTCTTTTGGAAATGTATATTAGTATCGCACAGCACATTTATTATATACAGTTCTTAACGAGTAACTGCTGTTGGGCTGCGAGTGAGATCCGACGCTCGCAGCATGCAGATAAGGCTGACGGCGGCGGTTCATCGTTCTACTACTAAAGAGTGGTATCTATAAAGAGCTTGCAGTGCTTAAGCTAAGACGGACCACGGATGCACAACAGACCAGCGCGTGTGCACAGAGTGTTGCAGACGCAACGGCGAGGAAAGAATCGGACAGCGTTACAGAGAGGGCGGCCGTGCCTACCTTTGTTGCGAGTTGTAACAGGACGAAAGGGGAGCCGTCGCGAACTGACGTCTTGTAACGCCTTCCGCCCGCTATACGCTGCTTCTTCTTCTCGTAGACGCAGAAAAATCTCACCGAAAAAGGCGGCACCGCACTTCGTCTTCTTTTACGCTCACAGCGTCGCCCACGTGAGTGACAGCGGCAATACGTTAAAGAAAAAAAAGTTGTCGCAGAAACCACACAAGATGATTGCTATAAAGTAAGTGAATAGTTTGCGTGGCAAGCAAAATTCGATTCGAACCAATGCCTTCGAAGCATGATGTCGATAACGGAGCTATGATGACGAAACATGATGTGGTCAATGGAAATGGCGCTGATCACAAGGCGATCACGGCAGTGCGACGACGGCAACAGCTGACCAACTCGTTTCCTCTGGCTGAAACACTTAAAATCACGCAGATCGCACACACTGTGAAGGCCGTCCTTAGCGAAGCAGCGGCAAGCCTGCAATAAACGCACAGAGAACTCGGGCAGTGGCGAAACTTCAGACGAACGCGTCCTCCATCCAACAGGTCAGATCACCTTCGGGGCCATACACAGCATGCGCGCTTTCCTTCAGCACACGGCCAGAGCAGCTTTCTTTGGGCAGCGTGGACGTTCGAAACGGGAAGACGGCAGGCGGACGTGCACCCCCGGCATGGAAAACATTCGACTGGCATGAGGTCACGCGTTGGTCGCGTTTCGTCGGCGCGCACTTTCGATGCGCGTAAAAATCGAGAAGCGTCCCAAAGGCAGCAAAGGACAAATACACGTTCGCGTCGCACAATTGTCACATATCTGCGTGTCGCGTGCTTACGTGTTTTACTATATGGCATTTTTCTCACGAGCTTTTGTTCTCGCTTTTCAGCTCACCATAGATTGTGTGCGACCCTATAAGCAGCGCACGTGTCCTTAAATCGTAAGCATGAAACATGCGCCAGAGAATTGTTCTATCGCCGCGAGATAAAGTACGAACGCAAGTCGGACGTTAAAACGAGGAGGTCTATCTGTGCCTCAGAGGAACCGCGAAGATGTGAGGACAGAATACCGTCGCCCGATATAGAAGGGGTCCCTTCGCGAACGTCCACTCTTCTGATCTATACGCTGCGTGCGCCCGCGTTTCCTGTAACAGTAGAAACGTCCGCTCAGTATACGATGGCAGCAGGGGCGCGTTGCCACGAGCGTCTATAGAACGTACGCCCTTCGCCGGCAAACATCAAGGACGCGGTCCGCTGTGCAGCCGTCTCTACACACGCCGTATCTGGAACGCGCCGTGTGGCCACTATCGAAAAGAGACCAGCACTGCGCCGCCTGTCGCGGCAGATGATCCGCCCATCAGGCGCTACAAGTGTGCCTGCTCCCAATCTGCCATCGAGGCGACTCAAAGCACACGAATAAGGCGCGCCGTGAGCTGCACGTCCGGAAATGCATCCGCCCCGTTGGCACGCGCGCACACGGAGCAGCAGCAGTCGTGACACGAGGCCGACACTGGCGTGTGAGGAGGGCCAGCTGTACTTCACTGAAGCGCACGCATGCATGCAGCGCCACTGATTCGTTCGGCGATGGTAAATCTTTACAGTGGAGAAAGTGTGGCTTTTTTACATGCGAAAAGAGGAACCTTCATTCATCTGATACTCTAGCAGTGATTGTTGGCTTACAGCTATGGGCGTCGGCACGAAAGTGCAAAAAAGCCCCCTTCCCCCCCCCCCCCCTTCCCCGTTTTCCAAACGAAATCAAGCAGTGCTCTACCGCCTCAGCGTTTCCACGTGCATGTAAAGGGATCTGTTTTACGCATCCCTTACAAGTGGAATGATGACTACCGGTTACGTCGTACAGGTGTCATGTGCAGCCGTCCACAGGCTGTCCTTCACCGCTCAACTACGCATACTGCTGCACTTGAAAAGACCTCGATTCAAGCCCGGTGACCTTCGGCCGTCGTGGCGAAAAAAGGGTGCGACAGCAGTAATATGCATAACAACGGGGCCAGCCAGTCTAGCTAACGAGACGTGACCGAGTCCGTCGAAACCGGCCCGCCGTTCGCGGACGACATCTCGGCCAGGACACGGCCGATGTGGCGACCGCGCGGCAGCTGCCGCCGCACGACGAAGACTCGAGAGAGCGGTTCGCGGAACCTTGATCGGGTGCCGTTAGATATCATAGAGACGGCGACTGCAGGTGGTTCTCAAAGAGGCGTCAGGACGGTGAGACACATTCGAGGGAAAGAGAGGCTCGCGCTCATCTTCTCAGGTGTGGATCGCTGTATACGCATCTGAACATCAGCAGACACTGCTTTTCGAATGAACTTCCCTTTCAGAGATCAGGTGAGAGTTGGGGACGCGCGCGGAGGTGAGCGGTCGCATGTGACTTTGGCTCCTGCAAATTTTCCTCTTGTGGCTAACTGATCACTCCAAACGCCCCGAATACTTGACTGGACCTATATGTGAGTGTTACCGACGCTTCCTGTGATACTCTTTCAATACTAAGACGTTTTTTTACGCAAGCCGCAGCCCTTTTAGGGCTGTCGGCTAGCAGTATCGCTGCTAGGCCTACCTCTCCCTAGCATGAGCGCTGGAACAGGGCGCGACGCAGCCGGCGTCGATGGTGCGCGTTCCCTGGCGCGCGATCCACGAGAGCCTCTCAAGACAACGCCAGCATCCTTCGTCACCACCAAGCCATGCAGTGGCTCAGGAGCGCCAATCAAGAGCAGCACCGAAGCCCCCACCACTGCCGCGCAGTGATTACAAAATCATATTAAGAGTCCGTGGAGGTTTAAAACTGTGCTGTGATACATCCATGCGTCCTCAGACAAATAATCCTCAAGGCGGCGGGTCTCCCAATCTCTGACCGCACCAGTTCTGACCAAATACGCGTCAACTCCATCAACCATACCGTTCTGATTAGCACACCAGACCTGGATCGTGCCGACCTCTACCATGGCATACGGCTCTTGAACTTCAACGGCACCCCTCATGAAGTCGCCACCCATGTCGCTGATCCCGTCGATACCTGCAGAGGAACCGTTTCTCCTGCCTTCCGATTACTCGGAAGACGAAATCATCTCGACCCTCCGCCGATGCAACCCAAAGCTGACTATCGGAGGTGCACGACGCCTGGGCAGCACTGAAACCATTCTAATCATATTCCAAGGCAAAATCGTTCCTTACTACGTCCACTACGAAGGCTGTGCACTTCGATGCCGTCCCTTCAGGCAAAAGGTTGAAGCCTGCACACGGTGCCGTCAGATTGGTCATCGCCAAGACGTCTGCACCAACACCAGTGACACACTTTGTCCCAAATGTGGACTAAAAGATGCACCTATGGACCACGAGTGTGACCATGTTTGTGTTGTGTGCAATGGAAACCATGAAACAGGTTCATCGCTGTGTAGACAACGATTTAAGCCGCGCCCTACACGGTCCATGGAAAGCAAGACCCACCCATCCACCGATCTCCTAGTCGCGAACAAACTCACGGTTCAAGCCAGCGGAAAAGTCGAAGCAAAAGCAAGGAACGCGGGCGGAAAAGTCGAAGCAAAAGCAAGGAACGCGGGCGACGCTCCAGTGCCAGCAAAAGTAAAGATCGCGGTCGTCGCTCCGATTCAACGACGCAAGACGACGCCTGGCCAGCCCTATCACCAAGCCCTGCTCTCACCAACTCTTCGGTCAACTCACACCAGGTAGGCTGGGCTAAGTCAGCCTCTTCTAGCTGCTCCTCAAATCACACCAGTAACAACGACTCCACCCTCTTTAAAGAAAATGCAACCCTAAAAGCTGAAATTCAAAGGCTTAAATTACAACTTGAGTCTTTTCACTTATCCGCTACTACCACTCAAATTGATTCTCGTCCTCCTTCCGCATCAACCACCCAAGCCCCTCCCTCTCATTCCGCCTCTTCCATGTGCCATTCATCAGCCCCACCTGAACCCTCTGCACAGTTGCCCATGGACACTAGCCCCTGTGCTCAACGCGAACCACTTCTCCCTCCCCCCAGCAAACGTAAAACTCCGAGCACTCCACGATCAGAAGAGTCCCTGGAGGAGACAGTTTTAAATTATAATGACAGAATAACCGCATTAGAAACTAAATTTCATAATATACTCACCGCAGTTGAAAAACTCAGTGCAGATTACGCAGCCAAACATGAAGCACTCGACAAATTTATGGACCTTGTGCAAGCTCATATCCAACAAACTACAAGTTGGATAGCTGAAGTTAGTGCCCATAATCCTAGCATAGCACCACTTTCCACCTCAGCACCAGCTTCGCTTAACAATGGCCAATAACCCGACTCGCTCCGAGCTTCAGGTTTGGCAATGGAACTGTAGGGGGTTCCGAAAAAAGAAAGCACATCTGCAACAGTTCCTTGCCTCCCGTTCTAATCTACCCGAAGTCATTGCCCTCCAAGAAACTCACGGGCCAGTCAGCTTCCCAGGATATAATGTCCACCAAACTAAAAAGCTGTCCCGGCCTGATACGGCAATTCTTACTCAAAAACACCTCACTGCAAATCACTCCCACTTCGACGGCGTCGATATAGAGCATGATTTTTTGGAGATTATCCCTCATAAGAATAACACATCTGCTCTTTACCTTCTGAATGTCTACAGCCGCCCTCGAGACAAACATCACCGCTTTGACTCCCTTTTTACTCAAGCCATTTCCGCTGCCAAAGACCATCCCCTTTTAATTCTTGGGGATTTCAATGCACCCAACCTGTTGTGGGGTCACACTGTTTCTACTCCTAAGGGCAGAGCCCTGTGGATACACATACAAGACCACAGACTCACGCTACATAATGACGTCGATGCACCAACCAGGCTAGGAAACAGCGTATCGAGAGATACCTCTCCCGATCTTACCCTTACACGCAGAATTCAGCACGTTACATGGAGCAACTTGCAAGTTAATCTCGGTAGTGATCACTACATCATTACTACTACAGTACATTTCAAGCACAAACCCTTCGCACCTAAGCCAATCAGTCACACCAATTGGGACAAATTTCGAGAGGCCCGCCAGATATCAGCTCCCAGAAACATCCAAGACATCTCAGAATGGGTGAAGCAACTTCACTCAGATGCTGGGGTGCATACTACAACTTTGCCCCCCGAAACCCCCCTCACCACGGTTGATGCCAAGCTTTTACATATGTGGGAAGCCAAACAGTCTCTCTTGAAGAGATGGAAAAAAGGACGGCACAACCGAAAGCTAAAACTCCGAATAGCCAAGCTTGACCTGCAGATCCAGGAGTACGCCACACAACTGGCCTGCCAGCAATGGGGCCAGGTGTGTGACAGCATGCAAGGAAACCTTGACAGCAAACGCACATGGCAACTACTGCGCCACCTCTTAGACCCTACCACATCACGCACACATCAAAACCAGAGCATAAAGAAACTTGTATATGCTCACAAAAACGATCTAAACGGACTCTTCGACGACCTCCGCGATAAACATCTGCCTCCTGCTCAGAAGTATAACACACCAAAGTACACTGGAAAGCCCAACGAGTTATTGAGCGCCGCTATCACGGAAGCAGAGGTTCGGCATGCTATGGCCACTCTGCGCACAACGTCAGCACCAGGCCCAGACCACATTACCAACAAAGTACTTCGCAATCTGGACGACAACTCCGTCACGGCAATCACAGATTATTTCAATCACTGCTTTGACACTGGCACCCTTCCAAGTTCCTGGAAGGATGCCAGGGTAATTTTCATTCCAAAGCAAAACAAACCAGTGAACACTTCCAATCTCAGGCCTATTTCACTAACCTCTTGTCTTGGTAAAACGCTTGAACACGTTATACTCAACC
>WOVY01016083.1:0-21127 GCA_013436015.1 Rhipicephalus annulatus | reverse complement strand
GCATACTTTACCTCCACATCGTAACGTTGTGCTGATTTAATTTGACATATCCACCTTCGTTATTCATGCTTCACATGTCATCGATTCCCACTGTACGTGAAATCTGACAATCTTCTGTATATGTACTCACCTCAGGACGGCCATAAAAATAATTTACTACAGTAAAATACGAAATAAATTATTCCTTAACTCATGTAGAGAGTTAAGGTCAGTTCTGACCGGAGAACAAAGCCATATCTATCTGCGCAGAGCTATTGCCGGTTTGTGTTTCCCGAAAATAAGCGACCTCTGGTAATTACTTCGGAGCAATCAATTTCGACCAATTCCACAGGCAGAACTACAGCCTAAACGCATATGAGTGCAACCAGCAGTCGACCAGGATGACGTCATCACTGACAGCAACAATTGTACTGGTGTTCTAGATTGGTTGACACAGGTGTGCCATGCATGCTGTAGTCGCAAGCACGTCTCGCACAACTTAGAAGTGATTCGATCAATTGTATCATGCTGGGATACACAGAGGAGTATGACAGTAGCGATCTCCGAGGTTCGGTATCGGTTTCAACGTCGAAGTTTGTCAGATTTCATCACTCTGCCATGAGTAGCAGCGTCCATTTCTCGTCAATCTGAACGTGGCATGGCGGTTTGTTCTTCACAAGAAGGGCTCCAATTCTGCCATTTGACCCGACTACCTCTATTCAGTAATTGATAACTCAATTAAAGTCTTCAAATTACTGCCGTAATTGATTCTTTGGGCGTCTGACAATACTCGCAGCTACATAAAACACGTTTCGTTTTCTCCGTTTAGGAATCGATATAATACAAAAGTCAACCATGTATACACAGAAGTAGTTGATTGTTTATGTTACACTGATATACCGCAGTATGTACAATGCCAATTGGCACTCTCTGTTAGAGGCGTGATGCAGGGCCTCATCACGGCTAGACGGTGACATCATCCCCAGCAACCAAGGCAGCGCCACCTCTATTTAAAAGATTTACTGCAGGCGTTAACCAAGAGAACCGAGAGAAAAAGTTGTTAGAAATATATAAGGTAAACTTGTGAAATCCATGCATGTGTGCCGTTAGAACAATAGGCTGAGTGCCTGGCACCTATCAAGGTCACGGGTTTGACTTCCAAGTCATCCGAATCTTTGAAGCTTTCAAAAGCAGCGGCTGTTCAGGTTTGTCATTATGCATCCTCCGCATTCGCAAAAGCTCGGCGGGTAAGTACGACTGAAATTGTATATGTTCCAAGCGCCTACCAGCCCAGCCTTCGGTGCCTAGTGATATAAAATTGATAATCATTCAATTCGGCTGAAAGTGTTTGCTAACAACGTTTTTATAACCAATTCAGCTTCGCTACTCCACTCGTGAGCCTGCACACGCGGCAGACTCGTAAAATTAAGGCACCGCTTTTCCGCCTAGATTCAGCGGCGATGGTCTCCTTGATTAGCTCCAGCAATACGCCGTTGCTATCAATGACACGTTGCTGGTGATAATCGCGGAGGCAACGCTCCTGCCGCCACGAGCGGAAATGCGCTAGAAGTAGCCGCTAGCGACGCTGCGTTTCTGCAAGCTGGCTTTTCTTCTGAACTTCATGCGTGACTATTCGCGATGACTGCGAACGGTGAGTGCTTGGGACGCAGTTTTTTAGGGGCGAAGCTCCCCTATACCGTGGGCTGTGCGTCCCGCAAACGTAGTAGTAGTAGTGTAGTAGTAGTAGTAGTAGTAATAGTAGTTGTAGGTAGCCACGTCCACGGCGGACTATAGAGGAGCGGCACGCGTGCACTCTTTTGGATTGAGGAGGAAACCCACGCACGTTTAATCATAAATAAAAAGATAGTTGTTTCCTGATTAACTAACCAACAGGGACTAGTATCAGTGACTTAATCTCAATAAAATTTGCCTTGAATTTGATGCTAACAAAAAAAAAGTAACAGAAGGACGCACTTTGATCTGACCAGAAAAAGGTTGCCACGTTAAACTCGCTGAGTGTAACCTCCTTAGTTTCAGCATGGTTTAGCGAGATTAGGCCGCAGTGCCATATGAACTAGACACGAAGCGCAGGACGTAAGAGAGTGCACGCGTCCGGCCGTTGCACCTCTCGTTTAATCCTTGGAATGTCCACTGGATGGCGGCACTTCTATATAATGAATATATGATGAAAGATGCGAGATTGCGGTACTTGGAAAGTTCACCACATGGATGGACAGTGGACAGACGTACAGACAGCGGGACGAATAGACAGACAGTTCGACGGATGCACGAATGAACGGACGCACAGATTGACGGACGGATGGATGAACGCACGGATAGGTGGACGTACAGACGCACGCACGCATGAACGCGCGGACGGACGAATGGACGCACTGATCGGACGCACGGACAGGTCGCACAGACAAACGCACGGAAGGATGGATGCATGAACGAACGAATGAATGGAGGCACAGACGGACTGACAGACGCTTCACCCCACTCATTATCAAGCACTCCGTGGACATGCTGTGATTTTTTTTTTAGTGTGTGAGAGGAACACAACTGAAAAATGCAATTTTTCTGCTTTCATTTGCATGGCTACAAAAGGGACACCGGTCATACCTCCGCATAACAGCTGGTACTTGCAAAAAAATATTCGTAAAGCTGGTCGCACCACCCTCTTGAAGATAGGAATCAACTTCACTGAACTCGACTATTCGAGCTTAGGGAATTCGTCAGGCACCTTCAGCACTATTGTACACTTTTATCAAAACTGGGACCATGATTTTCCTGAACAGTGACAGCCGTCCTCTGTTTGCCGACTTGTTTTGGGTCAGAAGTCTAACACCACGGGCCCATTTTTTTTTTTGGCCTCCACTGCGAACACGGCTGCTGAGGCCGCGATCAAAACAACAACCTTCTGGTCAGCAGCCTAGCACCGAAAGCACTGTACTACAAAGTGGCAACAAAGAAGGTGAGGCCTTAAATGTACACGTATTTCCTTGAATAAACGGTTGTTGGCACGAGAACATTAGTACCAGTAGACAGCCAGTCGTGTTGGAATGATACCAGTATTACAGATGACGCTTGACTATATTTTGCTGTTTGTGGAACAAGGTTTGAGAAATGCTTGTCTTTATTAAGCTGTCGAGAATTTACAGCGAAAGCTTTTATGAGATTAAAACTCGGGTCACGCGCGGCGCTGTAGTTGTCCCAAAAATGGCTTGTTTTTGGGACAAGTTGGTGCATGCTTGGTGCAGATGACTTAGGCACCAAAAACATTTCTTGAAACAGGAAAAGCAGAAGAGAAGAAGGAACCGAGCCGTTGTTGTCCGCCGCCGCCGCCGCCATCGGTGTCCGCAACCACACCGCACGAAATTAAAAAAAAATGGTACCAACGACACAGTGGGGCTCGAACACAGGTTCGCTGGGTGCCAACCCAGTATTCCACCACTGAGCCACGTCAGTTTCTTTCTTTATTGCCTGTGTACATACAACATTCACAAACAAATGTACATCAAAAAAAGGACAACATGAACAAAAGAAAAGAGGTAAAAAGCGTCAACTTAACATGCTTTTTTTTTAAATTCCTTCAATGAGCCTGTATGGTATATGGCAATCTAGAATAATGGTGCGCCATGCTGATGTTAATGCACATACGGTTTGGCAATATTTCTTTCAATCTGTCTGTTCATTCGTGGAATCACAAAAGGTTCAATAAGAGGTGCCTGAATGGCTTCATCAAGTAGAAGCCTTCTACACTGAACGACGTCGGTGCTTGAGACTTGTTGGCAAACTTGCCTTAGACAAGCTTGATGTCGGAAAATCAGTCGCGTTCATACGACTTACAAAGCGTTTCAAAACAGCGAAAGAACAACCAGTCATTGCACAATGCGAATAGGTTGACGAGTGGGTCGTCCAATGCTCCAACCTAATTAACTGTGACGCATACCTACTTCAGACATAATTCCTCATCGTCGTCAGTCACTGCATGAGCAATTAGAAGAATTTTTTTCAAGTATTTAGCGGGTACCACGCTTCTATAAAAATGACGAAAATAACATAGCGAATGCCAGCGTACTACTAAAAAAATTTGTATTATTAATGCCGCAGCGGGTATCAAGCAAGTATGTTTGCAGGAGTTACCCAATGAGTGTTTAGAAAAGGTTCTGAAGGACTGCCCTTCTAGCTTTCGCTGTGACTGTGCTGCGCCTTCCATGCAGGCCTGGTGTTTTTTTTTTTCTTGAAAAAAATTTAATGCTGAATCTTGGGTGTTACGGCCATGAAATCAATGATTATAGTACACATTTAAACTGTGCAGACGACGTGTGAAAATGGTGCAAAATGGCGCTGCTACACCGCTATTTCTTGCATCGTTC
Source organism: Rhipicephalus annulatus (assembly GCA_013436015.1). Taxonomy (NCBI): domain Eukaryota; kingdom Metazoa; phylum Arthropoda; class Arachnida; order Ixodida; family Ixodidae; genus Rhipicephalus; species Rhipicephalus annulatus. Next base: position 16,769 of record WOVY01016083.1, on the reverse strand, counting down.
ACTGCTCCCCTTCTGAGAGGAGACGTTCATGGGGAGCAGCGATACATATTTGGTTCTAAAGATGAATAATCGATAAATTCTAAAAAAATGCTTTGATGCGCTGTCATGACCAATTGATATGCAATCAACAGGTAATTGATAATAAATCATTAACCATTATATCATAGAAAATGCTTGGCGATCTTAGCCTGAAACAAAAAGACAGAGAAAGAAACATACAAAAAAGGAGACAGATTGAAAGAAACAGACGCACAGGAGCGATGGGAAAGAGACAGAGAAAGCATGTATAGTATCGCAAGGCAAGGAAATGAAATTTGAAGGTGAGGAGGACAAGAAGAATGAGGGCGACGCCACCAGCTTCGTCGCTTCATCTGCCCTCGCCTCTCTAGTGCACATATGACCAATTTTTCTTTGGTGACATTTTGTTGTGTTTTGTATTCTTTTTCTGTTTGCTTTACCAATGTCACTTCTGTGACAGAAATGATATCGGTGAGGTTTCGGTGCACCCAGCCTTAAGACATTTTTATGTTAATCATCATTGTGAAAAATAGCAAGCGCACATTTCTGAGGATTGTCGGGTACATATATTGATAGGCCTGTGACATGACTTCACAATAAATGAACTTTCTCATGACATTGTTTGGATGTTCCCTGAAAAGTGAATGAAATATGCAATTCATGTAAAGGGTGTTGTAAGAAACTCGTTTGACAGTTTTATAATCTTTTTATTTTGATGTTATGACCATCTTGAGGCTTTCGTGCTTTAGCTGCTGGACTTGGGGAATAAAGCTAAAGAGCAGCTACAGTGTTCTTTTTACTAGAAACATGGCCTCTCTCTGTAACGCTTAGATAAGGCTGAAAATTTCTCTTCATTTGAGACGTACAAGTCAGAAGTCCAACGCAGAATACCGGACACTGCGCTGCTTCTTCGCTCAACGCGTAACCAATGTGGGAAACCTGCAAGCGTTTATTAACATCTGCGGATATGCACGCAACAGTGTAAGATACTCTAACGGGGTTGAACACTTCGCGTGGGGCGCTCTTCGCATAGTTTAGTTTTTCCCTCGTTCGTTGTCAGCCGACGCATCACCGGTACCACCTGGAACTTTACAAGAAAGCGCGAATACGATGGAGATGACACACCTACTGTTTAAAAAGCAAATGCGTTTTTGCCTGCACTCTGTGTCATCAATCAATGTGATCTATCATAAGTTTGCATGATATCAGTCAGATCTCAACGTAGCGTAGAACAAACAATCAACGCTGCTCCGTCGACTTATACCAAGAGTGAGCTGGGGAAAGTAGTTCAGGGGTCAATATACAGCAAGAACAGCTTACTGCAAAGCGATCGTGGTCGTTGACGGTAAGTTCGCATCAGAACATCGATGGGAAAGTGAGAAAGAGTGTGTGCCTAAATTATGGTGGGTCATTTTCAAGTACTTTAATTGGCTCCGGCAATGATTCCATTTTTCTTCAGGTACTTCCGCCCGTCTATAGGCCCTTCTTGATGTTCTGGCTGCAAGCGCCCCAATTATAGTGATTGGCAACTACAGCAGCATTGTGCCGCAACGCTTCAGTCGGGCTTGATTACACTTTTTATAGGCGGGTCACTTGTTTAGTCTTCAACTCCTATACCCTGTCCAACAGCCGCGACCTTGTAGGAGAAACCGGTTAGCCACGACCGGAAGGAAGATAAGCCGTACGGTGACCACTTTAGACTCAATACTATACGGAAAGCCATTACACTCGAAGAAACGTGATTGCATCACACAGCCAAGAAACAATAAGTGAAGAAAAGAGAATAAGAAAAGCAAAAACCTCAGCAGAAGAGTTGGACTGTGATGGTTCCCCGCTGCGGAGAGACTGCGTTGTGTGCCGCAAGAAGTATAGAGCAAGACGTATACAACGGGCTCTATGGCCTATCCCTTACGCTTTCCTTCCTCCTCGTTCTCCAGTTCACCATTATCCCACGTTAGGGAGACCACAAAACAGCTAGAAAAAGGTCACAGCTGCGACCTAAAGAAGATGGTGAGCGAAAGATGTCGAAGAGTAGAGGGCAGCGAGACAGAGGGCAGTAGAAGGGAAGTACAAGAGAGTGAGAGAGAGATTGCCTCCGGCAAGGAGAGGACACACATCTCGTTTGAAGTGGCTTTGTTACCGGAGTACGCGCGAGCACAGCCGACTGGACTGCACAAGGCTGGTCCTTTAACTCGGTGGTGGCCGAAAACCCGATTGAAACTTTACCCCCGCGCCCCGACTAATGAGGCCTCCCAATTTCGCCGGATTGAATCGGCCATGCAGCAGTGGCAGCCGCCGCAGCAGCAGCGGGGTCTGCGGCGGCCCGCGGGAAAGCGAGAGCTCTGTGCCAGGCGACGCCCGAAGAGATAGATCCTAACGACGTGCGTCCTCGGACGCCGGCTGCTCACGCACATACGCACAGCACAGAGACGCGCGTCGAGGCGGAGTGCAGCCAGCGGAGAGGATGAAAAAAAAGAAAAAAAAAGAGAGACAAAGAAAGAGTTGGACGAAATGGAAAGTAAGATTCGGAGGACCCTGGCTTGACGGAGCAACGAGCCCGTTAGGAGAGTCCTGGCGGGTTCCGTTCGCCCCCCTTTTCCTCGCAGCTGTTGTGCCCACCGGTGCCCCCGTACCGTGCCGCGGCGGCACAGTGGTGGCGGCAGCGTTATTAAAAGTGCCTCATCAAGGAGCGAGCAGTGGCGCGCGCCGCCGCTGCCGTCATTATTATCCGCAGCCCGGGCCTGCGCTACGTAAATTAAAATCTCGGCCCTCGGAGTTAATGAGCAAGCACCGCTGGGCCCCACCAGGGCGCGGCAGCGTCTGACGAAGATGCGACGAGCTTCCCTTGTCTGACGCCGCCGGCGACGGTTGTGTTGCTGCGAGCGACGAAAGAGCGTGCCACAGGCAACGGCGCTCTTGAGAGAGAGAGTAATGGTGTACGAGGGTGATGAGACCAACTGCAAAGATGGCAATAACAGAAAAAAGTAAAGCTACTCTCACTCTTTTGCGCTCCATTTTCCGTGATCTTTCCTTCTTTAGCATCCCGCCGCCGTGACAGCGTCGTGTTAAACTGCGTAACCCGACCAAAAAGAGGTGCGCCGCCTATCCTCTTGGCCTCTCTCTTTCTCTTTGAACCTTCGCCACGATGAGCGACAGTCACCCCGCTCGGGTCGCCTTGCTTTTGGCGTCATCGTGTGACGCTCCCACGTTGCGGGCGAGCGGCATGGCACGTGCCAACCCTCAGCCGCCGCCACCACCCTTCTCAGCGTGCAACGAGGACGAATCGATTTTATTAATTAAAAGGAGGACGACGAACGCCGCGCACTGCTCCAGCACTATGGATAATTAGCGACTTGTCATTAGGGGACTCATAAAGGAAAATAACGGGGCCTGCAAAAGCAGGGCTGCCTCAGCGTTGTGGGCGGCAGTAAATGGGGTGGAGAGAGGAGGAGGGAGCACCCGGCCTCCGAGATCGTGAAAGAGCATGAGAAGAAAGTAAATGTCTTGGCGCACTGCGTAACGGTGAAAGCGGTCCTTGGAATAATACCAGGAGTGAACCAGCTGCTCGAGATGCGGGAAAGCAGTAGCAGGAATGATTAGCAGGTAGATGTTTGTAGACGGTGCTAATCTCGCCAGACATTCGGTAGTCCTCTAGAGGGTTCTGTCGCAATTTGCGGCAGGTTGCAAGAGTACTGTGTCAAATTTCACGTGGGAAACATCATTACAAATGAGGACATCCGCATTGTCTCAGACTGCAGTGGCATATAAACACCGATACTGATTAACGAGAAAACACGAGAGAATAAAGCAGTCGTTGAAAACCTGGCAATTATTGGGATATATCGCTCATTAGGGTGACATATTTACGGCCGCTTCAGAGTTTATAACCTGGCAGGCTTGGCATACTCACTAGTATGATTATTGCGATCTGGTGTTTGAAGAAGCCTCAGTCGCATTCGAAGGACCCTTCCTTTCGGTCACTCTGTAGTACGCCTGTGAATCTTGGGCCTAAAGCAGCACCACACATTTGAGGCCAAGGTCAGGCATTGACTTTGATAACCATGCTGATGAATCTCTTTTGGCAGAGCGTCCTGTTCGCGTTTCGACACTGCCGATTCCAAGACCAAAAATGGATGTTACAGAAACGAATGCCAGCGCCTTTTCTTTCTGCTCCATCGCGCACGAGGGCACGCTCAAGACGGGCGCCGGCGATCCTTCATTCACAGACTAATTAGTCTTCTCATTACGCACTAACGGATGTCCGTGATGAAAAAGTATGAACTTCATAATTACGCCCCAGAGAAGCCTCTTTCTAGCTACGCCGCCCTCCGTTCTCGCGCTCCTATGCCGGCGCCCTCATAAAAGCATCGACCGGAGCACTAATCTCAACCTAATTAGGCGCTAGCGCGGGAAAAAAAGATGAGCACAAAAAAAGATAGCCGCTCGTACACGGTATACGCACATTGGCCACCAGAGGATGGACGTGGTTGCGCGCATGAAACGAAGGCAAGAAAGGGGGAACCGTACTCTCGAGTACTCTCTATCTCCCGCCGCACATACACGCGAACTGCGACTTCTGGAGCCGGGGGAGATTGGGAGCAGAGGATGTGACCGGCCGCCATCTTGCCTCAGTTACTCTGGAGGTCCTAAAGCGTGCGCGCGTGCGTTCGCACGCGTATTACGTTCTCCACCTCAATGCTCTCACTCTCTCCCCCATGTTGGTCTTTCGGTGCTGCGGACCCACTTCCCGGATCAGTCTGGCAGCCACCGCAGGGCCTCGCGGAAAGCCCCTGCGGAGAGCCTCTTGATTACGGGCCTTCTTTTCAAAGTCTAATGACGGTCGGCCCTCGGGTCCCGATATCCTCCGGACGGGATCCTGGGAGAGATCTCTGGCGTTGCAGGAAGCGAAAGGCTCTGGATGCGCCCCGCCGACCCACGCGGGGTCTTTCGCGGTGGAATTGCGGCTTTACCTTATGCCCAGAGGTCCGCCTTTTTCGGGATTGGGCGTGATATTGGTGTTGTGTGTACGATCGACGGTGCGGGGCGTGAACGGTAATGTGATTCCAGAATGAATGTCCCTTTGTTTGTCCCTTACAGCTCTAGGTAAAACATAGGAATGCGATTATATTTAAAATATATTTAGAGAGAAAATAGCCCGACAGTGAATATGGTGACTGCACTTCACCAGAACACGTCGGCCTTCTCTTCTTCCCTCACTAAAGCGTTGTGGTAACGGTACTTACTGTGGAAGTGGAAGGCTCGCCTCTTAATGCCCTCTTTGACACCGGTGCACATATTTCCATTATAAGCTCTGATCGCCTTGCATGGTTTAATAAGGTGCTTGCGCCACCCGAGTCCCTATTGCGTGAGTCGCTAGTGGAGGAACTCCGGGTGCTCTCGGAATCTGCGCACGCGTAGGGTCACCGGCCGCCAAACTTCCGTCATGTTTCATGTTCTTGCTCATTGTCCTCATGGCGTGATTATCAGACTTGATTTCTTGTCTTACACCTCTGCTGTCTTTGATTGCTCGGCCGTGTCGTACAACTCGACTTATTTGTGTCCGCCGACAACAAGTTCTCGTGTACTGACTTTTCTCGGCTGCCGCCAGAAGCACTAACAGTCGCTGTTAAGCCTTGCAAGAGTGTACCAGATGGTGATTATAGGGTCGCACCATCTCCGGGGGTTTCATTGGCACTGCATGTGTCTTTCTCTGTACACAGGTGTAGCCCCGCTGCGGTTGTATAGTGGCTAAGGTACTCGGCTGCTGACTCGCAGGTCGCGGTATCGACTCCCGGTTGCGACGGCTGCATTTTGATGGAGGCGAGAATGATGTAGGTCCATATGATCAAATATGGGTGCACATTAAAGAATCCCAGAAGGTCTAATTTTTGGAGTCCTCCACTACGACGTCTCTCATAATCATATATGGTGGTTTCGGGACATTAAATTTCACATATAAATTACAGACAGGTGTAAACTATTCCGGCGAACGAAACGTGCCTTCCACTTTTGAAGTTTGGACACAGTTCTGAAATCTTACCCTAAAGCATGACTTTCGGCACTTAGTCACCATGTCGAGAGTGCCAAATATCATCTGTGGCACTGATTTGCCCGCTGGTTTTTCTTAGAGCACACAAAATACGATGCAGTTGGATCTGCAACACCACACAACAATGTAACGATGATGACTGACTCAGACCTTTTGCCCTCTCAAACGAAATATCACGGTGATCTCCTACAGATATACTGACCTACTCGGACATATTGGACTATGATGGTAGACCCTTAGGTCAGACCTCGTAGGTCAAGCACCACATAGATACTTGTGGTGCAGCTCCGATCCACAGGCTGTTCTCACCGAGCGTCCTCATCATAGAACCAAGTTATTCAACAGGATGTTGGCGAAATGCTCCCAAAGGGCATCCTTCAGCCTTCTTCGAGTTCATGGGCATCCCCTGTAGTCCTATAGTTAAAAAAAGGACAGCCAATACCTGGCATTTCTGTGTGGACTATCGGCACTTAAAAATAATCACTAAGAAGGTTGTATACTCAGCACTCCACTAAAAATTGCCCCGCCGCAGTGGTCTAGTGGCTAAGGTACTCGGCTGCTGACCCGCAGGTCGCGGGATCGAATCCTGGTTGCGGCGGCTGCATTTCCGATGGAGGCGGAAATGTTGTAAGCCCGTGTGCTCAGATTTAGGTGCACGTTAAAGAACACCAGGTGGTCAAAATTTCCCGGAGCCCTCCACTACGGCATCTCTCATAATCATAGCGTGGTTTTGGGACGTTAAACCCCACAAATCAATCAATCCACTAAAAATTGGGGACCCTTAAGCTTCGCCTTTAAGAGTTGTACGCCATAATGAAACTCTGGCCCTTTAAGCACCTTTTTGAATGGGCATAAAGACTTTCAGAATGCCTCACAGATGGCAGCACAGTATCCAGCGCTTGCGGTTTGCTTGACCAACGCCTCTGGAAAGGCATGATATGCCTTCCGCAAGATGGACATAGCTGTCCATTTTTAGAACTGCTTGAAAGTTCCTGTGTGTTTTTAACGACTTTGGCTGCTCTATCCCCGCCTTTTTCGACGTAGTTTAATGGGCCTCCCAAATGCACCTACAAATCACCGAATGGGTTTGTTTTCGTCGTGACACCTGTCGAAAAAAAATGCGTTAAGGAGACTCCTTCCACTGCATAGCATTTATGTAGTGTTGTTACCGAAGCAGCGGCAAGTAACATCGTATCTTTGTGGTAGGACACCTGCTTGCCACGCGAACGGCCCAAGTTTTGATCCTCAATAGGACCGAAAATGTATTATTTTATTTGCTCCTTTCTCGATTTTTCACTCACAACCAACGGGGGCGACGCCGACGGCAGAATTTCTGCGACATGAGCTCTATAACGCTACCGCGTTAAAATGTAGCGCTTATATTTATAAGATATTAACAAGGGAAGTAGCCCGACAGTCAATATGATGACTACGCTTTACCAGAACACGTCGTCTTTCTCTTCTTCCCTCACTACAGCACAGCGGTAATGGCGACAGCACAACAATATTGCCACCTGCTTCTAGTAGTGGGTCGTATGCCAAGGTGAAGGCACACACCACGAAGAAGAAAGAAGTGCGCGTGAACACCCCGCTCTAGAAGACAAGCCCAACCGGCGCGCTTGGTTAGAGCCCTGTTGCTCGGACATCAATAGACCTTGTCGACATCCCCTGGAGCGACGTGACAATTGGTGGAGGTGCTGGGTAGCCCCTCACGGATGTTTCAAACCCCTCCTGGAAGCAGCACCACAAGCACAGTGCGAGTCCACACTCCCGTTCATCGGACAAGCCGCAGGATCAGGGGATTGCCACCCGAAGCTGACCCCACAGTTCACACCAGTATGATGAGCACGTCCGTTCAAACCACTTTAAACAGGAAGGGAAACCCCCCGTGACTCGGTACACCCTCGAAAGTCCACAGGTTCCGACACCGTTTCATGGCACCGAGCTCGAAGACGTCGAGGACTGGTTGGTCGACTTCGAACGCGTGGCTGCTTTGAACGACTGGAACGACGCGGCGAAACTACGGCGTGTGTACTTCTATTTGGAGGATGGAGCACGTACCTGGTACATGAATCACGAGGAACAGATGACATCGTGGCCCGAATTCCGCCGCCGGCTGTTGGACACTTACAGAAGTGCTGATCGCCACGAACGAGCGGAGCGAGCGATCCAGGCCCGCATCCAGATGCCCAACGAAACTGTCATGACATATGTGGAAGATATGACGCGCCTGTTCCGACGGGCTGATCCAGGTATGACAGAGGAAAAGAAGTTGCGTCACTGATGCGAGGAGTTAAGGAGCAGCTTTTCGCTGGCCTTGTACGGAGCCCTCCGAGCACGGTCGCCGAGTTTTTGTCTGAAGCCGTCACGATGGAAAAGATGCTTCAGCATCGATCCACCCTGTATGACCGGCAAGTGAGCACGTCCACTGCTCAAGTTCCCACGACTTTTGGGAACAACACCGAGTGTCTGCGCGACCTCATCCGCTCTTTAGTACGCGAGGAGCTGCAAAAGGCTGCCACACCACCACTACCTAACGGTGAGTTCTATTGCAGTATCGTCAAGGACGAGCTGCATCATGCCCTGCGTGACCCTGTGAGTCTGGATAACGCCGCACCGGCCCCGGCTGACTACCACCGTGCGACTTATTCGGAAGCCTTGAAGCGCCCAGCTTCCTCTTCCCCGCTGTTTGTTCAGGCACCTCCTACAGTTTCACTTCAGTCGGCGCAGCCTCTACGGTACTACGAGAACACACGCACACCGCCACCCCCTCGTTTACGCCGCCAGCCCTGTGCATCTTGCGGAACAACCAGCACACTACCTTGACGACAGACGTGCTTCGCCTCGGAATCTGATGTTTGGCGCACTCCTGATCGCCGGCCTTTGTGCTTCCACTGCGGTGAAGCGGACCATTTGTACCGCCAGTGTCCATACCGGCGCCTCGGGCTGCGCGGCTTTTCAGTATATTCAGCGCCTCCTCGGTATGGCCAGCGACCCCGGGACATTGAGGACTACCTGGCTCAAACAGCGCATGCCACCGCCTTCTGGACGGCAGCCCGCGCTCACCGTCGCCGAGGCGCTTTTCATCTTCGCCACAGCGCCATGCTGGCGCACGGTCCCCCAGTCCCCGCCGGGAAAACTAACGCAAGCGACCCCTGGAGGCGAGGTCGCTGGCAGTCGACGTGCTGAAGACCTCCGATCGACGCTAACAGTAAAGGGTGTGGATTCGACTGAGCGATATGTGCGGCTTTCTCTGGATATACCGGTGCTGATAGACGCTATGCAGTAGGTGCTTTAGTTGATACCGGGGCTGACTATTCTATACTAAGCGGGAAAATGACCAGACTACTAAAGAAGGTAATCACGCCCTGGCATGGCTCTGTGATTCGAACGGCTGGTGGCCACACCGTCTCTCCGCTTGGAACCTGCACGAGCAGAGTTCGGGTCTGCGGTTATACTTTTGCAGCAAGTTTCCTTGTGCTCCGTGAATGTTCACGCGACGTTATTCTTGGTGTTGACTTCCTGCAGGAGTATGGAGCTGTCATTGACCTTCAAGAGAATCGCATCACCTTCTCAGCCGACCGAGCAATCGACAAGCAGGACGACCAACAACGTGCCGACATTCTTCGTGTTTCTGCTGAAAGTATAACGCTTCCTCCAAGAGCCATGTTATTGTCGACGTCACATGCTGTGGATTGCGAAATGGTGAAGCGATTGCAGAAACTAATTTTGAACACTTGCTGTCTCAAGGTGTTTGTGTGGCTAGGAGTATCAACAGCTACGTGATGGCCGATCTCAACTGCTCGTTACAAATTTCAGCAACACCGAACACCGACACCTTTTTCGTGGCACTTCGTTAGCGTTTGCAGATGAATTAAAACCGTTCCCATCTGCTTCTCGTCGGACGCAGTGGAGGCCGCCTATACGTCTCTAAACAATATCGACATTAATTCTAACCTCACACCGAGAACCAGGCAGCACTGCGAAAACTCTTGCTTGAATTCAAGTCATGCTTCGCTGCTTAATATGGTCTGCACTTGTAATTTGGGTCGTGTTCTGTTGTGGTCTGGGTCCTGTGGGTCTCGTCGTTGGTAGCTGGCTCCCATCGGACTCGTCCCTTATAGCGAGAAGCAATGCTTATATGGGAAAACAGAGAACAGACGTTTATTTACATTAGAGAGAGGTCAATAAGAAAGTTTAGATATATAGTGGCGTTCTTCGTACATGGCGAGCTCTCCACTCGAAAAAGCACCGAATGAGCCGTGGGGGCTCATTATAAAGGGTCTGTCCTCCCCAGATCCCTAGATCGGGGACCGCGTACAGATGGCACCGTCCAATCACGGACCACACATTACCCGCGAGGGTGACGAGCACGCACGGTCCACGCGAACGTTCAAAACTGAAGCGTGGTCACCGCACGGCCATGTGGCACGAACGCGGCTCCCCCCCCGTCAAGGTGTGTCGCTGGCGAGGGGTCTGGAGTTGATGACTGCATCCATCGAAAGGGCCGCCGTAAACAAGCTTCAAAGGGTGCCGAACGACTCGTTCAATTAGCGGGGACGATTCCCGGCCGCCGCCGCCGCCGTCATCTTCCAAAGAAGAAGCTGCACCGGTGGTCTCCCGAACTGCTCACGGCGCCGCGGCGGCAGGACGCCGCACCCTCCGGCCAGGTGGGAACAATACATGGCGGACACCGGCCGCCCACCCGTTTGGCGACTCAAAAGGAACATCAAAAGGAACGCCGATCCATTGTCAGACCTGGCGCCGGTCCTAACAGCCTCTCCGCCGGGGAAAGAAGATCCCGAGGTGCAGTGGCCAGCAGGTACTGTGCAGCGGGATCTGTATTGCAGCTTGTCGGCTCTTCCTCTATTATTTTTGTCCCGAACACTGGATCCGATGATCATTGACCAAGAGGGCGTTGCTCGCAGGGATGAGGTGACCCCTCTCCACCATATTTTCCGCCCACCACCAATGAGGAACTGCGGAAACTGCGCCGAAAGCACACCCACACACGAGCAAGCACACGGCAATTCCCTACTCAGAATCACCAGACTTAGATTCACCTGTGGAAGTCATTTCCTTCTACCTCAACTTTATTCCTGTGGCCCCCGCCGAGTCGCAACACCACATCAGCCACTTTTGAAGACATTAAACAAAACACTTGACACATGTTTGGATAAATACAGAAAACTAGTGGGCCTCAAATCGAGGATAGAAAGCAGAAAATCGTTTTGAAGCCCTCGGGGTACTAGGGACAACGACTCAGACCATCTGCGTTGCTGTTGAGTTTACCCTTCTTGTAATGGATATCAAAGGTGTATTGTTGAAGAGCTAAGCTCCAGCGCAAAAGACGGCCGTTTTTCGATGACATGGACTGTAGCCATGTGAGGGGACAGTGGTCAGTCTCTATTGTGAACCTAGAACCGGCGATGTAGCAAGCTAGCTTCTGCACAGCCCAAACAACGCAGGCACATTCCTTTTCTGAGGCACTGTATGCTTCCTCACGAACAGAAAGCTTTCTACTGGCATACAGTACAGGGTGTTCCTGGTCGTTCTCTCCCCTCTGACAAAGCACGACACCCATACCCCGGTCGCTGGCGTCACACTGAAGAATGAACGGCTTAGAGTAGTCAGGCGCGCTCAACACTGGCTGACTTTTTAGTGCCTTCTTTAGCGTAGAAAATGCATGTTCCTTGGCCCCATCCCATTTTACGGTCTGGGGTTCAGTCTTTCTAAGAGCGTCTGTCAAGGAACTTGCAATGTCAGAGTAACGCGGGATATACCTTTGATAATAACCGGCCAATCCAAGAAACGACCGAATGTCTTTCTTGGTTCGTGGTTGGGGAAAGTTGTCTATTGCGGCCAGCTTTACTTCTGACGGCCGGCGGTAGCCTTGGCCTATTACATGCCCTAGATAAGCTACCTCAGCGCGCCCCAATTGGCATTTCGCAACCTTCACTGTTAAGCCGGCCTCACGCAGACGACATAGCACAGCTCGCAAGTGTTTCATGTGGTCTATCCAGGAAGAAGAAAAAATAGCAATATCATCTAGGTACGGGAGGGCAAAGTCCTCCATACCCTGTAACACTTTGTCCATTAGGCCAGAAAAGCAATAAGGGGCATTCTTTAATCCAAAACTAAGGACCTTCGGCCGAAATGTTCCCATCGGGGAAATAAACGCCGCAAGCCTACTAGCCCTTTCAGTTAGAGGCACCTGCCAGTATCCCCTGACTAAATCCAAAGTCGAGATGAAATTGGCACTGCTGACTTGCTCAAGCCTTTCCTCAATATGCGGAATTGGATAAGTTTGGTCCTTTGTAATCGAGTTGAGCCTCCGATAGTCAATACACGGTCGCGGCTCTTTCCCTGGGACCTCAACCAAGATCAGAGGCGAGGTGTAATCACTCTCTCCTGGCTCGATCACTCCTAGCTCGAGCATTCGGTTTATCTCCGCGGCCATTATTTCCCGTTGCCTCGGGGAAACGCGGTAAGCTTTAGAACGAATTGGTTCCGAAGATGTCAGCTCAATATCATGAACTAGGGCTTTGGTTCTGCCAGGTGTGTCTGAAAATGTTTCTTTAAAGTCAAACAATAGTTCCTTCAGTTCCGCTTTCTGATCTGGCTCCAACTCCGCCTGCTCTACCAGGTTACTAATAGTCTCGCCAATGTCTTTGTTTTCTGTTGTTAACTCCGGGAAATCAATAGGCATTTCTTCCGGTTGATTGAGCGACATGTTTACAACGGCATGCCTCTGCTGGTACGGTTTGAGCAGATTAGTGTGGTACACCTGTTGCGTTTTACGCCTTCCCAGTCCAGTAACCAAGTAATTTGTGTTCTGACAATTTCTGAACTACCTCAACAGGTCCCTCCCACTGGACCTGAAGTTTATTCTTCAGTGAGGGTTTCAGTATCATCACTTTTTCCCCTACTCGAAAGCTTCGCGTCCGGGCTGTCTTGTCATAATAGCGCTTAGCGTTGTTTTGAGCTCTGCGCATTTCCTGCTCCGCTAGTTCTTGAGCTGCGTGAAGTCGGTCTAACAGCTCAAGCACGTATGCTACTACCGAAGGGTCGTCCGCCCGGCCCTCCCAAGATTCTCGAACAATGCGAAGTGGGGAGCGAAGAGCACGTCCGTAAACAAGCTCCGCAGGCGAAAACCCTGTTGATTCGTGAGGAGCGATCCGAAGCGCGAACATAGCTGCGGGCAAGCAAGCCTCCCAATCCTCTTTTTGCTCATAACAAAGGGCGCGTAGCAGCCGTTTCATGACTGAATGTACCTTTTCTACAGCATTTGACTGAGGGTGGTACACTGAACTGTGGATGATTTTAACGCCACACTTTTCTAGAAATGTCGAGGTTAGTGCACTTGTAAAAACAGATCCCTGGTCGGACTGAATTTCTGCGGGGGAAGCCTACACGTGCAAAGATAGATAAAAGCGCTTTAACTACCTCCTCCGAGCTGAGCTCCTTTAACGGTACTGCTTCCGGGAATTTCGTGGCCGGGCAGAGCACTGTGAGTATGTGCCGGTACCCGGACTGCGTTACAGGAAGTGGACCCACTGTGTCTATAACTAGCCTGCGAAACGGTTCTGTGATAATGGGGACCAGCTTCATAGGTGCTTTAGCCTTATCCCCTGGCTTGCCAACGCGTTGGCACGTGTCGCAGCTTCTTACAAATGCCTCCACCTCCCGAAAGCAGCCGGGCCAGTAAACTCCCGTAACAAACATTCTTTTGTTTTTTTGATGCCGAGATGCCCTGACCACAAACCTCCGTGGACCAGGTGCAGCAGCTCCTCGCGGAAAGGATACGGTACGACTAGCTGATTAAACCGAACTCCTTTTCGACTTGTGTACTTTCTGTACAAGACGCCCCCCTTCTTGGTGAACTGAATGTTTTGCTTAGCCACCCCTTCCTTCGCGTCTGGCGTTAAGTTACGGAGAGTGGAGTCATTTTCCTGTTCCACTATCAGTTCTGTAGGACTTACATTTAACAGCTTTATAGTGCATTCTACTTCTCGAGATGCCTCGGATTCATCCGGTTTCTTACATCTTTCTTTAGATATTGTGTTTTGAGGCTCCATTATAGGGCGGTCCAGTTTCGTGCCAGGTAAAGAAGGCTCTGCCGCTGAAGCTGTTTCGTCTGCCACCGGATCTTTACAAACTGTCTGAGCGGCGAGCTCCCTTGCTTTGGATCGAGTTAAGGCCTGTACGATACCCTCACTGAACCCAATTCCTTTTTGTCGCAGCAAGTACTCTGATTTATTTGAGAACAAATACGGGTATTGCACTGGGAGATGTGCCGAAACGGCAGCTTCAGTGTCTAGAACACCGAAAGGGCCTTCGATGCGGACTCTTGCTACTGGGAGACAGGCACTGTTTGTCTCTACTGCTTGTCTTATCCACGCGCATTCTCCTGTAAACTGACTCTCCTCGACATAGGACGGGTGCACTACATCCATAGTGGCGGCCGAATCGCGGAGCACGCGGCACGGTTGGCCATTCACGACTAGGTCTCGGATGTATGGTTCTAGCAATTTCATGTTTTCGTCATTACTACAGAGTGACATTAACACAACTTTCGGGTTCTTACAACCCAAAGAAATATGCCCCGTCTGTTGGCAGTTATAGCAAACTATCGGCTTCTTGGCCTCGAACGCCTTTTTCTGTTGCCCTTCCGCCCTTTTCTCGGGTGCTTCTTCCTTTCTCTTGTTTTTTCTCATCACCGCTTCCTTTGGAGTCTAAACCCTCCTTCGGCATATACCGACCCGACTTTGTCCATCGCGGAGGCTTGTCGGCCCGATATTTACTAATCTCCCTCCTAGGGACATCCTTGCCTTCGAGGGCACGGCGATTTACGTACTCCTCTGCGAGCTCTGCCGCTCTCGTGATAGTATCTACTCCTTGTCTATCCTGAACCCAGTACCTAATGTTTTCAGGTAGACGCCGAAAGAATTGTTCCAACGCAAAACACTGCAGAGTCTTTTCCGCGTCGCCAAGCGCACCCTCCTCTCTAAGCCATTCCTCCAGATTTACCTTTAAGGTGTACGCAAACTCTGGGTATGACTCGTCTTTGGCTTTCTCGATCTCACGAAATTTTCGCCTGAACGCCTCCGCTGACAGTCTGTACTTTTTGAGCAGACTCGCTTTGACTCTGTCATAGTCGTCTGCGTCTTCTTTACCCATACGGGCTATAATGTCAGCTACTTCACACGGCAGCAGCGTAAGCAAGCGCTGGGGCCACGTGTTTTTAGCAAAATTTTCCCTCTCGCACGTGCGCTCAAAGTGCACCAGAAAAAGACCCATGTCCCCTCCTACCGCGTAGGATGGCATCAAATCTGTCATTCGGCGCTCTCTTTCTCGTGCCACTGCGCTAGCTCCGTTCATTGATTGAGCCTTTGCTAGTTCAATTTCTAGGCGTTTCATTTCCATACGATCGATACGTTCTCTTTCCTCTTTCTCCTCACGACGTCTCTGTTCCTCTTTTTCCTCCCGGAGCCTCTGCTCCTCTTTTTCCTCACGGAGCCTCTGCTCCTCTTTCCTTTGCGTAATAGCCTCCAAGCATTCGCTCAGCTCATCGTCATCTGCCCCGATCTTCTCGATGGCGTCAATGATCTCCTGCTTTCTTTTCGTCTCGGCAATTACCTGGCCCAGCTCTCGGGCCAACTCTAACAACTCTGGCTTTTTTAGTCCCTTCAAATTCATGGCGGTCCTTGGTGCTGCTAACTCTTTTAACTAACAACTTTGACGTACTATCAATACTTCCGTCAACCGTTACCAAATCACTGCTTTGTTTACAATCCTACGCAAAGCCTGGTGATATCTCAGCAAAGAAAAGCAGTGCACTCACCCTATGCAGTCATGAATTCGGACGCGTTCCTTCCCGTGTTGTCAGAGATGCCACGAAGCAGTTTTGTCCGACTCTAGGTCCTCCAGACAGCAGGTCTCAGCATTGCCTCCTGGTCGATGAGCTCGATCCCACCGCTGCCATCCAGTTGTTGTGGTCTGGGTCCTGTGGGTCTCGTCGTTGGTAGCTGGCTCCCATCGGACTCGTCCCTTATAGCGAGAAGCAATGCTTATATGGGAAAACAGAGAACAGACGTTTATTTACATTAGAGAGAGGTCAATAAGAAAGTTTAGATATATAGTGGCGTTCTTCGTACATGGCGAGCTCTCCACTCGAAAAAGCACCGAATGAGCCGTGGGGGCTCATTATAAGGGTCTGTCCTCCCCAGATCCCTAGATCGGGGACCGCGTACAGATGGCACCGTCCAATCACGGACCACACATTACCCGCGAGGGTGACGAGCACGCACGGTCACGCGAACGTTCAAAACTGAAGCGTGGTCACCGCACGGCCATGTGGCACGAACGCGGCTCCCCCCCCGTCAAGGTGTTTGTCGCTGGGCGAGGGGTCTGGAGTTGATGACTGCATCCATCGAAAGGGCCCGCCGTAAACAAGCTTCAAGGGTGCCGAACGACTCGTTCAATTAGCGGGACGATTCCCGGCCGCCGCCGCCGCCGTCATCTTCCAAAGAAGAAGCTGCACCGGTGGTCTCCCGAACTGCTCACGGCGCCGCGGCGGCAGGACGCCGCACCCTCCGGCCAGGTGGGACCAATACATGGCGGACACCGGCCGCCCACCCGTTTGGCGACTCAAAAGGAACATCAAAAGGAACGCCGATCCATTGTCAGACCTGGCGCCGGT
>WOVY01016082.1:0-10590 GCA_013436015.1 Rhipicephalus annulatus | reverse complement strand
GCGGCAGGACGCCGCACCCTCCGGCCAGGTGGGAACAATACATGGCGGACACCGGCCGCCCACGTTTGGCGACTCAAAAGGAACATCAAAAGGAACGCCGATCCATTGTCAGACCTGGCGCCGGTCCTAACAGCCTCTCCGCGGGGAAAGAAGATCCCGAGGTGCAGTGGCCAGCAGGTGGGTACTGTGCAGCGGGATCTGTATTGCAGCTTGTCGGCTCTCCTCTATTATTTTTGTCCCGAACACTGGATCCGATGATCATTGACCAAGAGGCGTTGCTCGCAGGGATGAGGTGACCCCTCTCCACCATATCTTTGCCCACCACAAATGAGGAACTGCGGAAAACTGCGCCGACACGAAAGCCACACCACACACGAGCAAGCACACGGCAATTCCCTACTCAGAATCACCAGACTTAGATTCACCTGTGGAAGTCATTTCCTTCTACCTCAACTTTATTTCTGTGGCCCCCGCCGAGTCGCAACACCACATCAGCCACTTTTGAAGACATTAAACAAAACACTTGACACATGTTTGGATAAATACAGAAAACTAGTGGGCCTCAAATCGAGGATAGAAAGCAGAAAATCGTTTTGAAGCCCTGGGGCCTCGGGGTACGAGGGACAACGACTCAGACCATCTGCGTTGCTGTTGAGTTTACCCTTTTGTAATGGATATCAAAGGGTGTATTGTTAAGAGCTAAGCTCCAGCGCAAAAAGACGGCCGTTTTTCGATGACAGGACTGTAGCCATGTGAGGGGACAGTGGTCAGTCTCTATTGTGAACTAGAACCGGCGATTTGTAGCAAGCTAGCTTCTGCACAGCCCAAACAACGCAGGCACATTCCTTTCTGAGGCACTGTATGCTTCCTCACGAACAGAAAGCTTTCTACTGGCATACAGTACAGGGTGTTCCTGGTCGTTCTCTCCCCTCTGACAAAGCACGACACCCATACCCCGGTCGCTGGCGTCACACTGAAGAATGAACGGCTTAGAGTAGTCAGGCGCGCTCAACACTGGCTGACTTTTAGTGCCTTCTTTAGCGTAGAAAAAATGCAGTTCCTTGGCCCATCCCATTTTACGGTCTGGGGTTCAGTCTTTCTAAGAGCGTCTGTCAAGGAACTTGCCAATGTCAGAGTAACGCGGGATATACCTTTGATAATAACCGGGCCAATCCAAGAAACGACCGAATGTCTTTCTTGGTTCGTGGTTGGGGAAAGTTGTTCTATTGCGGCCAGCTTACTTCTGACGGCCGGCGGTAGCCTGGCCTATTACATGCCCAGATAAGCTACCTCAGCGCGCCCCAATTGGCATTTCGCAACCTTCACTGTTAAGCCGGCCTCACGCAGACGACATAGCACAGCTCGCAAGTGTTTCATGTGGTCTATCCAGGAAGAAGAAGAAAAAAAAAAAATAGCAATCATCTAGGTACGGGAGGGCAAAGTCCTCCATACCCTGTAACACTTTGTCCTTAGGCCAGAAAAGCAATAAGGGGCATTCTTTAATCCAAAACTAAGGACTTCGGCCGAAATGTTCCCATCGGGGAAATAAACGCCGCAAGCCTACTAGCCCTTTCAGTTAGAGGCACCTGCCAGTATCCCCTGACTAAATCCAAAGTCGAGATGAAATTGGCACTGCTGACTTGCTCAAGCCTTTCCTCAATATGCGGAATTGGATAAGTTTGGTCCTTTGTAATCGAGTTGAGCCTCCGATAGTCAATTACACGGTCGCGGCTCTTTCCAGGGACCTCAACCAAGATCAGAGGCGAGGTGTAATCACTCTCTCCTGGCTCGATCACTCCTAGCTCGAGCATTCGGTTTATCTCCGCGGCCATTTTTCCCGTTGCCTCGGGGAAACGCGGTAAGCTTTAGAACGAATTGGTTCCGAAGATGTCAGCTCAATATCATGAACTAGGGCTTTGGTTCTGCCAGGTGTGTCTGAAAATGTTTCTTTAAAGTCAAACAATAGTTCCTTCAGTTCCGCTTTCTGATCTGGCTCCAACTCCGCCTGCTCTACCAGGTTACTAATAGTCTCGCCAATGTCTTTGTTTCTGTTGTTAAACTCCGGGAAATCAATAGGCATTTCTTCCGGTTGATTGAGCGACACATGTTTACAACGGCATGCCTCTGCTGGTACGGTTTGAGCAGATTAGTGTGGTACACCTGTTGCGTTTTTACGCCTTCCCAGTCCAGTAACCAAGTAATTTGTGTCTGACAATTTCTGAACTACCTCAACAGGTCCCTCCCACTGGACCTGAAGTTTATTCTTCAGTGAGGTTTCAGTATCATCACTTTTTCCCCTACTCGAAAGCTTCGCGTCCGGGCTGTCTTGTCATAATAGCGCTTAGCGTTGTTTTGAGCTCTGCGCATTTCCTGCTCCGCTAGTTCTTGAGCTGCGTGAAGTCGGTCTAACAGCTCAAGCACGTATGCTATGCTACTACCGAAGGGTCGTCCGCCCGGCCCTCCCAAGATTCTCGAACAATGCGAAGTGGGGAGCGAAAGAGCACGTCCGTAAACAAGCTCCGCAGGCGAAAACCCTGTTGATTCGTGTGAGGAGCGATCCGAAGCGCGCGCGAACATAGCGCGGGCAAGCAAGCCTCCCCAATCCTCTTTTTGCTCATAACAAAGGCGGCGTAGCAGCCGTTTCATGACTGAATGTACCTTTTCTACAGCATTTGACTGAGGGTGGTACACTGAACTGTGGATGATTTTAACGCCACACTTTTCTAGAAATGTCGAGGTTAGTGCACTTGTAAAAACAGATCCCTGGTCGGACTGAATTTCTGCGGGGAAGCCTACACGTGCAAAGATAGATAAAAGCGCTTTAACTACCTCCTCCGAGCTGAGCTCCTTTAACGGTACTGCTTCCGGGAATTTCGTGGCCGGGCAGAGCACTGTGAGTATGTGCCGGTACCCGGACTGCGTTACAGGAAGTGGACCCACTGTGTCTATAACTAGCCTGCGAAACGGTTCTGTGATAATGGGGACCAGCTTCATAGGTGCTTTAGCCTTATCCCCTGGCTTGCCAACGCGTTGGCACGTGTCGCAGCTTCTTACAAATGCCTCCACCTCCCGAGCAGCAGCCGGGCCAGTAAACTCACCGTAACAAACATTCTTTTGTTTTTTTGATGCCGAGATGCCCGACCACAAACCCTCCGTGGACCAGGTGCAGCAGCTCCTTGCGGAAAGGATACGGTACGACTAGCTGATTAAACCGAACTCCTTTTCGACTGTGTACTTTCTGTACAAGACGCCCCCCCTTCTTGGTGAATCTGAATGTTTTGCTTAGCCACCCCTTCCTTCGCGTCTGGCGTTAAGTTACGGAGAGTGGAGTCATTTTTCCTGTTCCCACTATCAGTTCTGTAGGACTTACATTTAACAGCTTTATAGGCATTCTACTTCTCGAGATGCCTCGGATTCATCCGGTTTCTTACATCTTTCTTAGATATTGTGTTTTGAGGCTCCATTATAGGGCGGTCCAGTTTCGTGCAGGTAAAGAAGGCTCTGCGCGCTAAGCTGTTTCGTCTGCCACCGGATCTTTACAAACTGTCTGAGCGGCGAGCTCCCTTGCTTTGGATCCGAGTTAAGGGCCTGTACGATACCCTTCACTGAACCCAATTCCTTTTTGTCGCAGCAAGTACTATGGATTTATTTGAGAACAAATACGGGTATTGCACTGGGAGTATGTGCCGAAACGGCCAGCTTCAGTGTCTAGAACACCGAAAGGGCCTTCGATGCGGACTTCTTGCTACTGGGAGACATGCACTGTTGTCTCTACTGCTTGTCTTATCCACGCGCATTCTCCTGTAACTGAACTCTCCTCGACATAGGCGGGTGCACTACATCCATAGTGGCGGCCGAATCGCGGAGCACGCGGCACGGTTGGCCATTCACGACTAGGTCTCGGATGTATGGTTCTAGCAATTTCATGTTTTCGTCATTACTACAGAGTGACATTAACACAACTTTCGGGTTCTTACAACCCAAGAAATGTGCCCCCGTCTGTTGGGCAGTTATAGCAAACTATCGGCTTCTTGGCCTCGAACGCCTTTTCTGTTGCCCTTCCGCCCTTTCTCGGGTGCTTCTTCCTTTCTCTTAGTTTTTCTCATCACCGCTTCCTTTGGAGTCTAAACCCTCCTTCGGCATATACCGACCCGACTTTGTCCATCGCGGAGGCTTGTCGGCCCGATATTACTAATCTCCCTCCTAGGGACATCCTTGCCTTCGAGGGCACGGCGATTTACGTACTCCTCTGCGAGCTCTGCCGCTCTCGTGATAGTATCTACTCCTTGTCTATCCTGAACCCAGTACCTAATGTTTTCAGGTAGACGCCGAAAGAATTGTTCCAACGACAAAACCACTGCAGAGTCTTTTCCGCGTCGCCAAGCGCACCCTCCTCTCTAAGCCATTCCTCCAGATTTACCTTTAGGGTGTACGCAAACTCTGGGTATGACTCGTCTTTGGCTTTCTCGATCTCACGAAATTTTCGCCATGAACGCCTCCGCTGACAGTCTGTACTTTTGAGCAGACTCGCTTTGACTCTGTCCTAGTCGTCTGCGTCTTCTTTACCCATACGGGCTATAATGTCAGCTTACTTCACACGGCAGCAGCGTAAGCAAGCGCTGGGGCCACGTGTTTTTAGCAAAATTTTCCCTCTCGCACGTGCGCTCAAAAGTGCACCAGAAAAAGACCCAATGTCCCCTCCTACCGCGTAGGATGGCATCAAATCTGTCATTCGGCGCTCTCTTTCCGTGCCACTGCGCTAGCTCCGTTCATTGATTGAGCCTTTGCTAGTTCAATTTCTAGGCGTTTCATTCCATACGATCGATACGTTCTCTTTCCTCTTTCTCCTCACGACAGTCTCTGTTCCTCTTTTTCCTCCCGGAGCCTCTGCTCCTCTTTTTCCTCACGGAGCCCTGCTCCTCTTTCCTTTGCGTAATAGCTCCAAGCATTCGCCTCAGCTCATCGTCATCTGCCCCGATCTTCTCGATGGCGTCAATGATCTCCTGCTTTCTTTTCGTCTCGGCATTACCTGCCCAGCTCTCGGCCAACCTCTAACAACTCTCTGGCTTTTTTAGTCCTTCAAATTCATGGCGGTCCTGGTGCTGCTAACTCTTTTAACTAAACAACTTTGACGTACTATCAATACTTCCGTCAACCGTTACCAAATCACTGCTTTGTTTACAATCCTACGCAAAGCCTGGTGAATATCTCAGCAAAGAAAAGCAGTGCACTCACCCCTATGCAGTCATGAATTCGGACGCGTTCCTTCCCGTGTTGTCAGAGATGCCACGAAGCAGTTTTGTCCGACTCTAGGTCCTCCAGACAGCAGGTCTCAGCATTGCCTCCTGGTCGATGAGCTCGATCCCCACCGCTGCCATCCAGTTGTTGTGGTCTGGGTCCTGTGGGTCTCGTCGTTGGTAGCTGGCTCCCATCGGACTCGTCCCTTATAGCGAGAAGCAATGCTTATATGGGAAAAACAGAGAACAGACGTTTATTTACATTAGAGAGAGGTCAATAAGAAAGTTTAGATATATAGTGGCGTTCTTCGTACATGGCGAGCTCTCCACTCGAAAAAGCACACCGAATGAGCCGTGGGGCTCATTATAAAGGGTCTGTCCTCCCCAGATCCCTAGATCGGGGACCGCGTACAGATGGCACCGTCCAATCACGGACCACACATTACCCGCGAGGGTGACGAGCACGCACGGTCCACGCGAACGTTCAAAACTGAAGCGTGGTCACCGCACGGCCATGTGGCACGAACGCGGCTCCCCCCCCGTCAAGGTGTGTCGCTGGGCGAGGGGTCTGGAGTTGATGACTGCATCATCGAAAGGGCCGCCGTAAACAAGCTTCAAAGGGTGCCGAACGACTCGTTCAATTAGCGGGACGATTCCCGGCCGCCGCCGCCGCCGTCATCTTCCAAAGAAGAAGCTGCACCGGTGGTCTCCCCGAACTGCTCACGGCGCCGCGGCGGCAGGACGCCGCACCCTCCGGCCAGGTGGGAACAATACATGGCGGACACCGGCCCGCCCCACCCGTTTGGCGACTCAAAAGGAACATCAAAAGGAACGCCGATCCATTGTCAGAACCTGGCGCCGGGTCCTAACAACCCGCAAACTTCTTAATCTCGTCTGCCCACCTAACCTTCTGTCTCCCTCTAACCCGCTTCCCTTCTCTGGGAATCCAGTCAGTTACCCTTAACGACAGCGGTGTATCCCGTCTACGCGCTACATGCCCGGCCCATGTCCGTTTTTCTCTTGTTTATTTCAACTATGATATCATAAACCCCCGTTCGTCCCCTAATCCACTCTGCTCTCTTCTTGTCTCTTAAGGTTACACCTACTATTTTTCTTCCATTGCTCGCTGCGTCGTCCTCAATTTAAGCTGAACCCTCTTTGTAAGTCTCCAGGTTTCTGCTCCGTAGCTAAGTACCGGCACGATACAGCTGTTATATAGCTTCTCTTAAGGATAGTGGCAACCTGCCTGTCATAATTTGAGAGTGCTTGCCGAATGTGCTCCACCCCATTCTTATTCGTCTAGTTACTTCAATCTCGTGGTTCGGCTCTGCGGTTATTACCTGCCCTAAGTAGACATAGTCTTTTACAACTTCAAGTGCACTATTACCTATCTCGAAGCGCTGCTCCTTGCCGAGGTTGTCGTACATTACTCTCGTTTTTCTGCAGATTCATTTTAAGACCTACCTTTCTGCTCTCCTTGTCTAACTCCCGTAATCATAAGTTGCAATTTGTCCCCCGAGTACTCAGCAATGCAATGTCATCGACAAAGTGCAGGAAGCTCACAAGTATCTTGCAAATTCTCTTTACTAAGTCAGTGGCGCCGCATTCTGGCCGAGCACTTGTAGCACTTGTAAACTTGTAGCAATAAATCGAGTTGTTGCGAGTCAATCCATCAATGTTTACATCAATAAAAGACCACGTAAGTAGCATTTCAGCATGTGCGGCAGTGAACAATATGCATGCATCAGCGTTCATACGCAAACAACGTACCTGCTACGCATAGGCCAGCGCAGATTCCCGGAGCACAGAAGCTGTCTGGCGCTGGCTGACATTTCCATCGCACTCCACGAAACGTCCGCTGATGTAAGTAAATGTACCCTCGCTTACGTCCCTGCACGTGCGTAGCATCAAGACTTCGCCAATACCTCGTTGACAGTATTGCTAATTTTTCTGTAATTTGTATCAACATATTCGCGTGTCTTTAACGAGCAATGCGGCGCGACTGTTAGTTTTCTGGTCCATGCCGCCACCTAAAATGCGTCACTATACAAATTTCTACATGTTGGCACTATTCATGTCTCTGAATGCCTGAACTTAAATGAGGAACGTTTTTCTTTTTGCTTACCATTCTCAAGTCTCACAATAATATCGTCGAAAAAAAGGCTTCGTTCTGTTTCGTTTACCTACGCTGGCGGTTGCGCTGTCGTCGTTTCGATGGTGGCGATGACTCACGGCACGGCCGCGAAGCTCGCAACATGCCACTGCCTGTTGAGGAAGCTTCCACCAGTTGGCATGTGGGTTTAGAAGAAGTTGCCTAACAATTTAAAGTAAAGCACTTAGTACTCAACTATATGGGAGAGCATATAGCCCTCCCGTGGGCGTACACTTAATGGTCAGTCCACTGCCTACACACCAGCCTGTTTAGATGAAGAGGTTAACGATTCAGAGTACTCGGTACACTACTATGGGAGAGCTAAAAGCCGTCCCGCATCAAAGAACGAGCAACAGAAAAACGAAAAATCCAGAGTGCGCTGAGAAAGTCGCGATAGCGCTTGCTGCTGCGGACCCCAACTCGAAAGTTATCATCACGGACTCCAGGAAAGCATGTACTCATTACTTGGTAGGAGAGATATCCCCCCTAGCCAGCCAAATTCTAAAACGGGCTCTCGCTGATCCAGCCCCGAAACGCATCGTATGGGCTCCTGGCCATCAGGGCCTACGAGGTAATGAGGCCGCTGACGCGGCCGCCCGAGCGCTTACCCACCGGGCTCCTCACCTTGGCTCTTATGACTCGGAGGCCCAATACAACCCGCTGCTGCGGTTCAAAGAAATTCTCACCTATTATCGTGACACTCACCGCCTTTACCCGGCTCCTGCGAAGGGGCTGAGTAAGGCGGAAGAGCGAACTCTAAGGCGCCTGCAGACAGGTACTCTACTCTGTCCTGCAATCCTAAAGCATTTCGATGCGAACCACAGATGGGCGGTGCCCACACTGTGGGGAGACGTTGTGATATCTTCCACATGGTGTGGGCATGTCCGAAAAATCCCCACCTACCCCCTTCCCCTACCCCTTCCCGAGAGGCATGGGAGACTGCCCTCCTCAACTGCTCATCACTAGAGTCTCAACGGGCTCTGGTGAGACGGGCGCGAGTAGTGGCCTCGTCATGCGGTGTCCCGGACTAAGGACGCCGACCATGTAGAGGGTCATGCTTGGCCCCGTACCTCTCTTTTTATAATAAATGCTTTTCATCATCAGAAAAAACGAGGGCGGATCAGGCAACATACATGTTTACTCGTTGTCTGGTACGGGGCGTCAAGTAAAGAGAAGTGCTTTGTCTGAAATAACACGCGGTTTAATGGAACAGTTTTCTACTTATTTGTACTTAGTTTCAACAAAGATAATTTTGTACAACTTCAGCTTGGACTATGTTTGGAGACTTCGCTCCCCAAACTGCAATGTGCCTTTAGTCTCCGCTTTCCACTTAGTTTTATTATTCAAAATATCAGTTGCGGGACGTTCTTAAGATTCACAATGTTGCAAGTCCTTCGCGCGGTGACTTCAGAATGCACGTTGATTGGACGCTGGAGAATTGAGAACGGTCACCGTCCACTGAGAAAAAAAAATTGGCAGCATATCCACGGAGTGAATGATGGAGAGTGGGGGCGAAGCATCCATCGGTCCATTCGTTCTTGCTTCCGTCTGTCCATGCGTGCGTCTGTGAGACGGTCCGTGCGTCCATTCGCCCGTCCGCGCGTGCGTCCGCACGTCCATCTGTGCGTCCCGTCCCTGCGTCCGTCCGTGGGTTCATCCGTCGGTGCAGCCATCCGTGAGTCCGTCCATGCATCTGTCTGTGGTGTCCGTTCGTCCATCTATTCAACACTCCAAGTACCGCCATCTCGCATCTTTTCATCATATATTCCGCATATGAACCGCCATCCAGCGGACATTCCAAGGACTAAACGAGAGGTGGCACACGCACACTTTCTTACGGCTTGCGCTTTGTGTCTGCTTCCCACCTTAACCACCTCGAGTTCATGGTATATATAGTTCGCTGTATTCATGGCACTGCGGCCCAACGCTCGCTAAACCTTTCTAAAACAAAGGAGGTTACGCCCAGCGAGTATAATGTAGCAACCCTTCTTGTCAGATAGTGCTCAATGCACATGCCAACTGCTGCTAAGGGAGATGAGAGACAAAAGAATTCGGCTTTAGTTAACGCGCACGCTGCGAATTTTTCATTGGTTCAAACAACGCACAGAAGAAATCTCTCACAGGCACCACCTTGGAGGTCAAAATTTGAGACTGGTTACACACTACTACTACGACTACGACTACGAGGGACGAACAGGTGCCCGCTGTAAGGTGCTTCGCCCCTAAAAAATCCTTCGAAGTTTTCACGCGGGTGTGAGTGTGTTAGAAACCTTCCAACCTCGTCCCTCATCCGAGCCTTCCCGGGAGGACTGGGAGGCAGCCCGCTCGGCTACTCCTGAACTGACGGCCCGACGAGCCCTGGTTGTGCATGACCGGAACCGCGGCCGACGCCAATGGGCCCCCGTTAAAGGATGCCCACCTATAGTGTTTGTACTGGGCAGCCCCTTAAAGTGTGCTTAAACCACCGACGGACGCTCGCGTTCTCCTCTCCGTGCCCTATACGAGAACAGCTGGCATGACGTCAAATGATGGTGTACAATCGACGCTGTCGTTGGGCGAATGAAAGCTGGTTTCTACTTTACTCGGCGAAAAATTTCTTGGCATTGGAGTGAAGGCTACAGAGCCTAATCGCGGGCATCCTATCGCCAGTGTATGTAGTTCCACAACAGCGCCCGTATTTTCACCGTAAAATATAGAAGTACCCCCTTTGTTTTCTACCTGGAGCTCTTTGAGACAGGACGCAGATCGCACCATGAAGATGGGTTGTATTTACTTTAATTTATTCGTGGTGAACATGTGTTCTTGAACGCGCGAGAAAAATCCCGCCTTTTTACGTGCACCTCAAACGATAAGCGGCGGCGTCTGCGTCTATACATGAAACGTTGATGGTGCGCCACCGTCACTTACCACAACGTTATGAGACGCGCACACGAAACGGACTACTTCGCGTAGTGCTAGTGCACTGTGCAGAAGCTCCGCCTCTGTAGCTTTCCCTTCAGTGCCAATAAAAGTTGTCGCCGAGTATAGCATAGATTAGATGCACGCACTCGTTGCGTTTCACCTCAGACGCTGAGGAAGGGCACTAGGAGAGGTGGTTAAAACTAGGGAGCCAACGACCGCAGCTTGGCGAAGAAAAGAGTGAAAGGAAGGAACACGTGGAACCTCGATTCCATCAGTGTTCACTGCAGCCTCGTACACAAC
>WOVY01016081.1:0-260842 GCA_013436015.1 Rhipicephalus annulatus | reverse complement strand
AAATTGCGTATTCTGAAACGCAGAAGCGCGATAACACTTGTATGAGACGGTCGGTATGACTAAAATTTGGTGGAAATCATGTGGTAGAACAGAAGGGTGAAAGACAAATTCGCTGGGGCTCGTCACGACGCATGTCTAAAGTGAAAGTTTATGCATATTCGCATGCACTTTGATAACTCAAAAGTACGGCTCAAGCAATAGAGTATGCAAGAATTGCCAGAGTTGCGTTTCTGGCGTGGCGACACCAAGTGTTCTGCTTTAACATTGAAAGGAGAAATTGTGAACGGGACCTCATTCATTTCGTGACACTGCACGGTGATGTAATATTATATTTATTGTCACTGTTCACATTAACACCTGGAGACATTTAAACATCACTACAAAGAAACATATCGGGGATGTCAAACTGATGTAAGTACGTGCGCGAATGGTAAACATATTCACAGCCGTATATTCTACGCTCCACAAAAATTGTAGCGTTTTTGATACCACAGGATTAAAAAATAAATAAGCAAGAAAGCGTTATAAGCAGCGGTTGGTTTCCTTTGGCGTAAACCTATATATCTGCGCATTCAAGAATGAAACACTCCATATAAGTGATTTCACATACTGTCATATGCTTTTTCTTCATGCCATCATCATTCGCCAAGTTTCCATCACGCCACCGTTATCCACCTTTCTCGCCAAGCCTTCCTCCTAACACATTTTGCTTCGCCGTGATCAGCCAGGATTTTCCCACCATGACCACTATTGGCTCGCCACCACCACCACCACCATCTCACATCATTTTTTTCCACTCTTGCCGTCATCAGCCATTATGCTCACTACAGTTTCCATCATATCCACTAATATTTACACTATATCCACTCTTCTTTTCGTCATATCCACCAAAGATTCCAGCAACCACCATCCCATGGTTTTCAATAGGGCAGAAAACAGATAAAGGAAGAAGAACCGGTAACAGAAAGAGAAGTTACATGCACGCTAAAACTAATGCGACTGACGATGCCTCAACTAGGGTGGCTACTTTAACTATAAAGTCGCATGGACTGTTCAAAGGCACTATCATTGTCACCAGTTGATGGGGTGCTTGCGTTGTCCGGGGTGGACCAGTCGGTGCGGATCAGTTACGCTGGTGGCACGACGCTCATGGGGCTGTCGCGGACTGAGGGTCCCAGGCACGGCAGGCCAGCAGTCTCTTTGTTCACGTACGTGGGCCACAGGAAGGTAGCAGGCCGTTGGTCGGGATGTGTTAAGGAGGCGGCAGCAGGAACCATGACCAGCTGGTTGTGGAGACCCTTTGACGCTGTCGGGCCCTTCGTACTCGCCGCACATTGACGACAGTACGTACCCTGGCCCAAGTGTGATAATGCGCTCTCGCTTCCTTGGGTCTCTCTGCAACCGGAGTCAGCTTGCACAGAGATTCACCTGCCCAGATCAGCTGCTCGGATAGAGAACGCCTCGTCACGAGGATCGCCCATTTGCGACGACGTCTGGAGACACACTGTTGGGCCATTGTGCTCGAACCCGGTGCATAATGGCACAGATCCTGACGGCAGTGTCTCTTCCTCCACGCTGTCTAAGCCATACTCCCGCATTCTAGCTCGTCGTCATTCTCTTCCTATATCCCGCTGCTATGCCATCTTCTACTAGGAAGTGATTGCTTTTGTCGTTTTCTCCTTTCCGCTGCCGTGCCGCCTTTCAACTGGCTGTGGCCCCTTCTGCAGTTATCTGTTGGCACATGCGATCATCCGGCAACGTCTTCTTGCCGCACACGTATCCGTTGCACGGAGCCGCTGTAGTGTTCACGCCACTGCGTTTGTCGCATTGGTGACACCACAACAAAAGTTCGATAACACACCTCTATTGCACTAACGCCACAACTCATTCATCACAAGTCTCAGATTGTCCACTACTTCTTGATGCTAGGGAGAAGCGTACAATTTGAATTGTGTGCAGGCGCACTGCGGGCTTTGCCTAATGATATAGGGGTTTATTCTAACTTGTTATTAGGAGCTTATGAAGGCCCAAGCTATTGCTGTATTTTTTAGAGAGTACCTTTGATATATGATCGACCCCGAAATTTTGCCGGATAAGCTGCACGTCACGGAGTGACGAAATAAAACTAGGAGAATCTAAAGCCTCTATATTTACAAAGGTAGCGACTATTACACCCACGTCCTTTGAAGAAACCAAGGAGCAGCGGTATTGGCCGCGAGATCGAACAGAGTTGCCATCTGGCGGCAACTGGCCAAAATGGTGAAGTGTGGATTGCTCCTTGCGCCGTCTGCTTGCCACGTCGTGTTTCTATGTACGCGTACGTCATGCACGTTCTCAAGTGTGGTTTGTCCGGTCATGTCAGTGCGAGTGTAACAGATTTTACGTATGCATGAAACGACGTACGAAAGCATTGGTCTTTCTCGGTTGCTAATGCTTATTTATAAGATCAGTGAGTGTGACTTGCAAGAGTGCTGTTTTTGTTGTCGTACCCTCCATTCACCAGAATATTTTCACAGTGGGTGCTTGTGTCTGTTTCTAGGACATCGCATAATGCTCTTGTCATCCTCGCAAATATTCCAGTCTGTAACCCCCCTGCTGTAACGCCCTTTTTGAGCAAAGCGGGGCACTCGCCGAATAAAGAATAATAATAAAGAATGGCATATTCGGGCGGCGCGGGGTGCGTCCAGTGCGAACGACGCTGTGTTTCGGCGGCAGGGAAATTTCGGTCGCTGTAGAAAGCGGATGTTTCAGTGTGAACTAGGCCGAAACACAGCGTCGTTCGCACTGGACGTGCCCCGCGCAGCCGAATATGCCATCTACTACGGGGCGAACGCGGGATGGATGCGCTGTCACCCGGTTGTTGTCGCCGCTCGCAAACGCCACTACGCTATCCGGTGGTGTATACTTCGACGATTCTCGTACGCAAGAAGCAAGAAAGACAGTACTGCTTACTTTGCTGGCAAGTGGCTGTTTTGTAATGCACGAAGAGCAGAAAAATCACCGACTCCAGCGGCGTTGGTGGGTTCGTTTTGCTCTGCAAGACCGCAACAAGCTCGGTCACGCCAACAGCAAGCTCGGTCACCCTCTTTCACGAAATAGGGAGGCGAAGTAGGCACAGAGTAGTTTAAACTGCCGTTGGTTTCAACATTCAGTTACGTGCACTGCGGCATAACAAGTGAGTAGGGCTTGGCCGCCATTTTTCGAAATTCTTTGACTAGCGCTCCTATTGGTCCGCGGGGACCGATTCGGCGGCAGACGCGGCAAAAATCGGTCCGAGAGCGATCGGCGTGGAGAGGGCCCTTTCGGCGGATCTCGCTGCCGCCGAACCGGATTCGGAGCACTTTTGGTGGCCGGAATGCTCAGTCTGAACGCGGCCTTAGAGTTTGTCGCTTGTAATTGCCATGCAATCATGTCATACCATACAAGTTTTGCAACATGCCATGTGAACGAGACCACCGCAAGAGCAGCAAGGCCATGAAATGTGAATCATGACATTTATGACATACATGTCATGATTTTCATGATATGACTAGTCAAATATGCTGGTCATACAGTCATGTTATGCCATACCAAGTTTGGTATCGATACCAGTATCTAAACGGCCAGGAGAGCTAAAAGTCGTAGGCGGCAAGATAGATAGATAGATAGATAGAGATAGATAGATAGATAGATAGATAGATAGATAGAAGATAGATAGATAGATAGATAGATACTCTCAAAGTCGTCGAAGTTCGCTAAGAAATGCTTCGCAATTACACACTCATCGTGCACTCACGGCCGTTTTGCTAGCTTTACATATGCCAAATTTGGTATTACGTGACGTCATTGGATGGCGAAGCTATGTGTTTGCTGCAAACTTGATAATCATGAGATGCGTGTCATGTGAGAACATGACTACATGCCACAGTAGAGGTGCCAATACATTTAGATGTGATGGGGTGCGCGTGCTCACCGGCGTTCTTTACGTCTGGCCACGCCAGCGTTACCACGCCAGGCACCGCTCTTGCCATATACTCGCAGGTGCGTGCTGCGCTGCGTTGCTTTGCGCATGCGCACTTAAGCGCATCCGGCGGCCCTCCGTCACGAAAAGAGGGCGACGCAGTGTTGTCTAGTGTTGAATTCCAATGGCGGAGTCGGTGCAGCCGACCGACTTCGCGAGCGAGCACTCGACTCTGGCGTAGAGCAAATCCTCCAAATCCGCCATCGGAACACAACCCGCCCTGCTGGAGCAAGGCGGAAGCTGCCGCGCTACCCAGGATACCTTGCGCGCGGTCTTTTCCGCTGTCTGTTTCCCACGTGGTTTACCAGCATCGCCGCATCGTTCGTTGGCTTGTTCAGCGCTATTCACCTGTGTGAAATGGATATCACGCCAAGCGTGCAACAGCAATTGTCCACGATGTCTGCTGTTGCTATCGAGTAGCAGAAGCATTGCCGCACGCTTTGCCGAGGTAGCTGAGCCGTCCATGCCGTCCGCCATTATCAACACAACTCGCGCCGCGCCCCCAAGCAGGCAAACGTGTTAAAGGAAATGCGTCACGCTGAGTTCCGGTCCACTCCACCAATTTCGGCGGAGCACTTTTTCCTGCTCCACGGAGGGACTCCCGCTCTGAATCCACTCCGGCTCTCTCATTGGAACTTTTGACTCTCGCTCTCACTCTGTCATTGGAAGACACTTGCTCTGAAAGGAGCAGAAAAACTTGCTCCGACTTCGCCATTGGAATTCAACATAGGTAACGCATCGGTGCGAAATGCAGCTTGTCATTTTTTGTGCTGGTAGCCGTCGGGGCGCACCGATGGACGCTAGTCGAGACGGTCACGCCTGGCGTCAGACAGTAGAGTGCTCGCGTTTTGATAACGTAGCATCGCTGTGCCCGGCGTGCGCGTGCGCCAACGCTACATTGGAGTATATTAGGCCCTTCATTATGCGCTCACAGTCGTTTTGCTAGCTCCACATATACCAAATTTGGTGTTACGTGACGTCAATGGATAACAAAAGTATATCACTGGCGCAAACATGATGATCCTGACACACTTGTCATGTAAGAACATGACAACATACCATGCTCGCAGCGCGCTCGTGGTCGTTTTGCTAGCTCCACATCTACTAAATATGGTATCATGTAAAGTGAATAGATGACGAAAGTCAATGACATATCCAAACATGATAATCATGACGGGGAAGTCATGTACGGCATCAATTACCTCCACCTAGTAACACTGTGCTGATTTTAAAGTGACATATCAACCTTTCTCATTCGTGCTTCGCATATAATCAATTCCTACTGCGTGGGATGTGCCAATTTTTTTCATGTTTTTCATTTGTTTAATGTATATTTGTTTGTGAATGTTGTATGTGCACAGGTAATAAAAAAGAAGTTGGCATGACGCAATGGTTAGTGGTGAATCGAAGGTTGCATGTTCTAATCCACATAAACGCGTTTTTATGGGTGCTTTCTGTATCGCTTTCAACACAATTATTTTTCATTTTTAGTGGCATCTCGTCACGGTGAATTTGACGCCTTTCGCACTCCAACTTTGTCGGCGCTCCAGCATCCTCCATATGCCATCATACACCGTGTGCCACTCATATTTTGAGCACCACAATCCACCAAAATTTTGGATCGTGTGAGCCTACCACTGCTCTAAGATTTGTCATGAGTCACCTAGGGTATATTCTGCAGTGCAAAAGATGCACTATTGTTGGTTTCATCTTTCATTGCACTTAACAGCGATGACAAGTATACCCACGATTGCATGGCACTTGACTACAATTACCTTGTGTATAAGGTACTTTAACAAGCTTTTAAGGATTAACAGTTGCACTACATGTGTGCAATATCAGCACCACAGGGCATTTCAAGATCTGAAGGTACAGCTCAAGCAGTAAGTTGGACATTTTTTTTTCAATGGGGAAGAATCTCCTTGAGCAAGGTCAATAGGCAATTATAGAGATCCGTCGTGAGGCGTGGCCATAGAAGTGCCTTATGCAAGTTCTTTTGTTCCATAAGTAGTTTCACTTGAGGCATAGCCTTGAGCTAGGTGGGAAACTAAATTTTCGAACAACACAAAAGAAAACTTTTTGAGCACACACCCTATTGAACAAAGCATCCACCACAGGAATGGTGGATCCCACTATTCATCATTTTGGTGAATAATGATGCTAAAAATACTGTCTGATCGTACCGGCTTAAAGCCGGTACGCACCAATGATCTCACCAGAGAAGGATTGGCCACCCTGGTGCAGTATCTGGCCACCCCCTCCCGTAGGCATTCGTCAATTAACTCACAGCCCTCAGTCCCCAGCAGCTGCGGAGCAACTGACCACGGCGGCGGTCAGATCTGCAAAGCAGCAGAGGGTGCTAGGAATCTCTGGATACGGACAGGACACCATTGGAACTTGAACTTAGCAACATTTAACGTTAGAACGTTATCTAGTGAGGGAAGTCTAGCTGTATTATTCGAGGAGCTAGAAGGCATTAAATGGGATATATTAGGGCTGAGTGAGGTTAGGAGGACAGATGAGGCCTATACTGTGCTACAGAATGGGCACGTCATTTGCTATCGGGGCTTGGCAGACAGAAGAGAACTGGGAGTAGGGTTCCTAATTCACAGAAACATAGCTGGCAACATAGAGGATTACTATAGCATTAATGAAAGGGTGGTAGGCATTGTAATTAAACTGAATAAAAGATACAAAATGAAGGTAGTACAGGCTTACGCGCCTACATCCAGCCATGATGACGCTTCAGTTGAAAGCTTCTATGAAGACGTGGAATCGGCAATGAGTAACGTGAAAACACAGTATACTATAGTAATGGGCGACTTTAATGCAAAGGTAGGGAAGAAGCAGGCTGGAGACCAGGCAGTAGGAGATTATGGCATCGGCACTAGAAACGCCAGAGGAGAGCTACTAGTAGAATTCTCAGAACGCAATAATCTGCGTATTTTGAATACCTTCTACCGAAAACGAGAAAACCGCAAGTGGACATGGAGGAGCCCTAATGGCGTAAATAAGAACGAAATAGACTTTATAATGACTGCACACCCAGGAGTCGTGCAGGATGTGGAAGTTCTTGGCAAGGTAAGATGCAGTGACCATAGAATGGTACGGGCTCGAATCCGCCTAGACTTGAAGAAGGAACGACAGAAACTGATACACAAGAAGCAAATCAATGAGCTAGCACTGAGAGGGAAAGTACAGGAATTCAGAGTGTCACTGCAGAACAGGTACTCTGCTCTTAGCGAGGAAACGAACCTTAGCGTAGATACAATGAATGATAATCTGACGAGTATCATCACGGAGTGTGCAGTGGAAGTTGGAGGCAGGGTAGCTAGACAGGACACCGGCAAGCTTTCCCAGGAAACGAAGAACCTAATTAAGAAGCGTCAAATCATGAAAGTGTCAAGTACAACAGACAAAATAGAACTGGCAGAGCTTTCGAAGCTGATTAATAGACGTAAAGTATGCGATGTAAGAAGGTATACCATGGAGAGAATTGAGCACGCTCTGAAAAACGGAGGAAGCGTCAAAGCAGTGAAAAGGAAACTTGGGATAGGCAAAAGGCGGATGTATGCACTAAGAGACAAAGAAGGCAAATTAACTACCAATATGGATAGGATAGTTAAAATAGCGGAGGAGTTTTACAGAGATCTGTACAGTAGCCGAGACAACCACGACCTTAATACTATAAGAACTAGCAGTAACCCAGACGACACCCCACCGGCAATGATAGAAGAAGTCAGAAAAGCTTTGGAGAGCATGCACAGAGGCAAAGCTGCTGGTGAGGATCAAGTAACATCAGATCTGCTGAAAGATGGAGGACAGATTGTGTTAGAAAAACTAGCCACTCTATTTACGAGGTGTCTCCTGACGGGAAAAGTACCAGAGTCTTGGAAGAACGCTAACATCATCTTAATACATAAGAAAGGAGATGACAAGGACTTGAAGAATTACAGGCCGATCAGCTTGCTTTCTGTAGTATACAAGCTATTTACAAAGGTAATTGCTAGCAGAGTAAAGAAAACATTAGAATTCAATCAACCAAAGGAACAAGCAGGATTTAGAACAGGCTACTCAACAATTGACCACATTCATACTATCAATCAGGTAATAGAGAAATGCTCAGAGTATAACCAACCACTATACATAGCCTTCATAGATTACGAGAAGGCGTTTGATTCAGTAGAAATATCAGCCGTCATGCAGACACTGCGGAATCAGGGCGTAGGTGAAATATATATAAATATTCTGGAAGAAATCTACAGGGGATCAACTGCTACCATAGTGCTTCATAAAAAAAGCAACAGAATACCAATAAAGAAGGGTGTAAGGCAGGGGGACACAATCTCCCCAATGCTATTCACTGCGTGCTTACAGGACGTTTTCAGAAGCCTAGAATGGGAACAGTTAGGGATAAGAGTTAATGGAGAGTACCTCAGTAACCTGCGCTTCGCCGATGACATCGCATTGCTGAGTAACTCAGGGGACGAATTGCAACTCATGATTACGGAGTTAGACAAGGAGAGCAGAAAGGTTGGTCTTAAAATTAATCTGCAGAAAACGAAAGTAATGTACAACAACCTCGGAAAGGAGCAGCGCGTTGCGATAGGTAATAGTGCACTTGAAGTTGTAAAAGACTATGTCTACTTAGGGCAGGTAATAACCGCAGAGCCTAACCACGAGATTGAAGTAACTAGAAGAATAAGAATGGGGTGGAGCACATTCGGCAGGCACTCTCAAATTATGACAAGTAGATTGCCACTGTCCCTCAAGAGGAAGGTATATAACAGCTGTATCTTGCCGGTACTTAGCTACGGAGCAGAAACCTGGGGACTTACAAAGAGGGTTCAACTTAAATTGAGGACGACGCAGCGAGCAATGGAAAGAAAAATGGTAGGTGTAACCTTGAGAGACAAGAAGAGAGCAGAGTGGATCAGGGGACAAACGGGAGTTAAGGATATCATAGCTGCAATAAAGAAGAGGAAATGGACATGGGCCGAGCATGTAGCACGTAGACAGGATAACCGCTGGTCATTAAGGGTCACCAACTGGATTCCCAGAGAAGGGAAGCGGGGTAGGGGGAGACAGAAGGTTAGGTGGGCAGATGAGATTAAGAAGTTTGCGGGTATAAATGGGCAACAGCAAGCACAGGACCGGGTTAACTGGCGGAGCATGGGAGAGGCCTTTGTACTGCAGTGGACGTAGACAGGCTGGTGATGATGATGATGATGCTAAAAATGTTGGTGGCACAAGGTGAATGGCGGAGTGGATGGTGGATGGCGCGCTCTAGCCGGTAATGCTGAAGTGCGAAGCAGCGTCAGAACCACTGTGACGAGCTGCCACTGAATAAATAATAATGATTGTATGAAACTGATGCAAAAAGCACCCATAAAAAGTGCGACAACGCAGAATCGAAGCTCCAACTTTCGGATTCCCAACTGAGCACACTATCGACTGTGCCACGCGGAGAGATGTAAACGGTGTCGTCGACTCACAAGTAGTCAACTCACGAGCTCACTGTTTAACTTCAGCTCTGTTTGTCGCTCAGTCAAAATGAACGGGGTCTGCACCTGGTACTAAAACTTACATATTTGAGAAACACGAACAACTCCTGCCTGTAACAATTACCACTGCGATAATGGCAACAGCACTACGTTTTCGTTACAATTTACAACCACAAGATGAAAAAAACAACTCAGTAAATTGAGGTAGCAGGTAGAGTTTATGGGCGGTTACTGCCAAGTTTAATATCCGTTTCTCGCTCCTTCCAAAGGGCGATATCTGTTCAGGCATTATGACGCTTCTATGCCCATTTGATAGAACCGCCCACACAATTGATTGTGATGTTTTTCGCGCAACGCACAGTGCAGCCATGCCAGCACACTGCTGTTGCTCTGTCGTTAGGAACAACTACATAACGGCTTGGCCAAAACGAGGGCAGTGCGCCTGAAACGTTATGCTATATTGCTTCAGTAAGCATACGAATTGACAAGCCTGTGTTATCGCATAAGCCAGTGAAGTGCAGGTGAGTGCGACCGGCGGCTGTGCGTGAGGGGAGGCGTACAATTGGTGGAAGTGCTGGAAGCGCGTAGCCTCGATTTTTGTATCTTCTTGCATGGTCACGGTATACTATAAAAATGCTCCATTTAGGGTAAATGATGCCATAGTTTTGCTGTATTGGAATTTTTACTCGTCAAAATTGCGTATTCTGAAACGCAGAAGCGCGATAACACTTGTATGAGAACGGTCGGTATGACTAAAATTTGGTGGAAATCATGGTGGTAGAACAGAAGGGTGAAAGACAAATTCGCTGGGGCTCGTCACGACGCATGTCTAAAGTGAAAGTTTATGCATATTCGCATGCACTTTGATAACTCAAAAGTACGGCTCAAGCAATAGAGTATGCAAGAATTGCCAGAGTTGCGTTTCTGGCGTGGCGACACCAAGTGTTCTGCTTTAACATTGAAAGGAGAAATTGTGAACGGGACCTCATTCATTTCGTGACAACTGCACGGTGATGTAATATATATATTTATTGTCACTGTTCACAGTAACACCTGGAGACATTTAAACATCACTACAAAGAAACATATCGGGGATGTCAAACTGATGTAAGTACGTGCGCGAATGGTAAACATATTCACAGCCGTATATTCTACGCTCCACAAAAATTGTAGCGTTTTTGATACCACAGGATTAAAAAATAAATAAGCAAGAAAGCGTTATAAGCAGCGTTGGTTTCCTTTGGCCGTAAACCTATATATCTGCGCATTCAAGAATGAAACACTCCATATAAATGATTTCACATACTGTCATATGCTTTTTCTTCATGCCATCATCATTCGCCAAGTTTCCATCACGCCACCGTTATCCACCTTTCTCGCCAAGCCTTCCTCCTAACACATTTTGCTTCGCCGTGATCAGCCAGGATTTTCCACCATGACCACTATTGGCTCGCCACCACCACCACCACCATCTCACATCATTTTTTTTCCACTCTTGCCGTCATCAGCCATTATGCTCACTACAGTTTCCATCATATCCACTAATATTTACACTATATCCACTCTTCTTTTCGTCATATCCACCAAAGATTCCAGCAACCACCATCCCATGGTTTTCAATAGGGCAGAAAACAGATAAAAGGAAGAAGAACCGGTAACAGAAAGAGAAGTTACATGCACGCTAAAACTAATGCGACTGACGATGCCTCAACTAGGGTGGCTACTTTAACTATAAAGTCGCATGGACTGTTCAAAGGCACTATCATTGTCACCAGTTGATGGGGTGCTTGCGTTGTCCGGGGTGGACCAGACGGTGCGGATCAGTTACGCTGGTGGCACGACGCTCATGTGGCTGTCGCGGACTGAGGGTCCCAGGCACGGCAGGCCAGCAGTCTCTTTGTTCACGTACGTGGGCCACAGGAAGGTAGCAGGCCGTTGGTCGGGATGTGTTAAGGAGGCGGCAGCAGGAACCATGACCAGCTGGTTGTGGAGACCCTTTGACGCTGTCGGGCCCTTCGTACTCGCCGCACATTGACGACAGTACGTACCCTGGCCCAAGTGTGATAATGCGCTCTCGCTTCCTTGGGTCTCTCTGCAACCGGAGTCAGCTTGCACAGAGATTCACCTGCCCAGATCAGCTGCTCGGATAGAGAACGCCTCGTCACGAGGATCGCCCATTTGCGACGACGTCTGGAGACACACTGTTGGGCCATTGTGCTCGAACCCGGTGCATAATGGCACAGATCCTGACGGCAGTGTCTCTTCCTCCACGCTGTCTAAGCCATACTCCCGGCATTCTAGCTCGTCGTCATTCTCTTCCTATATCCCGCTGCTATGCCATCTTCTACTAGGAAGTGATTGCTTTTGTCGTTTTCTCCTTTCCGCTGCCGTGCCGCCTTTCAACTGGCCGTGGCCCCTTCTGCAGTTATCTGTTGGCACATGCGATCATCCGGCAACGTCTTCTTGCCGCACACGTATCCGTTGCACGGAGCCGCTGTAGTGTTCACGCCACTGCGTTTGTCGCATTGGTGACACCACAACAAAAGTTCGATAACACACCTCTATTGCACTAACGCCACACTCATTCATCACAAGTCTCAGATTGTCCACTACTTCTCGATGCTAGGGAGAAGCGTACAATTTGAATTGTGTGCAGGCGCACTGCGGGCTTTGCCTAATGATATAGGGGTTTATTCTAACTTGTTATTAGGAGCTTATGAAGGCCCAAGCTATTGCTGTATTTTTTAGAGAGTACCTTTGATATATGATCGACCCCGAAATTTTGCCGGATAAGCTGCACGTCACGGAGTGACGAAATAAAACTAGGAGAATCTAAAGCCTCTATATTTACAAAGGTAGCGACTATTACACCCACGTCCTTTGAAGAAACCAAGGAGCAGCGGTATTGGCCGCGAGATCGAACAGAGTTGCCATCTGGCGGCAACTGGCCAAAATGGTGAAGTGTGGATTGCTCCTTGCGCCGTCTGCTTGCCACGTCGTGTTTCTATGTACGCGTACGTCATGCACGTTCTCAAAGTGTGGTTTGTCCGGTCATGTCAGTGCGAGTGTAACAGATTTTACGTATGCATGAAACGACGTACGAAAGCATTTGGTCTTTCTCGGTTGCTAATGCTTATTTATAAGATCAGTGAGTGTGACTTGCAAGAGTGCTGTTTTTTGTTGTCGTACCCTCCATTCACCAGAATATTTTCACAGTGGGTGCTTGTGTCTGTTTCTAGGACATCGCATAATGCTCTTGTCATCCTCGCAAATACGGGGACTAATAAATACTGGGTGAACGCAGCGTTTTATAGGGATTCGGTTGAAAAAGAAAAAAAAGACACAGGCTCCAGGTCATGCACTGCGCGCTGTTGGTGGGTGTACTACTACGACACTGTAGTTTATCAATGATGCGAGGAGTCTTGGTTGTGTTTATCTGGCTGTCATATCACTACATAGAAATATCTCTCTCACATAAACTGCGAGACTTCGGTACTTACACTGTGCTTAAAACAATGTTACCATGCGCAACCATGTGCTTAGATTTATGAAACGCTTTAAAGAGCCCATACGTTGAAAACTAATTCAGACGACATGTCTTATTTAAAAAGTAGTATAAGTTCACTGAAAATTTCACCTTTTTTACATTGTTTTTCGCGTTTGTGTGGCATTGTTAGTGATCGAAGGAAAGTAGTGGTAATTTTTGTCTGAAAAAAAAACATGCTTGTCCCATTAACCAGGCCTTTCTTGTAGCACCGTAATCGATTGATAAAAATTTTCTGCTGAACTCTTACATAATATTTTTACTGGTGCAAAAACATGTGCGTACACGGGGTAAATGCAGTATAGCGCAAAGCGTCGTCAGCCATGAAGATTCCCTGATTAGACTTATCGACCGCCCCACATTCCTTGGTGAACAAATTGAGAAAAACACCCGTGTGCGCACAGGTTCGAATGATGGTACTGAACTAATCGCACAGATATGCGGGCTTTCTAGAATGTTTATTCTCTTTTTATTTAGTTAGCGGATGACAGTAAGTAAATGAGTAGTTCAGTCACGCTACAGCACTACATAGCAGGCGGAACACTAGCTAACCATGTACAAACAACACAACAAGGGCGTGATTTATTGCGAAAGCACGAAGAAAGTTACCTAGAGCGAATGGCAGAATATGCTTAACAAGCGGGTAATGTTAACGTTGCATAGGAGTCGTGCACGTATTCAGTAAAGAGCATAAATAATACCAGTTGCAAGAAGGTTTATTAGCGACGCCAGGTAATAGGCAGACAGCCGGTACGGAAACAAATGCTCGGGCAGTCCAGCGTCTACAGCTCGTGCTCCCGCTCGCGCTTCACACTCAGCGATGGTCCCACTAGTCATTGCCTTGCGAATTCCCCACTACAATGCCCCGGCGACGAAGACGAGCCATCCTGGCGACTCAAGGTGACGAGAGAACAGGAGGGTCGTAACAGGGCTTGAGGCGACTGACGTGGACCGTCTCACGACCAAGGCGGCGCTTGTCCGTGGATGGCTTGAGTGGTTCAATCACATAGGTGACAAAAGAAGGGTGCTGTATGACGCGGTAAGGGCCCGTATACTTCGGTGCAAACTTGGGAGTCAGTCCAGGAGAGTGGAAAGGCAGTCGGAGCCACACAAGAGAACCGACGGGGAAGGTATTCTGAACAAAATCTTGGTCGTGGCGATCTTTTTGGAGGGCTTGGTTATCGGCTGTGAAGGACCGTGCAAGTTGACGACACTCTTCGGCATGTTCGGCCATTTCAGTAACTGGGCTGAACTCGGAGGCATCAGGATTGTATGGCAGAATTGTGTCGAGTGTGTTGCATGGGTCACGATCATATAAAAGAAAAAATAGAGAAAAGCCCGTTGTTGATAGAATCGCCGTATTGTAGGCGTACGTCACGAAAGGAAGAACAAAGTCCCAGTTGGAGTGGTCGGAATGAATATACATAGCGAGCATGTCTCCGAAGGTTCTGTTGAAACGTTCCGTTATGCCGTTGGTCTGAGGGTGGTAGGCTGTTGATGTGCGGTGTACCGTACGGCATGAATGTAGGAGCTGCTGAAGAGCTTCGGACAAAAATACGCGTCCTCTGTCACTCAGGAGCTACCGTGGTGCACCATGACGAAGAACAAACCGGTGCAAGATGAAGGTTGCAACGTCACGAGCACCAGCCGAAGGTAGCGCTGCCATTTCGGCAGCCACAATCACCCATCGATTGCCACCAACAGAGCACGGTAGCGGGCCGTATCGGTCAATCCCAACACGGTCAAATGGGCGTGCAGGACATGGCAAAGGCTGCAGTTGACCGGGCGATAGGGAATGTCTTACGCTGCTGACACTGGGAACATGAGCGAATGTGTTTGCGTACAAACGTGTACATACCCCGCCAGTAGTAACGTTGGCGGATCCGCTCATACGTCTTTAGCGCTCCGGCGTGTGCATGTTGCGGTTCAGCATGAAAATATTTGCAGATATCAGACCGCATATGGCTGGGCATGACTAGCAGCCATTTACGACCCGCCACTTGATAGTTGCGACGGTATAACAGGCCATCCCGTATGGCGAAATGCGTTGCTTGGCGGCGAAGAGCACGCGGGTAACCGTAAGTTGATGCGTCAGAAAGCATACTCAATAGCGAGGCGATCCAAGGGTCCTTCCGCTGTTCGGATGGCATGTCTGTGACGCTGACGGCAGAGAGGGGAAGGTCCAGGGCTGATATATCTGTATCATCAGATTTCACGGGTGATCGTGAAAGCGCATCTGCGTCAGAGTGCTTTCGCCCCGATCGGTAGACGACGCGTATGTCGAATTCCTGGAGGCGTAGTGCCCAACGTCCGAGGCGGCCGGAAGGATCTTTCAGCGAAGCCAACCAACAGAGTGCGTGATGGTCAGTTACCACATCAAAAGTTTGGCCGTACAAATAGGGGTGAAACTTGTTTAACGCCCACACAATCGCGAGGCACTCCTTTTCCGTAACAGAATAGTTGGCTTCTGCCTTAGTGAGGGCGCGGCTGGCATAGGCGACTACATACTCCGTAAAACCTGGCTTGCGTTGCGCGAGTACTGCACCAAGGCCGACGCCACTTGCATCCGTATGTACTTCGGTTGGCGCAGTAGGGTCGTAATGGCGCAGTACGGGTGGTGAGGTAAGGAG
Source organism: Rhipicephalus annulatus (assembly GCA_013436015.1). Lineage (NCBI taxonomy): Eukaryota > Metazoa > Arthropoda > Arachnida > Ixodida > Ixodidae > Rhipicephalus > Rhipicephalus annulatus. Next base: position 245,164 of record WOVY01016081.1, on the reverse strand, counting down.
TTGGCGCAGTGTTGCGAAGGATTCGTCACAGGCTGCTGTCCAATTCGAAAGATCTGCAGGGCCAGCAAGGAGTTTGGTGAGTGGAGCGATGATGGAGGCAAAGTTCCGGACAAAGCAACGAAAATAGGAGCACAGGCCCACAAAGCTCCGTAGTTCTTTAACAGTTGTCGGCTTAGGAAACTCGGCAACAGCACGAAGCTTGTCAGGGTCGGGAAGAATGCCGGCTTTCGAGACGACATGACCAAGTATGGTGAGTTGTTTAGCCCCAAAGTGACACTTCTTCAGGTTAAGCTGAAGCCTGGCGTTTGTAAGGCACTGTAGAATCTTACGCAGACGAGTGAGATGCGAAGTGAAATCGGGTGAAAACACCTCAACGTCATCAAGATAGCACAAGCAAATGTTCCATTTGAGACCACGTAAAATGCTGTCCATCATTCGCTCGAATGTGGCAGGCGCATTGCAGAGCCCGAATGGCATTACGGTGAATTCATAGAGACCATCTGGTGTGACGAACGCCGTTTTTGGATGATCAGACTCAGCCATTGGGACCTGCCAATAACCCGAGCGAAAGTCAAGCGAAGAAAAGAATTCTGCACCTTGGAGACAATCGAGAGCGTCGTCTATGCGGGGAAGAGAGTAAACATCTTTCCTCGCAATGTTGTTTAGGTGCCTGTAGTCTACGCAGAACCGGATGGAACCATCCTTTTTTTTGACGAGTACAACTGGGGAAGACCAAGGACTACAAGAAGGCTTGATGACTCCACGCTGTAGCATGTCGTCTACTTGTTCTGCAATTACCCGACGCTCTGCTGGTGACACACGATAAGGGCGCTGGCGCAAAGGAGTACTCTTTCCTGTGTCAATTGTGTTCACAACGGTGTTCGTTCTTCCTAGCACCGCTTGGGGAAAGTCAAACGAACGCTTGAATTCATGCAACAGGGTAACAAGCTGCTCTCGTTGAGCCGGGGCGAGATGGCTGTCAATAGAACGGTGAATTGCATCGATAGACACGCTGTTCGAGGCAAAGTGAGGAACCAACGCGTTCAGTTTCATATTCGGCTTGGTGTCGAAGAAATCGGCAGGCAAGATAGTACCTTCATTGATAAGCTGAATGTGGCCGAGCGTCTCGTTGCGGCGCAAACTGAGGGGGTACGAGTTGGGATTGGAAATAAATATCCCGGTAGTGTCTTGACAAAGCTCAAGAACGGCGAATGTCAGCGATGTGTGGTGGCGGCTACCGAAGATGTCAGATGGCGTGAATAGGACGGTAGCGTGAGAAAGTGAAGCACAGCAGGCAGGGACAAACTGGGCGCTGAAAGGCGGAAGGTCTATGTCCGTCGCAACGACAAGGTTAGCCACACTAGATACGGCCGCATCAACAGAAGGCGCATCACGAAATGGTAACAGCTCCACTTCGGCCCGAGCGTAGTCCACGACGGCGTGATGACGTGATAAAAAATCCCATCCTAGGATGACATCGTGGGAACATGAAGCCAACACGTGAAATTCAATGGTGTACAACACGTCTCGAATCACCACTTTTGCTGTACATGACGCGACGGGCTCAATTTGTTGGGCGCTTGCAGTACTAAGAGAAACCACGGGAGAAAGCATCGTCACTTTACGAAGAGAGCGGCAGTCTCTCTGACTAATCACAGATATTGCGGCACCGGTATCGATGAGTGCGAGTGTTCGTACACCTTCGACGATGACATCGATAAGATTGGCGGGAGACAGGCGAGGACTTAAACGATTAGACGATGACGCAGCTCGTGCCTCCGGAGCTGCGGCAGTTAGTTTTCCGTCTCAATGGAGGCTGAGCGTCGACGCATAGGCGACACGGAACGACGACTTGGTGAAGGTGAAGGCGAGCGGGAAGTAGAACGTCTAGAAGCGAATGTGAACGTCTAGAAGCGAAACTGCCAGAAGCAGTTTGCGCATCGCGTTCGTGAACTTCAGGTAGTACGTGAGGCGCGTGGTATGGAGGTCGAAACGAATAGTCAGGATATCTTGGTGCGTTAACTGTGAAGCGCCGACGACATAGACGTGCAACGTGACCTGGAATTCCGCAAAAGTAACATATAGGCCGGTTGTCAGCAGTGCGCCAAGGATTTCCGGCGTGTTGCTGTGTAACTGGAAACGGCGCGGTGGAGGGTCGCACGGGTTGTGGCGTATACATTGGCAGACGAGATGGAGGAGGCATTGCCGCGACGGCCGCATAAGTCAGTGGCGCGGCAACAGGCGTTGGTGGAGAGGCAGGCGTAGGTAATGGCAACGCCTCGGAGACCTGCTCCTGAATAGCCTGTCTGATTGTCGGCGTTAGGCGGTTCGTTGGTGCTTCGGTGGTCGGCAGATACGAGAGACACGAAAGCTGTCGTGCGACCTCTTCGCGTACATATTCTTTTATCTGCTCCAGCAGGGAGCTGTCACCACCGACAGCCAGGGCAGCGAGAGAGTTGTCTGCAGTCGTCGACCTCCGAACTGCTGCATGTTGTTTCCGTATCTCTTTCAAGCTCTGGCACAAGGTTACAAGTTCGGATACGGTACTTGGGCCCTTTGCCAGCAACATTTGATAGGCATCATCGTCTATGCCTTTCAAGATATGCCTCATCTTGTCATGTTCGGTCATCTCAGGGTTGAAGCGCTGGCATAAATCGATTACATCTTCAATATAGCTAGTGAAGTTTTCGCCCTGCCTTGTGCACGTCCGCGTAGGCGCTGCTCAGCACGCAGCTTGCGCACTGCGGGGCGATCGAACACAGCTGCGAGGGTGGTCTTGAAACCGGCCCAAGTGATAAATTCAGTGCGGTGGTTTGTGAACCACAGGCTGGCGACGTCTTTGAGATAAAATGGGACATACTCCAATTTCGAGGGGTCGTCCCACTTGTTGGCGGCGCTCACCTTCTCAAACAGCTGCAACCAGTCCTCCACATCTTGGTCCTCGGTGCCACTGAAGAAGGGCGAATCTCGTTGGCGCAGGTTGGTAGGCACGATGACCAGTTGAGATTGGGCCTTGCTTTGCTGGGTGGTGCCTTACTCGGTCGTCTGATCAGGCATTGCTGATGTAGTGGCCAGCTTTCGGCTTCGAAGTTCCAGGTTTGCGTGCCCAGCACCTCCACCACTTTGCAAGGGTGTTTATTAGTGACGCCAGGTAATAGGCAGACAGCCGGTACAGAAACAAATGCTCGGGCAGTCCAGCGTCTACAGCTCGTGCTCCCGCTCGCGCTTCGCACTCAGCGATGGTTCCACTAGTCATTGCCTCGCGAATTCCCCACTACACCCGTAAACTGTAGTCAGCGCATTTTACCTGCCGAAAATCGGATCAAACCCCACGCAACGAAGCACCACTGCATATGTTTGTATACGCGCAGCTGACCGCCTATCCCTACTTTTGCGGGGCAGTGCTGCTACCTATAGCCCGGTCTTACCGCAAATAGCAGGCGATGCTATGCTCGCTCCGCCGCTCTCAGAGCGTGGTTCAACCGGTTAATTATTGTTGTTTGTGGCGTGATATGCTGAGGAATCTTCAAACGGCAGGAATGACTGATGATCATGGAGTACGTCAAAATCGAAATAAAACGCGGGCTCTCCTGAAGCAGCTTCTGATTTCTGTGCACGTTTTCAAATTCAGCGTGACGTAAAATAGTTCTACTACTTATTTTACATTTATTAAAATATAGGTAGGCGGTGAGCTTACCGCTGCTTTCATATTTTTTCATGAGTCACCTAGAGTATAGTCTGCAGTGCAAAACATGCGCTATTGTTGGCTTCATCTTTCGTAACGCTGGTCAGCGAACAAAGGTATCCCCACGATCGCATGGCACTTGACTACTACAATTATCTTGTTTATAAAGTTCTCTAAGAAGCTTTTGAGGATTAACAATTGCACTGATGTGTGAAATATCAGCACAACAGGGCACTTCAAGATCGAAAGGTACGGCACATGCGCTATATTGTGTCTCACGAATTTTGATGGTTAGCTGTTTTAATGAAAGTGCAACTATTCAAAGCCTTCTCCCTTTACTACTTCTGCCTCCTCGATGTCTCGCAGATCTGAACGCGTGTTCAATTATTGCCCAATGCAATTTCTATTAAATTCAAGGTGTGTATACACTAAATTTAAGCTCATACAGCGAAGCTGGGGTTGGTTTTCATAAGATTGTAAATGATTGACACGTGCAGTTTAACATCCAAAAACTACCATATTATTATGACAGACGCCGTAATAAAAAGTTCTAGAAATTTCCACCACATGGCGTTCTTTACCGTGCACCGAAATCTGTGGTGCAACGCTTTACGCGTTCCGAATTCGGACAGAGGCGTTCCACTCATTACGTTAAAAAGTGGGTGGTCCCCATTGGTTGCCAAGAAGAGGGGAAGTGAACAGTCAATGATGGACATGGAGGCCTGTGTCACAATCTTGACATCGAATAGAGGACCGTATAGCAACTTGACGACATATTGAGCGCTAAGAGACAAGGACATCAGAAAGAGAACAACAAAGCGCACTTTGTTGTCCTCTCTCTGATGTCCCTGTTTTTTGCGCTCAAATGTCGTCAAGTTTCGTTTACCAACACGCCCAAAAATGGCAATGCCGTATAGCAAGTTGAGAAAAGTTGAAACATGTTGACGAATGTTTAATTATTAGTGCTCACAACTAAATTGTGTTGGAAGAAATCTTCATTCGCTGAATATAGAATGCAGTGCAATCGAAACGTATTTTCACCATAACTGTTTTGAAATGGCGCTAAGTGACGCCAAGAATTAGTGGAATGGTTAGTGGTGGCGCTAGGTACAATCACGCTTCGAGTACTTTCTCTACTCATGCTTCCATCTCTATTCAAATTCAAACGGCGCGACTTTCGAAGTCATTGTCTTAGTCGAGCGAAAGAAATCATGGTGGAGGGCACCTCAACCAGTCGCCAAAACGAGCGTCTCCTCCGCATTCCCTCATCCTCAGGTCGCAGCGATAGCCATCAAACTGCGGCACGGCGGACACCGTCGCCGACCGGCGGCGGCTGTGGCAGGCGCTAAGTGATGTTCTTAACCATGAAGCCCAGAAAAAAAATTGGCAGCATATCCACGGAGTGAATGATGAAGAATGGGGCGAAGCATTCGTCCGTCCATGCATCCGTCTGTGATACCATCCATCCGCCCGTCCGTGCATGCGTCTGTTCATGCGTCCGTCCCTGCGTTCGTCCACGGATCCGCCCCTGCGTCCGTTCATGCGTCCATCCATGCATCTGTCTGTGTGTCCGTTCGTCCACCTATTCAATACTCCAAGTACCACCATCTCGCATACTTTCATCGTATATTTTCCATATAGAAGCACCGCCATCTAGTGGATACTCTAAGAACTAAACGAGAGGTGGCACACGCACACTTTCTTACGGCTTGCGCTTCGGGTCTACATCTCACATTTAACCACCTCGAGTTCATGGTATATACTAGTTCACTGTATTCTTGGCACTGAGGCCCAACGCTCGCTAAACCTTTCTAAAACCAAGGAGGTTACGCCCGGCGAGCATAGCGTAGTAACCTTTTCCTGTCAGACAGTGCTCATTGTGCATGCCAATGGCTGCTAACGGAAAATGAGAGACAGGAGAATTCGGCTTCCACTTTCTCACGGCTTGCGCTTCGTATCTACTTCCACCCTTAACCACCTCGAGTTCACATACCAGTTCATTGTATTCATGGCACTGTGGCTCAACGCTCGCTAAATTTTTCTAAAACTAAGGAGGTTACACCCAGCGAGTAGAACGTAGCAACCCTTTTTTGACAGATAGTGCTCAATGTACATACCAATGGCTCTTACTGGGGATCGCAGCGCGCGCGTTAACTAAAAGCCGAACGCTCCTGTCTCTCATTCCCCATTAACAGCTATTGGCATGTACATTGAGCACTATTTTTTATTGTTCAACAACGCACAGAAAAAATCTCTCACCACCACCACCTTGGAGGTCAAAATGTTATACTTGTTGCATACTACAACGGCTACAAGGGACGATTGGGTGTTGCTATAAGGATCTTCGCCCCTAAAATTACAGCGAATCTACAGAGTGAATGATGATGAGTGGGGAGAAGCTTGAAAGGGTTTCATTAGATGGTGGGGGGCGTGGGGGCTACGACAACAAAGGAGGGACCAAGCCACAGCTTAAGTGCATGAGGCCCTCCACGACACTGCCGCTATCAAAGAGGCACAAACGTGAGTGACTGTCGAAAGGTCTAGGCTATTTGCTCTTCGACATTGGTTTATTTTTCAAGATCACTGGCCCACTGGCATCCAATAATAGGGTGAAGTTCGTCACACAAGATAAGCACTACTCGTTTCGACAGACGAAACATATTCGAAACCCATTTATCTCGTGGTTGTGTTCTAGTAACAGCGCAACAACTTCAGGAAGAGACATAAAGGAACAAATTAGGCTCTTGTTAATTTACCTCGATTCGTTGTCTCTACTCAACGGCTGAAGCCGCACAGGTAAGACGAAAAACTATGGCATAGAAAGGACACGCCACGTGATAAATGAGTCCGGATATCGAAAAGGCGTGAAGCGCTTAGATTTCAGTCCGATTCGTGCCGCTTCGCAGTAATTTCAATCCATTCGTTGTGATTTGGGTGGTCTCTCCGACCGTTCCTTCACCTCCGGCAGTAAAACGGATGAAAAGAGGCACGTGACACCTTGGCTCACGTGACATAGAACGTCACAGCATTCATCACGGCTCTTAGATTTCAGTCCGATTCGTGCCGCTTCGCAGCAATTTCAATTCAATCGTTGTGATTTGGGCGGTCTCTCCAACCGTTCCTTCACCTCCGGCAGTAAAACGGATGAAAAGAGGCACGTGACACCTTGGCTCACGTGACATAGAACGTCACAGCATTCATCACGGCTCACATGGGCCAATCGCGTGTGACTCGATTGAACGAAACGCCTCCATCCTAATTTGGAACGCGTAGATAAGCTTCCTTTTGATATTATAATGCTGCTTGGCCCCCATTTTCTATGGAGGGCAAGCATGGCCAGTTTCTACTGTGACCTTAATATGCATTCTGCGCGTGTGCTTTTCCCCAAAAGCATTGCTCAGTATGTTGATATATTCACACAACAAGGCTTTGTTCTGGAATGGCTTTCCATGGTTGAATCTTGGCGAACCTAAAGGAATTTTAGCACTGTAACCGCTGACATCTTGACATTGCCTGGCCATCACTTCTTTTGTGCTATTACTGTTCATAGCGACCTATATTGGTGTTTCTACCAAGTGCAAGGACTGGTAATAAAGAAAAAAATTGCCAGATCTCATGTACAGTGGGAATTGATGATAAGCGAGACACGAATGAAAAATGTTGATGAGTCACTTTAAAATCAGGACAACGTTACGAGGTGGAGGTAAATGATGGCTTACATCACTTCCGTGTCACATGTTTATCATGTTTGGATGTGTCGTTTACCTTCGTCATTTACTCACGTCAAGTGATACCAAATTTACTACAAGTGCAGCTAGCAAAACGGCCGCGAGCACGCTATGAGCCTGGTATGTTGTCATGTTCTCACTATCACACCATTAAGGATTATCATGTTTGCACCAGTCATATAGTTCGTCATCCATTGTCGTCACGTAACACCACATTTGGTATATGCCAAGCTAGCAAAACGGCCGCGAGCGCATCATGAAGCGCAATACCTCCAATGTAGCAGTGACGCGTGTGCGCGCTGGGCACAGCGACGCCACGTTAGCAAAACCCGAGCAGCCTAAAGTCTGACGCCAGGCGCGACTGGCGCAATCAGCGTCCGTCGGCGCGGCCAGACGGCAACCGGCACGAAATGCGACATGCTGCATTTCGCGCCGATGCGTTAAGGCCAAACCTCATAAGCGCGAAAATGCACGCGACAGCGACGAGCGACGCGACGTAGATCGGTTTCGCGCGATCAGTCGCTAGCGCAGGCAAACCTCATTCACGCGACGGCTTCGGCGAGCGAATTCCACTGTTGCTGGCATGAGGCCGTCTACTCGCACCAAGAAAACCGCGTAGCGAGCGGTATGCAATTTAAAAATAAGATACATTGTTGTATAATGAAACGGAAAGTGTTTATTATTGCCTTGCAGCACTTTTTTATATGCACATGCGTAATAAACATTGCGTTATTTCTTGTTGGGCATACGTGACTCGGGCAGGGTCACGTGCACCTATGTAGTCTTTGTATTTTCCGGTATTTCGCTATTGGCTGCTTGAGCCCAGCACTTCCGGGCGATGAGCGACGATTTCCAAATCTGGAGAACCGAGCGATCGCGCGAAAACGAGCACGCGACACGTCGCGCGAACGCCCTGTTTTGTCGCTCATAGCGTCGCTCGTCGCTGTCGCGTGCATTTTCGCGCTTATGAGGTTTGGCCCTTACCCAGACAAGACTTCGCCTCTCTCTTTTTGTGATGGAGGGAGGCTGGACGCGCTGAAACGCACTTGCGTCAAAGCAACGCAGCGCGGCGCGCGTCTGTGAGTATATGACAGGACTGGCGCCTGGCGTGGCGCGACAATATGAACGCCGGCGAGCACACGCGCCGCGTCACGTGGAATTGTATTGGCGCCTTGACTGTAGCACGTAATGTTCTCACATGACACGCATCTAATGATTATCAAGTTTGCACCAGTCGCACACCTTCGTCATTCATTGACGTCCGCAAGCGCATTATGACGCATCAACGGCCGAGCACATCAACGGCCGTGAGCGCATCATGAGTGTGGAATGTAGTCTTGTTGTTACATGACATGCATGTTATGATTATCAAGTTTGGTTCTACCATTTACCTATGTCATCCGATCCCATCGCATAATACCGAGTTCGGTACATGTGATGCTCGCGAGACAGCCTCGAGCACACCTCGAGCGTAGCATGTAGTCATGTTGTTACATTACAAGCTTCTCATGTTTATCATGTTGCCATCATACCTTCGTCATCTATTCACGTGCCGTAATGCCAAATTTGATATAAGTGAAGCTAGCGGAACGGCGGCCAGTGCATCATGAGCATGGCATGTAGTCAGGTTGTTACATGACACGTATATCATGATTTTCATGTTTGGATCTGTCGCTTGTGTTCACCATGCAATCATGTCTTACCATACCAGTGTTGCAACATGCCATGTGAACGAAAGCACCGCAAGAGCTGCAGGACCAATACTAGTAAATTATCACATTCATGACATACATGTCTTGATTTTATTGTCATGATCAGTTTAATATGTTCCCCATACTGTCATGTTATGCCATATCAAGTTTGGTATTGATACCATTAACGAAACGGCCAGGAGAGCTGAAAGTCGTAGGCGGCTAGGTAGATAGATAGATAGATAGATAGATAGATAGATAGATAGATAGATAGATAGATAGATAGATAGATAGATAGATAGATAGATAGATAGATAGATAGGCTCAAAGTCGCCTAAGTTCGCTAAGAAATGCTTCGCATTTAAAAAATCAACCACTGTGTACACTGTCCTACAGCATTTTTGCATTCATCGAAAATCCATCCACCGCAGCCGAGATGTGTTCTCGCCCACTTCGGCTTAGCAGCCGAGTAACTTAGCCACTAGACCACTACGACGGGCCTTATAGGAATGTTAGAATTTACTACAGAGGACTCATACAAAATTGATGATTATCATATGAATTCCTAACAAAGGTTTCTTCGGAGGGTCGGTTGTGATCACTGATCCCCTTCTCTCTTTCATTCATTTGCACGGTGGCTTCCGTTTTTTCTGCCTTGACAATTTAGCAAAGATGCTCGGCTCAGCATGCATGATTCTAGTTTTTCCACCAGTGTCAAGCAGAATTAGTTATGTTACCTAACCAAACGTATTTTGTTCTTTAGGAAAAACACTACAAAGATAGCTTCAACGAAGAAGCCTTAAGTGCGGCAAGGTGTAGTAAAATGAAAAAAAACACTATTTCGAAATCCTGCTTTGTAAGGAAACGTTCGGTGTTAAAGCCATCCCGGACAGAAAAACAGGAACCGCCGTATTTTTTTCAAGTTTTTTTACGCTAGAGGTACGGGCGTGGCTCCACATTGTCTAATTCGCACGAATCATGTGCTTAAAGAATGCCGAAACGCATATGCCCGAACAAAAGCTAGCTGCCCGGTTAAACGTTGCTTAAAGTTATGAGTGTTGAAAAATCACTTATCGCTGCGCAGGGCGTGGCGCACTTTGCGCATGCACGTCTTATCATACAATTCAAACACTTCGATTTAATGGTAACACTGCTTCTCTTCTACAAGTTAACGGTGCTGTTTCCGTAGAGAAAACTCGTTAAACATAAACTCGGCACCTTTCAGTTCTGACAAATTGATAACACTGAACACGGTAGCTTAATACCACAATCATATTGAAGTATTACTAGAGTACTTCAACGCTTTTTCGTCACAAAACTCTCTGCTCATTTTCCTAAGGAGACATCGCGCAGCGCTAGAAGCGCCACTGTGCATGAGAGGGTGTGTGGGTGCCACCATCTCGATGGTTCTGTGTGAATCAGCGTCGATATTATACCTGAAGAAACATCTGCAATAGTCACTCTCCTTGAGCGCATCCAATTCTTACGCTTTGTTTGCGTAAATAAGTGCTTGAGCGCATCATAAGTCTTGAAGTGAGCACTAGAGCAAACGATAGCCACTCAAAATGTGTAACCCCGGAAGATTTTTCTTTTTATAAAAGACCTGAAAATTTCTTGTTTCATGCCCCATAACCGTCATTCCCGGAGTTGTTGAGTCCAGCGACAGATTTCTCATTTGAGGCCATTTAACGAAATGTTAGTGCCCGTACATTCTTTTTCCACACCAAGCGAAATGCAGCTGTCATGGCCTAGCGAGTCTTGTTAGTCCGAACGCTTGAATAAGCTCGACCGCTTGGTATTTGCTTGAAGCTAAGAGCCACCTAGTCACAGAAAATATCCGGACACTCTATCAGTAAGAAAGCCCCTAATATTGGTTGCTCAGATCACCGTATTGTGCGCCCGACAGCAGTACAAATGTCAACTGTGACAATAGTTTGAGAAGCAACGAAAATGAACGAAATTGTTACTGCGATTGATGCTTTGGCAAAATCACTTCCTTCAATTACCAGTGAATTGAAGTGCTGAGTTGCAAGCGGAACTGTTTTCGTGAAGCAATGCCACTTCTGAACGAGATTTAGTAACAATAAATGTGAGAGAAAAAGCTACTGTTGCGAACATCAGCATACGTTTGAAGTAACTGAGGTTTTGATAACTGCGCAGCTTAAACTGTATTGCGAATTTATCTCCGGAAGTCGTGTCGGATGCCTACGGTGCTCGGCTGCTGACCCCAAAAAACGCGGCGCGGTAGTAGCACTTTGACGCGGGTGCAATACTAGAAGCCCCTGCACTGCACGACATAAGTGCACACTATACAACACCAGGTGATTCTTCCCCAGCGCCTCTGTGCACTGTAGTAATCGGCCGTGAAACCTGGGACATTATTACCAGCAAGCTCTACTTGATGGAAGCGTGGGTAATGCAACCTTTATTCATTCCCCTTGTAGTTATGACACAGATAAAATGAGTCTAGGTACCTTGGATTCTATTGTACAATAGGTTACAATATCAACACTTTACGAAGGATGAAAAGTTTACTGTCATAATTTCCTTAGCAAATTGGAATAAGAACATACTAGGCTTGTTATTTAATTATTAAAAATTGCAACAGCAAAATCTGTCTGCAACAAGCAGGAAGTCGTAAAATAGAAGGCATGCGGTAACGAATATGCTTCATTAAATGAATGACACTGATAGGCGTAGCACAAATAATTAACATATGTGATGGTTGGATTCACAAGTTCCAGGGTCGTCACCACTGAAGCAGTAATCACAGGCCGTGACAATATACGAGGCATCAAAGGGCCTCGCCGACACACGCGCACACTTCATTCCTAAGTTCTAATTCCCACTGCCTGGCAGTGCTATACGCCTCCATTTCTCGCGTTGCCCCTTATCACTCGGTAAACCAAACGGCGCGTTTTGAATATGCCGCTGCTAACAGAACCACCTGCCGGCGCACAACATGTGTACGGCATCGCGTCTCCTAATACAGAACGTCAAAAGCACAGAAAATACCTTCAAAATGGCTCGTGTCAGGCCCACCATCGCTTCGGCACGCTAACGATTACCTCTGCGGGAGCTTTGGGCAGCGAATAAGCTCCTTCAAAGTTATTTCAAGGAGTGAAACATCTTTCTAACCAAGATGTCAAAGCCGTTCACTGGCTTCTATCTGAAAGCCAAACCGACAAGGCAAGCAAAATAGAAATGGTTCTACTAATTTCGGTTTGATTCGTTTAAGAAAACTTCCGAACCGCTGCCTTTCGAAAAAAAAAGTGAACTGACAAAAGGTGAACTGACAAAGGCCAGTTAAAAAATCTTTCTCATCGAAACCTAACACTGCAAACCAAACAGTTTTTTTTGAAAACGAAAAGAAGATCACTTAAAAGAGGACACCAGTTTGTATGGCATGACAGCGGTAAACTTAATATTTGTGTGTTCTTCTTTTTGAGCGCATTGTATTTCACGTCCCCTTTGGCTGTTTAGAATTTCACCTTTCTTTATTCGTTCTTCTCTTGCTTTATTAATGACTGTTGAAATGTTCCAGTTCTTTTAGGAACGCTCCTCCTTAATGTAATACCCCAACAGGGACTTCTAAACGTAATTAATTGATTATAATGAACTATTTGTTTATCAAAAGCCAACATGTCCGTGTTATCAGGATTATCACCATGGATGGCCTTGACGAGAAAAAATAGGGCTCTAGATTAGGCTACTTGTCACTGCACGTGACGTAAAAATAGGCAAGGTTCAATACATAATATAATAAGGACGTTCTTGGGGCTTCCAGCGCATCATACTTTGAAAAAAATTTGTCTATTCTGCCATTGAATTTGCAATTATACGTGCCAAGCTTAACAAGTAACAAAAAACTCAATTGCATGCTCCTTGATTTAGAAAAAAACGATTCAACGTTTTGGCGTTCTCTGAAACATGGTTCACAGATAAATATGAAGTACAACTTCCAGGGTAAAAATATTCCCGTATACAGAAAAGATAAACAACAAGAGGTGGGATTGTTTTACATCAAAAACAATTAGCATCTGAAACTGTGACACAGTTTTCAGTCGTAAGTCTAGACTACGAACCACTCACGCTGACATGCCACAACACCGCGATTGTGATAGTGTTTATGTTGCTTTCAGCTTCCATAGAAAGATTTTTAATCCTTCTAGAAAGTATGCTAGATCTCTGCTCCGAACTCGGTGAGCCTGTCGTTACTACAGGTGACTTTAACATAAATATGGGTTTACATCACGTATGCTGTCACTAGAACGCTACAAACAAGTTCTTCTGGACCTGTTTTTCATGGCCTGGAAAATTTATTCATCATCATCATCACCTTAAGCCTGACTATGTCCACTGCAGAACAAAGGCCTCTCCCTTGTTCCGCCAGTCAACACGGTCCTGTGCTTGCTGCTGCCAATTTATACCCGCAAACTACTTAATCTCCTCTGCCCACCTAACTTTCTGTCTCCCCCTAACACGCTGGACTTCTCTGGAAATCCAGTTAGTTACCCTTATTGACCAGTGGTTATCTTGTCTAAGTACTACATGCCCGGCCTTTGTCCATTTCCTCTTCTTGATTTCATTAATGATATTCCTAACCCTGATTTGTATCCTAATACACTCTGCTATTTTCTTGTCTCTTAAGGTTACACCTACCATTTTCCGTTCCATTGCTCGCTGCATCGTCCTCAATTTAAGCTTAACCCTCGTTGTAACTCCCCAGGTTTCTGCTCCGTAGCTAAGTACCGGGTAATTGCAGCTATTATATACCTTTCTCTTGAGAGATAGTGTTAATCTACCTGTCATGATTTGAGAGTGCTTGCTAATTGTGCTCCACCCCATTCTTATTCTTCTAGTTACTTCAGTCTCATGGTTCGGCTCCGCGGTTATTCAATTATTACTGCATCAATAAGAGTAAGTGTTATTTGTGAAGTTGTCATTTTCTCATGACTTTTGATTTATCGCACAGGTGAATGTCACAGAAGCTGGTGTTTTAATATTTTATGAGAGTAACCACAAGCCCTTTTCATCTCCACCTTCATTGAAAAATAAGAGAAATGGCAATAAAACTATAAGATTTCGAAGGAATAATATAAAAGCAATATTGCTGATTTTGAAGCAATTGTTAGTAATACTGCATAGTGGGACAATTTGTCAGGTAATGAGTTCTGTAGCAGCTTACAACTTATTTATGCATTAGCCTAAAGAACTTGATAATGAAGCATTTCCTGTAACAGCTAAGGAACCAAACAAGAAAAGTAGAAAGCCTAGGATTACCATGACTTAACTAATGCGACTGATGGATCAAGTGAGATTTTTTTGTCGCTTCCATAAATCTTGATAGTAGGAAAGATTAAGAAAAACTAGCCCATGTGAAAAAAGCCAAAGTTTGTTATTAAAAATACAAGTTTGAAAACATTCGCAATGATCCAAAACAGTCCTGAAAAACTATAAAAGACCTGTTACCGCAAAAGGAGCAAGTCAGCGTTTTCAAAATTGTAGATGGGAATATAACATATTGCTACGTTCCTTTCTCAAGCTTTGTTATAGCGCCGTTACACTACGTTCAGCGGGAACCGCGCCTAAACGTTCGAGAAGCTTCGAGGCTGTAGTAGATCGTTTTGTTAAGATTACGCCCCCTTCGTGCGCATTACAGATTTTTCTGTAACCTACGTCGCCGCTAGCGGTAACGCTAGAATATTCAAACGCAAAGGTACGAATGCCAACACGCTTCGCCGCTTGTCAGTTAATCGACGGCCGACGCTTTGTTCGCCGCTATCAGTGCCAGTGTCCTGCTGTAATTTGACTTTCTTTTTGTGTGGCTACAAGTTCAGCCCGACTAAACACTTTCATTTTCGACTTTAAGTCTGCTTCCTTCGTCAATGTCACGACGCCGTGACATGTGGTGGAGGTGTTGCCTCTTTTAATGTAACGGACGCTCCCGTCAAGCCGTTAACCCAGCCGAAACCCTGCCCAAACCGGAAAGGGGACATCGACGCCAGCCTCAAGCATTGAACAATCCGCCAGCAATTGAGTCTGCCACCAGAGTACGAGCTTCTACTAGTAAAGACCCGACAAACCACGTCGCCGAACTCAGACACAGCGACAATGACAACTCCTGGGCAAACTGCACCGTTTTTGCTCCGACAAGCCAAGAAGCCACCAACTTTCCGCGGTACATCCCTCGAAGACCTGGAAAATTGGCTTGAGATATACTACCATGTCGCTGCGTTTAACAAAGGGAGCATCGAGGATAAGCTGGGACATGTCTACTTTTACTTGGAAGACTCGGCAAAAACATAGTTTAAAAACCGAGATTCTTTACTCCAAACTTGGGACAATTTCTGCAGTGCATTCCTACACCTTTGCTAGTATCAGCAAGAGGAGGGCGGCTTCCTCGCTGGAAACCCGGGCGCAACTCTCAAATAAAAATGTCGCCATTTTTACGGAAGAGATAACCCCACTATGCTGACTTGCCGATGCTGACATGGTCGAAGACAAAAAAGTTCGGCTGCTTATCCGGGGTGTTAAACAGGAACTCCTCGCAGCACGTGTCCGCAACCCACCTATGGTGGTCGTCGAATTCTTCGTAGAAGCTACAACTATAGAAAAGGCGCTTGAGTTGTGGATAAGGCAGTACGACCACCACTGAAGAACAATGAACTAGGCCGACGTTCAAGGCCACAAAGCTAATGATCTGCACGAGACCATCTGTGCGGTTGTGCGTGAAGAGAGTTGCGTAAGATGCTTCTTGAATCACAGCCTTGATTGAACTCGCTCACTGACAATGTTCGTGAAGACGTCTAGCAAGCGCTGTGAATTCTCGAACATTCAGAGCAGTTTTATCCGGAGGCTATGAACTACATTGCTGTAGTGCGTCGTAGCCCCCCCCCCCCTCCTATGCCCACGTCAAGACGCTGTACCAACGCAGTTCTACCAGTTGACACCGCCGCCACCATCACCAAGTCATACCACCCACTTCCAGGCCGGCGCAACGCACCAAGAAAGACAGACGTACGGCGCGCCCTCAATCACCGCCCACTCTGCTGCCACTGCGGGGAAGCTGGCCACATTCACCGCGGCTGCCAGTAACGACCGATGGAATGGCGTGGCTTCTCCATCAATGCACCACGACCGCAACCAGGGGACGGCTACGTGACATCAGCGAATACCTGGCAGGAACGCAATGGACACCACGAAGTCCTTCCCGTTCACCGTTGCCCAGCCGCCGCATGTCACCGCACCACCGGCAGTACTCTGGCCAAATCCGGGGCCGGTCTCCTAGCCCATATCCGGCAAACTAAGGGTAGCAACCGATGGAGGTGCGGTTGCTGTGCGAAGAACTACCGAAGATCCTCTGACGATGGTGACGCCACGACGGAGCTTCCCGAACAGGACGGCTACCAGGCATAGTCCTGACGACAAAACCTCCCTTACTGAAGTTGAGCCCGAACAGTCTGATTTGTCAGTTTCACCCATGGTCGTGATGGCCCGGCCATGCTTGTCTGACCTGGGGGGCCTACCCTTCCTCTACGCCTTCCCCAACAGTATACCATCCCCTTCAAGTGCGCGTACATCATCACAAAGGTATTGCGCACACCGGACTCGCAACAGGGGTGAACCCCGTACCGTCACGTATGGAAGGATTTCATCTCACGTCGTGTGCTTTACGTCGACGTACGTAGCCAGCATATCATTAAGACGTTCGAATAAGCCGTTGTTTTTAGGGGCGAAGCTCCTTAGGGCGTGGGCTGTGCGTCCCCTGTAGCCTGTATGTAGCCACCTCTAGTTTAGTTCTTGCAGTGTTCACTAGATGGCGGTACCGTCCCCTGTATGTAACCACCTCTAGTTTAGTTCGTGCAGTGTTCACTAGATGGCGGTACCGTCTCCTGTATGTAGCCACCTCTCGTTTAGTTCTTGTAGTGTTTACTAGATGGTGGTACTTGTAGCTGATGATGAAAAGATGCAAAATGTTATAAACTAGAAAGCGGTACTTGTAGTTGATGATAGACGCGAGATCTTATAAAATAGGAATGATGTCACATATGGCGCGTGTCATTGGTTGAAGGCAATCGTTCGATTTAGTGCGGCGACGTACGCTAGGGGGAGCGATGTAATAAAATCGAGTGGGCAAAATGTACAGAGGATTCATGGTTTACCCGGTTTACCTCCGGAGCTTCGCCCACTCATCATTTCACTTCGTGGATATGGCGCAATTTTTTAGATGGTAGGTGGTGGTGCGGCGGTGACTTGTCTGGCTGTACGTCAGGATTGCCTGAGTTAGGTCCGCCGTAAGGGCTGTACCTCTTTCAGTATTAAGAACCTGTGGAGCTCCGTGACGCAGAACAATGTTCTTCACGAAGAACCTTGCTACCTCGGAGGCACTGCCTTTGGGAAGGGCCTTTGCTTCGGCTTAGTGTGTGAGGTAGTCAATAGCTACAACGATACACTTGTTTCCGGAATTAGATGTCGGGAGCGGCCCTAGGAAGTCCATGCTGATTTGCTGGAACGACCGGTGAGGTGGCTAGAATGGCTGGTGATGTCCGGCTGGCCTAGTCTTTTTTGTCCTTCATAGTTGACAGTCGCGGCAGGTCCTGACGTAGCGAGTGACGTCAGGAGAATTCACAGCCAGTAGTCTTTTCTTGTATTCTTGCGAGCGTACGGAAAACACTGAGGTGGCCAGCCATCGGATCATCGTGTAGGTCCTCGAGTATTTCTGGGCTCACTGCTGAAGCAACCACGAGAATGTCGTCGGCTCGAAAAGTCGAGAAGATATTTTTAAGAGAGCTCTGTTTCGCAAGGAGAACGATGCCAGTTGTCGGCAGTTATTGTTCCTAAGAAGCTGTCCTCATCCAGGCCGTCAGACAGCGGGAATTCGACGAGGGCACGAGACAAGCAGCCGGCGTTGGAGTGTTTTTTTTTCAGACTTGTAAATGATGGTAGCGTCAAATTTTGATGTCTGAGGCTCTCCCGTGTGAGCCGACCCGAAAGATCTTTCAAGATAGCTAGCCAAAACAAGGTACGGTGGTCACTCACAACTTTGAAAGGCCGGCCATAGAAGTAGGGGCGAAACTTTGACACTGTCCAGATGATGGAAAGGCACTCCTTTTTGTTGTAGAATAATTGTCCTCAGCCTTGGATGGCTACTGCCTAGCATAACTGATGACCTTTTCCACGCCGCAAGTCTTTTGCACAAGGTGGTGAGGAAAGGAACGAGCCGCCATGCCCATGGCGAAGCCCACCCGTAGACCTCTTCTTTCTTCCCAATACTGGTATAATCTCGCAATAACGATAGCGACTATCCTGATCATTCACACAAAGTTTAACATTCTCCGCGCCCTTGAATAAACAATTGTTTATTAAAGAACACTAACACACACACCAAGTTTGAAGCACACGCTGTTCAAGAATACTTGTATATGTGGAGGTCAGTCCATGTGGGAAATTCGTTATATCTAACCGCGTCTGCTTTTCAAGTGGTGCTTTCGGCGCTTGTTCCGAACTAGTGCTTTTGAACGCGCTGACTTTGATAAACCTGCATTGTCACTGAGGGAGTTTCCTTGGCATGTTAATTCGCAGATAAGACTCTGGAAAAAAATCCGCCATATCCACGAAGTGAATGATGATGAGTGGGCGAAGCTCCGGAGGTAAACCTGGTAAACCAGGAATCCTCTGTACATTTTGCCCACTCGATTTTATTACATCGTTCCCCCTAGCGTACGTCGCCGCACTAAATCGAACGATTGCCTTCAACCAATGACACGCGCCATATGTGACATCATTCCTATTTTATAAGATCTCGCGTCTTTCATCAACTACAAGTACCGCTTTCTAGTTTATAACATCTTGCATCTTTTCATCATCAGCTACAAGTACCACCATCTAGTAAACACTACAAGAACTAAACGAGAGGTGGCTACATACAGGAAACGGTACCGCCATCTAGTGAACACTGCAAGAACTAAACTAGAGGTGGCTACATACAGGGGACGGTACCGCCATCTAGTGAACACTGCAAGAACTAAACTAGAGGTGGCTACATACAGGCTACAGGGGACGCACAGCCCACGCCCTAAGGAGCTTCGCCCCTAAAAATCTCGTGCAGCGATACTTGAGTAACCTTTTCCTTTGCTTTCTGTTCGCTGCTGCGTTTACCTAGTAATCCTGCTGCTTCCACCTTCCTTTGGTCTCTCTCATTCGCCGCTGTTGCGCTGAGTCAGCAATTATCAACGTTGCAGAAATAAGATGTGCCTTGCACACTCTCTTCAATATTACCTTATGTAGCTTTTTTGAAGAACCTAAGCTTTCAACAGCGCAAGAGGCTGGCTTTTTGTGTCGTCGCGGCCTTTTGTTTCTTTCTTCTGTTTGTTGTCGCTTTGAGAATTGGCCTTGATTTTCCTCCATTGGGCACTTACACGCAGGGCGATGAGGACTTTGTAGCGTTTGAGTCTGCCAGCCTTGGCCTAGACGCACCCTCAACGTCTAGTGGGCAGCCCGTTAGGTTTACAATTTTCCCCCTTTTCAATCATTGGAATGCCTTCTACCTCAAACACCGGAGTTGGAGATGTCTTGACAACAGGTTTATAGGTATTGCACGCTGACGACCTTTCTGCAGGAATGACGACAATTCTGCAGGGCCAGGTCCTTGTAAGTAGCGGTTGTTCTGCGCAGGCTCCTTCGATGATCGCTACTTCAGTCAAGGCCCTGATCGATTGGCTTCCACCACGCTCAAGAATATGTCCAGAGGCTCACTCGACTGGCATCTGTGCTACAAGATTCTTGTCCAATAGGTCTCGGCTGGATGGTGGTGACGTAGACGCAGAGATTGCCTTTCTTTCTGCTGCCATTTTATTCTGTAGTCTTGATGTCTCCAAACGATATTACCATGCCTTTAATGCGTCGGTGATATTAAATTCGGTTGTTACTTTCGCTTGAATGACCTGGCGCTCATGAACTTCCGCCTCCTCCATCTCAGCTTCCAAACTATTGATGTCAACAGCACCCTTTATTTCCTGGTCAATTCTTTTGAGTTCCTTATACTGCTCATATAAAACTCGGTAAATACGTCGTAACTCATAGACTGGTGAGCAATCCGAAAGCCGAATACGTTCGACGTCTGCGATGACCTGCGTGACAGCCTTGCGTTTTTGACTACACCATTCGTAGAGGGCTTCCATGATCCAGTCAGTGTCGGAAACGTGAAAAGTCGCTGGCCGGCCGTGTCTTGAGGCGAAGTCGGAGTCAACACGGCATCCATCGCATATGGTTGGCACAACAAATATCCGTCGCTTGTCCGGCTGTCGTTCTTCACGATCTTGTGCATATCGGGCCGTCTTCATGAAGGGCAAAGTCAGGACGGAGCCGAAGTAGACGTGAGGGCTCCCGTCTCGCGAACCTCCATATGATGCTTGCACTCACGTCAGTCTGTGGGTGCTCCTAGTAGTCTTAGTTGCAACTGGAGTCGTGCTACCAGGTCATACGGTGGTTAGGCCTCACCCATAAGCTTTAGCCATGGTGGCTTCACAAAAGTCCTCGACGCTACGACTGTGGTCGAAATTTGTGAAGTCCGCTCTGTTTCACCTGCGAAAGTCCTTCCTGCCGCACTTTACGGCACCAAAATGTTCAGGAAAGGAACGAGCCGCCATGCCCATGGCGAAGCCCACTCGTCCACCTTTTCTTTCTTTCGAATACTGGTATAATCTTCGAATGATAGCGACTATCTTCGTCCTTCACACAATATTTGCCACAAGGACGGCGCCAAGTCCTACGCTGCTTGCGTCGGTGCGCATTTCTGTTTCGGCATATTTGTCGAAATGCGCAAGTATCAGTGGTGTTTGGAGGCGTCATTTAGGTGCCTGAAATGCTTCCTCTTGTGTCACTTCCCATTCGAATTCGCCATTGCTTTTCGTGAGGAGAGTTGGCGGCTCGGCGATTTGTGAGTACGTTTGGCGAAACGCCTTTAATAGGCGCACAATCTGAGGAATCTGCGTACAGCCTTCTTGTCAGTGGGTTGCGAGAACTCAGCGATTGCAAATGTTTTCCGTGGGTCGGGACAGACTCCAGACTTGCTAATCACGTGTCCCAGGAACAACAGGTCTTCGTACGCGAAGCGGCACTTTTCTGGCTTCAGGGTTAGTCCAGAGGTGTTGACAAATTGAAGTACCACTTCAAACGCCGGAGATGCTCATCGAAGCGTGAGGAAAACACGATGACGTCATTCAAGTAGACGAGGCAAGTCTTCCATTTCAATCCAGCCAGCACGGGGTCCACAGAGCACTGGAACGTCGCAGGCGCCGAGCAAAGACCAAATGACATGACCTTAAACTCCAAGAGACGGAACAGTCGGCTCCAGTATCGACGAGAGCAGTGACGAGGTGGCTGTCAAATATCACGTTGAGGTCGCTGGTTCGTTGTCGTGCGTTGCGTTTTGGTCGTGGTGTCGGGTCACGGCTATGTCTATTTGCTTCGCTGCTTCCACATTGCAGCGTGACGTTTTTTGCAGGCTGCCAAAGTTCGACGTCTAGACCCTTTTTGCCTTGCGGCGGGTGCTTTCGATTTTGATTTCCTCCGTCGGTGGCGGAGGATCTTCGGTAGTTTGTCGTACAGCGACCACACCTTCATCGGTTGCTGAACTTAGTTTTCCGAGTAAGAGCTCGGATCGGAGATCGGCACCGAACAGGGCCGGTGTGCTGTTCGCGGTGTGGGGAGGCGTAGTGGCCAGGTGACGGTGAACGATAAGGTCATCGGGGTGTCGACTGCACTCCCGCGAGGTAGTGGGCGATGTCATGCGGTTTTTCACCTCTTTGTGGCCACGGTGCATTGATGTCGAAGCACCGTAGACCCATCTCTCAGTACTGGCAACAGCGATAGATGTGCCCGGCTTCGCCGCAGTAGTAGCTTAGCGGGCGGTTGTGAGGTGCCCGCCAAACGTCGGTTTTACTCGGCGCGCTGCGCTGGCCGGATGACGAACGGTAGGACGTCGGTGGTGGTGGTGGTGGCGGTGGCGTCTGGCGATGGAAGTGTGGTGAGGTGGCGTTTTGGTGTGGGCAGGGAGGAAGGGTGTTACGGTGGGTTGCAGCGGCATAGCTCATGGTTTGTGCCTCAGGTTGCGCGGGTCAGCGTGTCCAAATAAATTGCTGGACTTCCTGGCGTACACCATCGGCGATCGGGTAAACGAATGCTGTGGGGCCGGCAACAATTTACGCAGCTTTTCCCGGAAGATCGCACATACCGTTCCGCGAAGGTCGTCAGAGGAACAATGGAACGTCCGCGAAGGACGTTCCGTCGTTCGTCAATTGTACTGGCGGGTTCGAATCTCCAGCGTCTTCTCAATTCATCTTGCTTCCGACAGGAATTCTCGGACAGTCTTTGGGAGGTATCGAATCAGTGCAGCAAAGAGTTCTTGCTTGACCCCTCGCATGAGAAAGCAAATTTTTTTCCCCTCGACCATGTCGGGGTCAGAGTGGTAGAAACGTCGTGTCATTTCTTCCCCAGAGATTGTTACATTTTCATTCAGGAGTTGCACCCTCGTTTTCAGAAGCGTCGTCGCTCTTTCCTTGCGGGCGATGCTCCTGAACGTATCCAAGAATGTGCCGCGGAAAAGATCCCATGTTTGAAGGGCAGATTCCTGATTCTCGAACCAGGTCCTAGCCTCATCCTCCAATTAAAAGTAGACGTGGCGTAGCTTCTCTTCTGTGTCCCAGTGGTTTAGAGAGAAAGAAATAGACTTTATTGGGCTATCCTGCGTGGGGAGGGTGAAAGCACCGCGCAGGGTTCCGCACCCTCCTTTCTATTTAGACCTCAACGACGGCAGGCCCAGCGCGAGCTACTAGGAGTTTGCTCCGTTCGCTTTTGCCGAGCCAGGGCCGCGTCAAGCCGCTGGATGGCGTTCTCAGTGGTTTAGGATGGCCACCCGGTCGAAGGTCTCCAGAAAGGTCTCTGGGTCTACAAATGATGACCCACAGAAAATCGGTGGTTCCCTCGGCTTCTGCATCACGATCGCGGGCTATGACACAGCAGTTGTCATCGTTGCCGCGGTCTATGTCATGGTCTTCTGAGCTTTGTCCAGTAAAGGCTCATACTCCGGTGCGAGACCTTGTTGCCTGCGGTGAACTCACTGCTCGTTGCTGGCGTTGTTGTCTTCTTCGCGGAGTTGTCTGAGTGCACGGCTTGACGGGGGCGTCCGGTGCATGAAAGAAACAGCGCCTCCACCGGGTGTCACGGGGTTGTGATGAGGACGAATGGAGCACACTGCCATTCGAATAATGAAATGGTTATTTGGGCAAACCTGTGCCCAGTAAACGGAAAAGCGGTTTATAGTAGCAGCCTTGCACTGATAGCGGCGAACGGAGCGTCGGCCATCGATTAATTGACAAGCAGCGTAGCATGTCGACATTTATACCCTTCCCGTCGAATAATCTAGCTTTATGGCTAGCGGCGACGTAAATTCCCGAATAATCTGTGATATTTGGCGAAGTAGGCGTAATCTTAACAAAACGATCTACAGAAGCCTTGACGCTTCTGTAACATCGTAGGCGTGGTTTTCACTGAGCGTAGTGTAGCGGGGTGATAACAAAACTTGACGAAAAGAACGTGGCAATATGTAGGGCAAAACTACTTTTGCCACAGTGGTCTAACGCCAGCGACACGTTCTATGCACTAACTCATTCGCCCTTCCATTACTGACTCCTTGTATGGTGAACAACAACGAATATAATTATAAACAGCATGTTGTACTAACTGTTTTTGTGAGTTATTTAAAATGAGTATAGTCTATGTAATCAGGTGTATTTATGAATCTCATCTCATGTACTGATTTCTGATGTTTGAGTTACGTGCGTCTAGAAAAGGCTCTGACTTTCAGTCCGACATTTGGGCCTTTCTGTTACTCTCCTAGACAGGACCATGTACAGTTTGATTGATATGTGGGGTTTAACGTCCCAAAACCACCATATGATTATGAGAGACGCCGTAGTGGAGGGCTACGGAAATTTCGACCACCTGGGGTTCTTTAACGTGCACCCAAATCTGAGCACACGGGCCTACAACATTTCCACCTCCATCGGAAATGCAGCCGCCGCCGCCGGGATTCAAACCCGCGACCTGCGGGTCAGTAGCCGAGTACCTTAGCCACTAGACCACCGCGGCAGAGCATGTAATGTTTGCTTTATGCAATTATCTCAAAGAATTAGGAATATGAACAGTTCAAGAAAAAACTGTTTATCCTAGTCATTGTCTGAATTTGTGAGATGGTGTCTGATGTAAAGCAAATGTGATATCGGTGTTTACCGCAAGCATGCAAGAAAACAAGAAGTGCCTTTTGTCGTGGCCACTGACTAAACATGCCGTATCGTTTACCTTCTTTTTGTCGGCGCCACTCCTTCGTTGTAATAGAACATACCCATGATGAAGCTGCCGGAGTATAGTATGAACAAGACCGAGAAGCTGCCCACGATTCCAGCCACGTATGATTTGCTCTCGCTCCGGAGAGTCTGCAACCATTTTTATTCAAGACATCAATTAGCTTATCTTGCAGTGGTACATCAATGAAGCATTATTCGTTCTGTTCCCTTCAACTAAGCAAACACTCGGTGAAATGTTGACATATTTTAAGATATATGTAATTTTGCCCACACACCAGTTGTGTATAAGTTAAGGTTGACGCATACAAATGACTGTGCGTATACTTTCGAGCATAATCAAAGAACAATTTCTGCAAGTGTTGAATGAACCCATATTGCAAAATACTAGAAAAACGACAAATATTTGCATTGTAGTCTAACCTCGGAAGAACGCTTTTTTGTTTCATGTAAACGGACACGTACGACTGAGGATGGACTCAATTTACTACAGTCATTTTATGTTTGTGTTCAAGAAATTGAATCAGGAATTATAAATTTCTTCAGCGCTTTTTGTTGTTTTGCCCATCCATGTAGTTTTATCGACGGGAGGCAAATGCAATGCGTATATTTGTTTTATTCATATAAACGGAAACGTACGGCCGAGGGTGGATTCGATTTACTACGTTTCTTTTATGTTGGTGTTCCAGAAAATTATTCTGAAATTATAAATTGCTTCACCGCTTTCTTTTTCGTTTCGCCCATCAAGGATTTTTCATCGACGCGAGGCGAAATGCAACGGCACCTCTGGTGTGAGATAGAGGAATTGTGGCAGAAGACGACGAAGACTTAGTGCTTGCTTACACAGCCCCACCCGCTCCGATCCTCCGCAGTGATGTTCCGTACTAAGCCGAAGAATTCTCATTCCGAGAAATAAAATTTTTCTATTTTGGGCATTTTTCTCAGCATACGTTGACAGAATTCCCAGCATATTTTCCTGTACAGTTTTTGTAATATGCGAGCGCCCCAACAAACACACGCACGCACACACACACAGGTGTATGTGCGTGACGTGTTTGCAACTATTGAAATGAAGACTAGTACCTGTACCCCTGGACAACAACAAAAGCAGGATTTCCTTAATTCATGTGTTGTAAGTACTAAGTTGCAAATAATACTCAGAGTCCACACCAGTAGTGAGTACGCTAGAAGATGCATCAAATGATTATGAGACTAATTCCAAGGGCTATGCTTCCATGCTGCATGTGGCTGAGCCAATTGCAGAGGCCGAATGCGCAATCTTACTCCAATACATTGGTCTTCATTGGTGAATTTAACAATTTACGAAATGCTCTGCATTATCGCAAACATTTTCTTTTCCCCAAAACAATTGTTGAAAATTCCCGAAAAAGGAAAACTTTTCCCAGCAGAGAACATCACTGATTTCCCGACGGCAAGCTTTTTAAGTGCTTTCTGATTTATGAGTGTGCTGAACATTTCCGTGAAACCACACGCAGTTGTAGAAGCAGTCTTTTCGGTATCAGAGGGAAAGTGTTGGAACGTAAGCTATCCCTATTGAAAAAAAAAGTCCACCATAGAAATGGTGGATTATAGTGTGGAAATGTTGGTGGCACATGATGTATGGTGCCATATGGTGGACCGGATGGTGGATGATGCGCTCCAGCCGGCAAAGTTTGAGCGCAAAGCAGCGTCAGAACCGTGACGAACAGCCACTAAAGAAATAATGGAAACCATTGTACAAAAAACAATGTTAAAAGTACCCGTATAAAAAGGTGCATCAGCGCGGAATCGAACCTTATACATTTGTATTTCCAACTTAGCACACTAACCACAGCACAACGCCGACATGTGGCATTATCGGTGTTATAGAAATAGTGAACTGATAAACTCACTGTTTAACTTAAGTTCTATTTGTCGTTTACTCGAGATGCACGGGATCTGCACCGGCTACTAAAATTTAAACAATTTATAAGCACGAACAACTACTGCCAATTTATAAACACGAACAATCGCCACTGCGATAATGGCAAGAGCGCTTTGTTTTTGTTACAATATACAACCGCAAGAAAAAAAAACAACTCAGTGGACTGAGAAGCAGGTAGAGTTTATCTGCGGTTACTGCCAAGTTTAATATCCGTTTCTCGCTCCTTCCAAAGGGCGATATCTGTTCAGGCATTATGACGCTTCTATGCTCATTTGATAGAACCGCCCACACAGTTGATTGTGACGTTTTTCGCGCAACACACAGTGAAGTCGTGCCAGTGCACCATTGTTGCTCTGTCGTTAGGTACAACTACATAACGGCGTGACCAAAACGGATGCAGTGCACCAGAAACATTTCGCTATCATATTGGTTCAGTAAGCATACGAATTGACGGGTCTGCGTTCTCGCGTAAGAGCCAGTGAAGTGCTTGGCAAGTGAAAACGGCGATTGTCGGTGAGGGGAGGCGTACATTTGGTTGAAGTGCTACAAGCGCGTCGCATCGATGTTTGTAAATTCTTTCGCGGACACCGTACACATTAAAAGAGCCTTCATTTAGGTTAAGTGATACCACAGCTGTGTTGTATTGTGATTTTTACTCAACAAAATTGTGTATTCTAAAACCCAGAAGCGCCGAAAACACTTGTACAAGCACGGTTGGTAGGACTAAACTTTAGTGGAAATCATGGTGGTATACCAGAAGGTTGAAAGTCGAATTCGCTGGGACTCGTCTCAACACATGTCGAAAGTGAACGTTTATGCATGTTCGCACGCACTTTGTTAACCTAAATGTACTGCTCAAGCAATAGAGTGTGCAAGAATTTCCAGACTTGCATTTCTGGCGTGGCCACATCAAGTGACAGCTGCGTTCTGCCCTTACATTGAAACGGGCAAGAGCGAATCGGAGCTCATTTATTCCTCGACAACTGCGTGCCGATGCAAAACATTTATTGTCACTGTTCGCAGTGATACCTTTAGTCTTCTAAACATTACAACAAAAAACACATCGTGCATGTGAAACTGATGTAAGTACGTGCGCAAAATGTAAACTAATTCACGGCCGAATATTCTACGCTCCACGAAAATTGAAGCGTTGTTGACACCGCAGAAATAAAAAAAAACGTGCTAGAAAGTGTATTCAGCAACGTTGGTTTTTTTTTTTGGCCGCAAAGATATATCTATGCGCATTCAAGAATGAAACACTACAAGTAAGTGATTTCACATACTGTAATGTGCTTTTTCATCATGCCACCATCATCCACCAACCTTCCATCACAAAACCGTCATCCATTTTGCTCACCAAGTCTTCCACCAAACACGTTTTTCCTCACCACCATCAACCGGCACCTTTCACCGTCGCCACGATTGGCCCACTACCACCTCCACCATCTGCCACCATGTTTTACACTCTAGCCGTCATCAGCCGGCCTTTTCCATCATCACCACCATTGACTTGCCACCACCACCACTATCTGCCATCATTTTTACCACTCTCGCCGTCATCATCCATTATGCTCACTACTGTGTCCACCATATCCACGAATATTTCTACCATAGCCGCCACTTTTCCCACCATATGAACCAACGATTCCAGCATCCATCAACCCAGGATTTTCAACAGGGCACGCGCAGCAGATTCCTAGCAGCAGTTCCGAGTTGCGCGCTGTCCCGCCAAACCAGTGAAGTTGAAAATATGTCGCATTTTTAAATGCGCATGCAATACTTAGTTGAGTATGTAAGGCATCCGTTGTTGTCCGCGGTGGTGTCCGCGTGCCGGCAGATGTTATCTCTCCGCTCTCACTCCATCTTCCATAGCAACAGCTGCGGGGGCGTGTGCTTATCCTCACCACTAGCAACCGGACCATGTAGTGTGAGAGAGTGTAGGAGAGGGTAGGTGCTGTGCTTCGCCACTCCTTCTATCACCATTCGCTCTCTCTCCTCCCTGTGCCCCACTTTCCCGTTCACTCGCGCCTCACTCTAGACTGTTCGCTGGCTTGGTGCCCCTCAAGAACTTCCAAAAATATGTGATCTAGACGCCGATGTGGAACGCCAATGCTGAGCCAAAAACGATGATCTTTTTTGACCACTTCAAAGCATTTTTAAACTGTGCACTCTTGCTACTAAAGCTGAAAACGAATACGACGTTTCTCGCGACAGAAAAACGCCATGTGCGGCGGACGGTGCCATTGGCTGCAAAGTGTTGAACAAAACGAAAACGTTATTCTTCTATTGTTGGGTTCTCCCATGCGAAGCGCCATCGTGGACGCTACGCAATCCATTCGCATTCGCACCCTTTGTGAAAATAGCGGCATTTTTCGGGTTTATTTTATGCATTGTCAATCTAGTTGCTCCCAATCTACTATTGCTTTTCATTGAATACATATTCCAGTTTTAAGGAAACCGCCTGACGCATGTTAGAAATGTGCGCCAAGAAGCACACGTAGTCTTCGCGCCGACCTGAATTTGTGTTCAGCCAAAGAAGTTGAAATGTTTCTCACCAGCTTGCCTTACTGTACACGTATCAGATATTTATTTTCTGAAATGAACTTACTTACGTAAAGTTCCTTAATGTTACTTTTATGCTGAAGTGAAACGTGGTCACTGACCAAGAAATATGCGCACCAATTTGCAAATAACAAAAACTGGTGAATCCGAAGTACACTTACTGAGCCTCAAAAGGTATGCTTTATGTGAGTTGTGACGGCGTATGAAAAATAATAATAACTACTGCAACAAAGTCAACAGCACAATATGGGCTAAAATTACATTTAAGTAATGAGAAGTGTTCATTGGGCAATCCTTGACGACAATGCGTCCATCGCTGTATCAATGAACTAAAGTATAACAAGGCTGGGTGAAGATTAGAAGTCCAGATGAAAGCTGTTTTGAACAAACTAGAGGACAAACTCCATCGGTGTACGTTTTTGACCACTGTGACGTCTCCCTTGAGGTGATGTTGAGCTCTGGTGCTTGGCTTCATGAGATCCCGCGCAGGGTGGCGTAAGCGGAATACCCGCAGCGCTTTCTTCTGGGAGAATCAGCAGATGTGACAGGTAAATATTATGATTGATATGTTGCGTTGAACGTCCCAAAACCACAATAAGATTATTAGAGACGCCGTAGTGCAAGGTTCCGTAAATTGCAACCGCCAGCGGTTAACGTCCGCCGAAACCTAACCACAGCGGCCTACAGCAGTTTCACCTCTATCGAAATTGCAGCCGCCGCAGCCGGGATTTGATCCCGCAACTTGCGGGTCAGCGGCCGAGTACTTTAGCCAGTAGACCACTGCGGCAGGGTGACAGGTCAATTTCTCAACGAAACAAATATGGTAGAACTAAGACAGGGAGCAATAAACACAAGAGAAATCCATGGGGTGCCAGCATTTCATATAGATAATTTGGCGGACATAGCCCAAGTACTTGTATTTCCTGTACTGGACAGCAAAGGGCAGTGGGGATGTGGCGTAAAAAGAAGAGGCCAACGAGTTACTGATAAAGCTTCTCTTCGGGTGCCTACCTGTGCGTTACTTCTCACTGCCGTACTTTACCATCTGACGACTCTGTGAGCTAGAATGCCTCTTGACATTTGGTGTAGCTGCTGGGTATTTCCAGACCTCGATCTCCGAAGCCGGACACTTCCCTCCGCACCGGGCATTCCTCAAAACTCTGGGCCGAAAAACACTGTCCATGCAAAGCTTGTGGTCTACTGTTCAGGTACGCTCCGCCAGATAAGCTCTGCTACGTCAGCTTCTATCTCTCTGGAGTCGCCAATACATGGTTCCACCATCATGAATCGAAGTTTTCTACCTGGGCGGCACTTAAGACTAGACTTAAAGATGTATTCGCGCGCTCTGCCGTTCGCAACCTTCGGGCAGAGCGTCAGCTTCGCACCCGTGCTCAACAGAGAGATGAAAACGTCACCAGCTACACTGAAGATGTAGTGGACCTTTTCGGTCGCATTAGTTCTAACATGACCGAAGAAGAGAAGATAAAGATCAGTATGAAGGGCATAGAGGAAAACGTCTTCCAAATCCTTTTAGTGAAGAAACCTCAAAAGGTGAACTAGGTAGAAAATCTTTGCCAGAGCTAAGATAAACTGTGTAATGTACACTTTTATACGCGCCGAGATCACATATCAAATGGTATGTTTTCGGCGCTAACGGTTTCTGGGCTGCCCCCCCCCCCCCTATTCATTTCTCGACCAAGTCAAGCAATTTGTACAAGAAGTCACAGGTCAGCTGTTCCTTCTGCCAGTCACCCAAGCGTCCGAGTTGCTCTTGACTCATGACATCCGGCAGGTTATACAAAAGCAAGTGGCAGACAACGTACCCTGTAAACACGTTTTAACCTTTTGGGGTGTTTTTGGCTCGTGTTCCAGCGTGAATCCCAAGGGTAATAAGTGAAACGCTTTTTAAAATGAGATTTTCACTAACACCCTTGTCTGCGGTGTTTTTGCAGGGTATCAGGATAGTTTTGTTTTCCTCGCTTGGACACCACCGAGCTAAGGGGATACGTAGAACAAGATGGTGACGCCTATTTATGAGAACGCCATCCACTTCGAATGTTTTTAGCGGTCAGCCTGCTTTCTTAAACTCATTCATTGCCCCACCGCGGTGGTCTAGTGGCTAAGGTACTCGGCTGCTGACTCGCAGGTCGCGGGTTCGCATCCCGGCTAAGGCGACTGCATTTCCTATACAGACGGAAATATTGTAGACCCGTGTGCTCATGTTTGCGTGCACGTTAAAGAACCCCACGTGGTCAAAATTTCCGGAGCCCTCCACTACGGCGTCTCTCATAATCATATGATGGTTTGGGACGTTAAACCCCACATATCAATCAATTAAACTCATTCAGAGACAGATATTGCTCGTATTTGAATTAGAATGAATTGATAAAGCTTCGCTAACTGTGTATCACCGACAAAATAGCTCCATGTTTGATATACACGGCCAAATTGTGTTGGCAGAAGGCTTAACAAGGTTTTTTAACGAAAAAAATGGGGTCGAAAGAGAAAATTTTGGAGGTAACTTCGGTCCTTTTGAACTCAATTTGGGAGCTTGGATGGAGCGCAGCGGAAGTTTTCTGCTTCTTTTAAGAGCCCTAAAACGTCCTTTTATAAGCGACCAAGAAAAAAGTATGTCATGCACGATATTACAGTTTTGGAGACATTTATTGCTAATATTCATCGCAGTGACATACCAGAAAACGTACATCTAAGCATTCAAGCACAAACATGACATTTGCATACAAGTAGGCACGACACAGGAATCAAACTCGTGACCACACGCACTGAAAGCAAACACGATAACGTTTATACCACAGCACCACCACTACCTTGTCTGGTTTATCACGGGGGTCTATATGTACAAAACGGCTACCAACACGTCTGCGATATTTCAAACTTTCGTTCTTGTAGCTGCGGAATGTGGTCAGTGCTTGTGCAAGTCCACTGCCTAAACTGAAGGGTGCCATGCCGGCCATGGTAAAAGCCTTCGGCTTCGAACTATTCGGATCGTCGTTTCGTGCCGCTAGAAAAATGGTAAACGTGTGCTCACTTGGGCACTTCTCCATACACCGACAGTGCTTCACTTGCCCGAAATTTGTGGATTCTCCCGGACAAAAGTTATCTACAAGTGACTGAACAACTGTGCATTCCATGGGCATATGCTGTACAGCTATTTTCGGTATTTGTGCCTCTACCTGCACGCGTCCCATGGCAGCAGCGTGTTCTGAGTTGTTCGAGACCGCCTAGATTCCCATTGAATATAGATGTCTGGTACTGCCACCGCACAGAATCTTCAGAGACGAGAATAAAACACTAAGCAACATCTCTATAATTTCAAGATTCTGACGCGACTGACTATGAGCAGCCGCTGAGAGTGAGCGTGCCATCGTTTGTCGTTCTCGTCTGCCACCAGCACGTTCACCTACGCCGCCCTTTCTCATAGCATATAAAAAATGAAAGTTACACAAGGAGATGCTCATAAGCGTGCACGGGATTCCTATGCAGCGGGAGAGGGGAGGGGCAAAGGTTTCTCGCAGCGTCTACTCTCTCTACTAGTCAATGTACGAAGCGGACTTCAGATTCCCTCTCTAGGCGATTGCGTGGGACGGTGCCTCCCCCCCCCCTCTTGTGTGGACGCATATGCAGGTGCCAAAGTTACAAGGACTCTGTAACACGCCTAAACTTATGCCTTTACTGCATGCGTGCTGTCGGAAGTCAAACGCAACGGCAGCACCGCCTTATGAGCAGCTGAATGATAATATATATACGTAATTAGCACCTATTCGCAACTAGTATTTCATCTCGCCACACAATGCTTCTATAACCCAAACTCAATATTCAGTTGATTTAGTACTGATCAACCATGCAGAATTTTACCAATAAACCTTTATTTTTAAGTATTAGACAAATTCATTAAAAGCAACGCCTAAGGCATCCCCAATGTCTGTACAACTACCACATATTAGCAGTTGACAAGTCTCCCGATAAATAGTGAAGTTATTTCACAAAAACTTCGCCCTTGTGAACAACTACGTGTACTTGGCACTCTTGTCGCACAGATGATGTAGCACGAAATAAAAACAAACGCAGCGTTAAAGTCTTTTTCAGCGAAACAGCTGCTTTTCATTAAACAATTGCTTTTAATTGGTAGTATACCATACGCACAGAAGAAGACAGATTAGCTTCTTTGCCATTCAGAATTTTGTAACCATAATATAGAAACCTCGATGAAGGTAGCAAATAGACAGAAAACGGGAAAATCCAACTTACTGTAGCACTGTGTCGTCACCTACATATTACGTTAAACTTCAATCATGCAACATGCCAATTCAATTATGTTGCGATTGAAGAAGACCTCCAATGTATGCATAAACAGAGCGAAAACTTTCTGCCTGCTTGCCTGTCACCTACTTATTTTCCACAATATTTCTGAAGAGTAAAACATCGGCTCTGCTCTCTTGGTAATAAAAGCACAAGCCATAATGTTGAGCCACCAGCCATTTCATCAATTCCTATTGCACACCTCAAATGATACAGTGTTTGAAATATTTTATTCGAACCATAACAGCATCAGTTGTCGTGTCAGTGTAAGCACCTGTACATTTACATATTTGTATACAATACCTGTACCTAATGCAAAACAATAGAAACATACATGGCGCAGCCCAAGCACCATATATTATTCACCGCAGTATAGCACGACGAAACTAGAGCAAGAAATCTCACCATAACACACACTGACATGTGCACTTCACAATGCACAATTTAAAGAATATAAGCATAATCTAAAGTAATGGGATGTACAAGAAACTTGGTGTCAGTCTACACATGCTGGTTAGCAAATTAGTACAATAAGAGTCGCGTTACTTTTATGAAATATGCAACGATCCAGGTAGACATGCTGTCTTTTATTGCATTAGCTTGACCTATGGCATAAAAACTTGTGTGATATGATCATAAGTTCAGTTTTTTTACAGAAAAGTTCAAATGAGACCTGTTGAGTTTGTTGTACATTCACTTACCAAAATTTATAAAAGTGTTGATCCATAAGGGCGAGAGTAGGGGCTAGTTTGTTTGTGCATGGTTGACACTCAGGGTGCCCTCAAATTGAACCCTAAAAGACACACTGAAACGTCGCGTATGCATCCATATTTAATAGCTGCCAAAAGTTGTTTGACACATGGTGGCACAAAATTTGATGAAGCGAATTGATGAACCCTGGAACAGCGATTACCCTGATGTCTTGATTCCTGCCTTGGCCGAGAGGCTCATAAAAATCGTCGGCAACACGTAAGAAACGAACGTAGGATTAAAAGAGAAGTCACAAAAGATGCCTATTGTTATGCACTACGTACACAGCATTTCGCATGGACTGAAAAAAATTGCAAGTAGGCATGGCATACCCATGACTTCACAGCACCTCACAAGTCAATTTCACTTTGTCACCAAGTAAACGGCAACAACCCGAAGAACAACCATACATGTTGTGTTAAACATGTCAACAAGTTTGTACCATGTGAAAAAAATGTTGTAGATGGTATTTCTTTGCCATGCGAAAATTGGTACGTTGGGAAAACCGGTAGGTGTCTTGATTTACGTTTAGGCGAGCATGATTACAACTGCAAGCACATCGGTAACCCCGGTGTCATTCTAAGTCAAGTTTCGAAAACACCAATACTTTGTCAATATACAAAGACACAAAGGAAAGAGAAATCACTGAAGCTTTCATGATGCGCACGCTTGGTGAAGACAAATGTATTAGTGCACCATCTATTCATTTGTCCTACGATGACTATGCTTTTTACATGGATATTTTAGATAGTTAACAAGACCAGAATTCATGTCGCACAGACTGTTGCTTTCTTTTGGTGGGCAGCGCCCAGGCTTACGCTCTTTCTTTTTTCTTTCCCTTTCACCCTTCATATGTTGGTCATATTTTCTTCGAAAAAAACAGTTGTTAGTTCGCGCTCGTGTGTGTCTTAATTGTGCTTCAGTGTGTCTTTTAGTGTTAAATTCTAGCGAGTCGTGAGTGCCAACTATGCTCACTCATGCCAACAAAATAACAACATGGCATTCGTATATGGCCTCACATGTTTACTCACACATATGTGGAAAACAACGTAGTTTTCTGGAATTGCCTTTGCTTGGGAACTTGTTGGCATTATCACACAACTGTAATACACCGATGCTTTATTTGCACATAATTAGTACAGATATCTTTACAATATTTCTATGCTAACCAACATCATCTGCAAGCTAAAAAGTTTTTAATCTTTATATCCTCACTTCTGGGCTTATGCATAATTACCACATTAAAATTATTCCAAGTACCTGGACTGCATTGAACTTGAAATCAAGCTATCACAAGGCTAAGATTTAAAAATTTTTTATATAGCAGAAGGTGGTTAGCATATTGTGTCCTGGAGCTTGGTATGCGTGAGGTTAAAACTAATTTGACCACAAATATACACAGAGTATAAAGCAGTTAGGACTTTAGTTCATAGTTAAAAAAAGTGCGACAACAAACCAACATAAAAACAGAAATGAAGAGAACAGGGCAACGCAGTACTATAAGCTGAAGCTTATTGCATGTATGCTTATTTTAGCCAGGTTTCTACTCATCCTACGATTTCATGATACCTTTATCTTGTAATTTTTTTGTACTATGTTTGTGTATCTTTTTGTGGTTGGCATCACACTTTCCTTTTTCGTAGCGCAATGTCCTTTGCGTTACTTTCCCATTTCACTATGATATGGGCCTCTTTTACACTATTTCTTCAACTCTTAATACTCATCAACTCACCCAACTGTCCATCTTCGGAATAAACTTGCTGTATAAAGCCGGTTTCATCTAGTGTCGTTTCTAACAAAGCGAAATTTTCAAATGGGCATGCTATTGGACAGGTTCTATGCAGTGCCATGCATAGCACTCTGTGTGTATCACAAAACACAGTGAGAGTATTCTAAAAAAAATGTAAGATGTACGAAATGTTCAAGTTGGTGTACAGTGAGGCACAGGGGAGTATTCTCACAATACACTGTCTTATACACAAACAGATGGTTGAGCAACTCCTGCTGCTTTCCCATGAATGTCTTCCTGAAAAGGTTACAAAAAGCCCTTAGGCTTCGTGTATTCATAAAAATGAATGTTTTACTGTTGACTCACACTTGACAGTACCATTACAGACTGTCTAACAAAACAGGAAACAACTGCGAAATTGAGATGCTCTTAAGTAGTTTCTTGTAAACTTTTCACTTAAAAGTACAGAGGGTGAAAAATACATGATGAAGAAATTCAAAACATCACAAGTGAAGTCTTGTCCTGTGCGCTATTACTCCAACAGTTTTTGATCTCAGTGCAGTTATCATTGTAGTATAAAGGGATGCATGTGAGTAAGATTCATGTTGTTATTAAACCCATTCTCTATGAAGAAAATATGCTTCAGGCCCTTGTCCTTAGATTTATGCGCACATTATAGAGGTTCAGGTAGTCAAAATTTTTGTACCTCCCCACTACAGTGTCACTGATGATCATATGATGGTTTTTGGACCTTAAACAGCAAGAATTACACCCCTTTGCAGTGAAACACGTGGAACACTAGGTTGTTGAACAACCACTGCTATTCTGTTTAGGTCTCTGAGTGGGTGACTCGTTATTGATTCATGGAACAAATGAACAGCATACTTGTAATGATGACGAAATATGAGTCAGACACTATACCAGCAGTTTCTACCTTGCCAGCAATTGTCTCAATAGTCAGAATACTATGTATTGATCACAATACCTATGGCAACAGATGTAAACAAAATAACCAATAAGAAGGATCAAGGTGACTAAATAACAAAGTTTAACAGATTCAACTGACTGTTGTCAATACAATTAAATTAGCCATGTACAAGTGACACATCTCCTAAATGCTATAAATATTCACATTATTCGTGGCAAGTTCAAGTGCTGATATGTGACTAATGAAGTGACAATACTGTCGCGAGAGCAAGGTTTCCAGCTCCAGTATCTTCTCAGGAAATTTGTGCAAAACCAACTACTCTGCTTCTTTTTTAAGTCTTTCTTTGTACTCTTCTACCTTTGAATTTGTTTCTCTGGCCAATACAGAGCTTCGGCTTTTGACTTTAATGGAATGTGGGGTAAATCGTGTTTTCCAGCCTGGGACAGGCGCCTACACGCTGCATTTACGGCTTACAAACGGGGCAGTCAAGGTCGCCCCCGTTCGGGATTAGAAGGGGAAAGCTTACTCGGAAAAGCGTCTAGCGAGAGGCAGGTCCGGCGCCACCGTCTGAGTCTAAGCCATTGTTAACAGGCACGCGTGTCATTGAGAATGACATGGGGACGCGACCACTTAGCCTGACCGAGACATAGTGGCGGCCGGTAAACGACCATACTCCCCCGCGCTCTTGTTAGGATGTCGGGGCGCCTCGCTGTCGCATGTACACCTGGTAAGCAATAATGTACCCATCGCTCTTAAGGACGCTT
The DNA here is from genome assembly GCA_013436015.1 of Rhipicephalus annulatus. Taxonomy (NCBI): domain Eukaryota; kingdom Metazoa; phylum Arthropoda; class Arachnida; order Ixodida; family Ixodidae; genus Rhipicephalus; species Rhipicephalus annulatus. Next base: position 207,718 of record WOVY01016081.1, on the reverse strand, counting down.
CTAGAAAGCAACAATTAACGAAAGACCTGACGGGGCCCGAGCGTGGGAATGGCCGCCGACGGTAGTCGGCCGAAGGAGGCAGCACGAGTAACGTTAGGCAGCTCGGCCTGGCATGGGAGAGAGTGTCACGTGCGGAGGACCTTTCCCTTTGCGTGTTTCATTTTGGTAAGGAGGTTTTTACAAATGTAGTACCTTTTATGAAAGTGTTTCTGTGATTGGTTGTGATGCTGCGAGTCCCAACATGTGATTGGTTTTTGTGAAGACTCTTTGTTCGACCAAGGGTTAAAAAGAGGATGTTTGAACTTGAAAGGTGAGCGGAGCGGAGTCGGGGTAAACGGCGGATCTCACCACGGGAGACCAGGCGATGCAGGCCGAGGGGTATGTCACCATTTTCTATGTTTTGTCTTTGTGACCCAGTGCATTTTGTAAATTGAAGTTGTGTTAGCTAAATAAACCCCCAATGAGTGCTCCCCGAAATCATCGTGTTGAAGTCTCATCGATTGCCTCCGCGGAGTTTCACCCACACTTATTCGTCTCCCTGGTCGTCCGATGCGCCTAACTTGAACAACCCCGAGGTTTTCGCCACAAAGTGGTGGAGGTGCTGGGTAACGATAGTCCCGCTCTGAAATTATGCCCCGAGTCAACAACAAATATCAGGAACCTACCTCTGACTGCTCCACTATGACGGAACCCCATACCTTCTTCTCTGCCATGTCTACCCCCCAAGCTAAACCATTCATCGGACCACCAGTCTTTAGAGGCGCGCCGGAGGAATCTATTTCCGAGTGGCTACTTTGCTACGAACATGTAGCATCGCTTAGAAATTGGGACCAAGCCACGAAGGTGAAATTTCTATATCTGGCCTTAGACGGAGATGCGAAAAAGTGGCACAATACTCAAATTCTAACCGGTGCCCCTAATACATGGGAAGAATGGGCGACGCTACTAAAAACGTCCTTTACGAGTCGCCACTCAGTTGAGATCGCCTATTTGAGGCTACAAAACTGCACTCAATTGCCGTCCGAAACCCCCGAGCAGTACTACTATGACGTCGTACAGCTGTGTGCAAGAGTGAAGCCGTCTATGACGGAAGATGATCGGTTGCGGCACCTTATACGCGGTTTACGTCCGGATGTTCTGGAGAAAATGATAATCGGAAACCCAGAGAGCTGCACCGCATTCCTCCAAATTTTGCAACGCATAAATCTGGCAGCTTTGATGAGCCGTGCGTCGGCGCCACAACCGATCGGCATCCAGTATTCCACCGGATTACAGTCGTGGATGCAAAACATCGCGCATCCCGTAGGGTTCGCACCCGCCGCAGCGACAGGGTACTCTCCTCCTACGTGTGTCGCCACTTGCGCCGCGGCCGAATTGCGTTGCCCACGGGAGGCTGCTGACAGCGAAAGAGACCTAAAAGCGATTGCGGACTCGATCGCCGTGCTGTCTGACCGGCTAAAAAGCATCGAAGATGAGGTGCGTCGCCCCCCAATGCCTTGGCCTCAGAGAACTTCCCGTGCCAACGACGGGCGTCCCCGATGCCAGATTTGCCGCCGCATAGGTCACATAGCACAACAGTGCTGGCAGCGATTCCGAGATGGCAGGAACGATCAGGCGGAGCTCCAAGGCAATCAGAATGTACAGCCTAATCCTTCGGGAAACGAGAACAGCCGGGCCTAGGGGGCCAGCCCGGCCGCCCCATCGGCACATTGTCGGAAGGTCAGCTTCTCACAGTCCCCACACGAGCCAACGGTACAGAAACAAAACTTGTGATTGACACCGGCTCGGCCGTAAATGTCATCTCAAAAGAATTTGCTAACAAAATATGTGCTTCATTAAAATCGAGAAAAGACATATTCATCCGAGGAATTGGCGGAGGCTTGCTCACCCCCAATGGTGAAGCTGAAATAAAAATTGAATTTGGCACCACCAAAGTTCACGAGACGTTTTTAGTGATCAAGGATTGCCCGTACGAGCTACTCGGTGGTCTTCCTTTTTGTCGAGCAGCCCGGCTTCTCATTGATTTCTCCAAAAAAAGAGCTGCAACTAAACGGTGAAATTTTCCGGCTACGGATAGACTAAAGTGCCCCCGAACATAATGATGTACTTACAGTGCGGTGCCACGAGCAAATTCGCATTGAACCTCGCACAGAAGTCGCTATTGAAGTAAAGGTCGCAAGGGACGGAATTCACATCGTCGAACCGAACAGCACGCTCAGAAAAAGACTTCAGGTTGCACGCACAATAACGAGGATCGTGCGTGGGAGAGGCCTCATTCGCATAGCTAATCCTACCATGTCGCCAGTAAACCTGCTCAGCGGAACAAAGCTTGGATGGGCTTCATCTATTCATGACGCACAGCTGGCAATCACGGCCCCCGAGAACGATCAAGTGCCTCAAGAGTTTGACATAGAGACTGGGGATCACCTACAGCCATCTGAGCGGGATGAACTGCTGTCGCTCATTGAGAAATACCGCCATCTATTTACGAGCAGTGACAACCCCATCCGGCAGACTCATGTCGCTGAACATATGATCGATACAGGCGATTCTCGACCAATTCATCAGCACCCATATCGTCATTCCCCTTTTGAAAGACAACAGATTGAGCAACAAGTAGAAGAAATGCTGCGCGATGGGATAATTAGAGAGTCTCGCAGTCCTTGGTCATCACCTGTCGTCCTCGTGAAGAAGCCAAATGGGACTTGGCGTTTCTGCGTCGATTTCCGCAGAGTCAATGAGGTCACTAAAAAAGATGTGCACCCACTGCCACGAATTGATGACATTCTCGACGTGCTACAGGGGTCAAAATACTTCACCACACTTGATCTAACATCAGGCTACTGGCAAGTGGGCATCAAGGAGGAAGATAAGCAAAAGACCGCATTTGCCTGTGGACCCGGCCTGTACGAATTCAATGTTGTCCCTTTCGGCCTGTGCAACGCCCCTGCCACATTCCAGAGAATGATTAACAAAGTTCTCAGTGGTCTTCTCTGGAGAGTTTGTTTGGCCTACTTGGACGACATCGTTACTTTCTCGAAGACTATGGCAACTCATTTGCAAGATTTGGAAAGTGTGTTTTCGGCTTTGGACGTGGCAAACTTACGACTGAAGTCCGAGAAAAGCAGCTTCGCTCGCCAGGAGATCAAATATTTTGGACACATTCTCACAGGTGAAAGCATCCGGCCGGACCCAGACAAAGTAGCAGCGATCGAAAAATTCCCAAAGCCACGAAACAAGAAAGGTGTACAGAGCTTTCTCGGAATCTGTAACTACTATCGGCAATTCATCAAAGATTTCTCTCGCATTTCTCGACCTCTGACCAACTTAACCAAAAAGGATGTTCCTTTCGTCTGGGATGCGGCATGCGAAGTGGCCATGCAAACCCTCAAAGAGAAGCTGATCACAGCCCCAATTCTGCGTCAGTTTGAGCCGGGAAAGCCGATAGAGGTGCACACTGATGCCTGTGATTACGGCATTGGCGCCGTGCTTGTACAGAAAATTGGAACTCAAGAGAGAGTCGTCGCCTATGCCAGCCGCCACCTTAACAAGGCTGAGATGAACTACAGTACCACTGAGAAAGAATGCCTCGCCGTTGTGTACGCCTGCGGACAGTTTCGGCCATACGTCTTTGGTTCTAAGTTCACGGTCGTGACTGACCAAGCCAGCCTGGCTTGGCTAATGAAAGTAAGGAATCCGAACGGTCGTCTTATGCGATGGTCCCTGTTGCTTCAGGAATTCGACGTAATGTTGCGACACCGCCCTGGCCTCAAGAATGGAAATGCCGACACGCTTTCCCGCCTTCCTCATGATCCCGCGCCTGTAAGCGAAGAAAACCCCTTACCGTTGCTGGTTCTGGATCATGTGGATGTTGGAAAAAAGCAGAGGGCAGACCCATGGATGAAAGAAATTATGCAGCACCTCGAGCACCCGGATGCGCCCGTTGTCAGGAAAACTAAAAGAACGACACGGAGCTTTCGGTTGATCGACGGTGTACTGTATCGAAGGGCGAAAGGGTTTCAGGAGGATCGTGCTGCGCTCGTTGTCCCCAAGTGCTTGAGATCTGAGATTTTAAGGTACTGCCATGACGCCACCACGGCAGGTCACTTAGGTGTCAAGCGCACATGGGAGAAAGTTCGTTGCCGATATTTCTGGCCGAAGATGTTCTCGTACGTAAGCAAGTACGTTCTCTCCTGCCCCGACTGCCAGACACGAAAGCAACCACCGGGGAGGCCGGTCGGTTTTCTCCAACCGATCCCACCTGTAGGTCGACCTTTTCAGCAGGTGGGCATGGACATCATTGGGCCTTTCACTAAATCCAAAGCAGGGAACCGCTACATCGTCGTGATTACCGACTACCATACGAAATGGGTCGAGGCTGTCGCGTGTCCAGCGGCCACTGCCGCCGAAGCAGCCAGAGCTTTCGTCGAACAAATCGTCCTACGTCATGGTGCCCCGGAGAAAGTAATAAGCGATCGTGGGCAGCACTTTGTCGCCAACTTGACCGAAGAAATATTCCGGCTCGTGGGTAGCGAGCATGCCACCACAACAGCATACCACCCACAGGCCAACGGCTTGTGTGAGCGTTTTAACCGCACGTTGGCTGACATGCTCAGCATGTACGTTTTCTCACACCACCGCGAATGGGATGAATTCCTACCGTACGTTCTATTTGCATACAATTCTTCCACCCACGAGACGACTGGATTCACTCCCTTCTTTCTTCTTCACGGACATGAACCGACACTACCGGTGAATGTAGGGTCGGGCGCGCAACGCGGATTCGACTACACCCTGGATGCAATGAAAGTTGCCCGCAGGCTGCGGCAAGCTCGAAAAATAGTAAATGAACGGGAGAAGCGTCAGCAGGAGAAGAACAAGCGCAGCTATGATGCTAGGCGACGAAGTGTTGTTTATCATCAGGGCGACTTGGTGTACTTGTGGACTCCCTCCCGGGCGAAAGGGAAGACGACGAAGCTTCTTCACAAATATCACGGACCTTTCCGTCTTGTGCGCCAGGTAGCCGAGAACAACTGGGAGGTGGTAGACCAAACTGGGAAAAAACGTGACGTTGTGAATGTGGCGCGTTTAAAGCCCTGCCACGTTCGATTGGGCTCCGATGCCGACGACGCGGACGATGAGTCTGATGATAATCATGAGGTGCGCGATCTCGGTGGTGATGTGCGCGAGGGAAGTGCCAGGAGAGATGACCACGGATTGCATCGAAGTGTTGTGCGCGAGTGCAGTGCAAGGAGAGATGACCACGGATTGCATCAAAGTGTTGTGCGCGAGTGCGGCTCCAATGGTGATGTGCGCGAGTGCGGTTCGCGAGTGGGTCAGGAACTCCGTTTGCAACATTGTGTGCGCGGGACACAGACCAGTGTTCCAGTACAGCAGTGCGAAAGATACGACACGGACACTGAACTTTACTCGGACTGGAAGACATTTTCAAGTAATAACAACGCACGACAGAATGTCAGTGCTTACGAAACGGACACTGAATTGTATTGCAGTACCGATGAGTGAACCCATATATTTCTGTGTCCAATGATTTTGTTTTGTTTTTCATCTGTTGTTTTTATGTATTTTTTAAAGCCTCTCACCTTTTATACACATGCATAAGTGTCTTTAAATAAGCGTCTCATACACTTTTTGAATGCGAAACCTTTTTGTACAATTAGTCTATTTCTTGTCGTGTTTTGCAGATAAAACGAGTGGGGCACTCTTTTTCGTAGGGGGGAGGTGTCACGAGAGCAAGGTTTCCAGCTCCAGTATCTTCTCAGGAAATTTGTGCAAAACCAACTCCTCTGCTTCTTTTTTTAAGTCTTTCTTTGTACTCTTCTACCTTTGAATTTGTTTCTCTGGCCAATACAGAGCTTCTGCTTTTGACTTTAATGGAATGTGGGGTAAATCGTGTTTTCCAGCCTGGGACAGGCGCCTACACGCTGCATTTACGGCTTACAAACGGGGCAGTCAAGGTCGCCCCCGTTCGGGATTAGAAGGGGAAAGCTTACTCGGAAAAGCGTCTAGCGAGAAGCAGGTCCGGCGCCACCGTCTGAGTCTAAGCCATTGTTAACAGGCACGCGTGTCATTGAGAATGACATGGGGACGCGACCACTTAGCCTGACCGAGACATAGTGGCGGCCGGTAAACGACCATACTCCCCCGCGCTCTTGTTAGGATGTCGGGGCGCCTCGCTGTCGCATGTACACCTGGTAAGCAATAATGTACCCATCGCTCTTAAGGACGCTTCTAGAAAGCAACAATTAACGAAAGACCTGACGGGGCCCGAGCGTGGGAACGGCCGCCGACGGTAGTCGGCCGAAGGAGGCAGCACGAGTAACGTTAGGCAGCTCGGCCTGGCATGGGAGAGAGTGTCACGTGCAGAGGACCTTTCCCTTTGCGTGTTTCATTTTGGTAAGGAGGTTTTTACAAATGTAGTGCCTTTTATGAAAGTGTTTCTGTGATTGGTTGTGATGCTGCGAGTCCCAACATGTGATTGGTTTTTGTGAAGACTCTTTGTTCGACCAAGGGTTAAAAAGAGGATGTTTGAACTTGAAAGGTGAGCGGAGCGGAGTCGGGGTAAACGGCGGATCTCACCACGGGAGACCAGGCGATGCAGGCCGAGGGGTATGTCACCATTTTCTATGTTTTGTCTTTGTGACCCAGTGCATTTTGTAAATTGAAGTTGTGTTAGCTAAATAAACCCCCAATGAGTGCTCCCCGAAATCATCGTGTTGAAGTCTCATCGATTGCCTCCGCGGAGTTTCACCCACACTTATTCGTCTCCCTGGTCGTCCGATGCGCCTAACTTGAACAACCCCGAGGTTTTCGCTACAAAGTGGTGGAGGTGCTGGGTAACGATAGTCCCGCTCTGAAATTATGCCCCGAGTCAACAACAAATATCAGGAACCTACCTCTGACTGCTCCACTATGACGGAACCCCATACCTTCTTCTCTGCCATGTCTACCCCCCAAGCTAAACCATTCATCGGACCACCAGTCTTTAGAGGCGCGCCGGAGGAATCTATTTCCGAGTGGCTACTTTGCTACGAACATGTAGCATCGCTTAGAAATTGGGACCAAGCCACGAAGGTGAAATTTCTATATCTGGCCTTAGACGGAGATGCGAAAAAGTGGCACAATACTCAAATTCTAACCGGTGCCCCTAATACATGGGAAGAATGGGCGACGCTACTAAAAACGTCCTTTACGAGTCGCCACTCAGTTGAGATCGCCTATTTGAGGCTACAAAACTGCACTCAATTGCCGTCCGAAACCCCCGAGCAGTACTACTATGACGTCGTACAGCTGTGTGCAAGAGTGAACCCGTCTATGACGGAAGATGATCGGTTGCGGCACCTTATACGCGGTTTACGTCCGGATGTTCTGGAGAAAATGATAATCGGAAACCCAGAGAGCTGCACCGCATTCCTCCAAATTTTGCAACGCATAAATCTGGCAGCTTTGATGAGCCGTGCGTCGGCGCCACAACCGATTGGCATCCAGTATTCCACCGGATTACAGTCGTGGATGCAAAACATCGCGCATCCCGTAGGGTTCGCACCCGCCGCAGCGACAGGGTACTCTCCTCCTACGTGTGTCGCCACTTGCGCCGCGGCCGAATTGCGTTGCCCACGGGAGGCTGCTGACAGCGAAAGAGACCTAAAAGCGATTGCGGACTCGATCGCCGTGCTGTCTGACCGGCTAAAAAGCATCGAAGACGAGGTGCGTCGCCCCCCAATGCCTTGGCCTCAGAGAACTTCCCGTGCCAACGACGGGCGTCCCCGATGCCAGATTTGCCGCCGCATAGGTCACATAGCACAACAGTGCTGGCAGCGATTCCGAGATGGCAGGAACGATCAGGCGGAGCTCCAAGGCAATCAGAATGTACAGCCTAATCCTTCGGGAAACGAGAACAGCCGGGCCTAGGGGGCCAGCCCGGCCGCCCCATCGGCACATTGTCGGAAGGTCAGCTTCTCACAGTCCCCACACGAGCCAACGGTACAGAAACAAAACTTGTGATTGACACCGGCTCGGCCATAAATGTCATCTCAAAAGAATTTGCTAACAAAATATGTGCTTCATTAAAATCGAGAAAAGACATATTCATCCGAGGAATTGGCGGAGGCTTGCTCACCCCCAATGGTGAAGCTGAAATAAAAATTGAATTTGGCACCACCAAAGTTCACGAGACGTTTTTAGTGATCAAGGATTGCCCGTACGAGCTACTCGGTGGTCTTCCTTTTTGTCGAGCAGCCCGGCTTCTCATTGATTTCTCCAAAAAAAGAGCTGCAACTAAACGGTGAAATTTTCCGGCTACGGATAGACTAAAGTGCCCCCGAACATAATGATGTACTTACAGTGCGGTGCCACGAGCAAATTCGCATTGAACCTCGCACAGAAGTCGCTATTGAAGTAAAGGTCGCAAGGGACGGAATTCACATCGTCGAACCGAACAGCACGCTCAGAAACAGACTTCAGGTTGCACGCACAATAACGAGGATCGTGCGTGGGAGAGGCCTCATTCGCATAGCTAATCCTACCATGTCGCCAGTAAACCTGCTCAGCGGAACAAAGCTTGGATGGGCTTCATCTATTCATGACGCACAGCTGGCAATCACGGCCCCCGAGAACGATCAAGTGCCTCAAGAGTTTGACATAGAGACTGGGGATCACCTACAGCCATCTGAGCGGGATGAACTGCTGTCGCTCATTGAGAAATACCGCCATCTATTTACGAGCAGTGACAACCCCATCCGGCAGACTCATGTCGCTGAACATGTGATCGACACAGGCGATTCTCGACCAATTCATCAGCACCCATATCGTCATTCCCCTTTTGAAAGACAACAGATTGAGCAACAAGTAGAAGAAATGCTGCGCGATGGGATAATTAGAGAGTCTCGCAGTCCTTGGTCATCACCTGTCGTCCTCGTGAAGAAGCCAAATGGGACTTGGCGTTTCTGCGTCGATTTCCGCAGAGTCAATGAGGTCACTAAAAAAGATGTGCACCCACTGCCACGAATTGATGACATTCTCGACGTGCTACAGGGGTCAAAATACTTCACCACACTTGATCTAACATCAGGCTACTGGCAAGTGGGCATCAAGGAGGAAGATAAGCAAAAGACCGCTTTGCCTGTGGACCCGGCCTGTACGAATTCAATGTTGTCCCTTTCGGCCTGTGCAACGCCCCTGCCACATTCCAGAGAATGATTAACAAAGTTCTCAGTGGTCTTCTCTGGAGAGTTTGTTTGGCCTACTTGGACGACATCGTTATTTTCTCGAAGACTATGGCAACTCATTTGCAAGATTTGGAAAGTGTGTTTTCGGCTTTGGACGTGGCAAACTTACGACTGAAGTCCGAGAAATGCAGCTTCGCTCGCCAGGAGATCAAATATCTTGGACACATTCTCACAGGTGAAAGCATCCGGCCGGACCCAGACAAAGTAGCAGCGATCGAAAAATTCCCAAAGCCACGAAACAAGAAAGGTGTACAGAGCTTTCTCGGAATCTGTAACTACTATCGGCAATTCATCAAAGATTTCTCTCGCATTTCTCGACCTCTGACCAACTTAACCAAAAAGGATGTTCCTTTCGTCTGGGATGCAGCATGCGAAGTGGCCATGCAAACCCTCAAAGAGAAGCTGATCACAGCCCCAATTCTGCGTCAGTTTGAGCCGGGAAAGCCGATAGAGGTGCACACTGATGCCTGTGATTACGGCATTGGCGCCGTGCTTGTACAGAAAATTGGAACTCAAGAGAGAGTCGTCGCCTATGCCAGCCGCCACCTTAACAAGGCTGAGATGAACTACAGTACCACTGAGAAAGAATGCCTCGCCGTTGTGTACGCCTGCGGACAGTTTCGGCCATACGTCTTTGGTTCTAAGTTCACGGTCGTGACTGACCAAGCCAGCCTGGCTTGGCTAATGAAAGTAAGGAATCCGAACGGTCGTCTTATGCGATGGTCCCTGTTGCTTCAGGAATTCGACGTAATGTTGCGACACCGCCCTGGCCTCAAGAATGGAAATGCCGACACGCTTTCCCGCCTTCCTCATGATCCCGCGCCTGTAAGCGAAGAAAACCCCTTACCGTTGCTGGTTCTGGATCAGGTGGATGTTGGAAAAAAGCAGAGGGCAGACCCATGGATGAAAGAAATTATGCAGCACCTCGAGCACCCGGATGCGCCCGTTGTCAGGAAAACTAAAAGAACGGCACGGAGCTTTCGGTTGATCGACGGTGTACTGTATCGAAGGGCGAAAGGGTTTCAGGAGGATCGTGCTGCGCTCGTTGTCCCCAAGTGCTTGAGATCTGAGATTTTAAGGTACTGCCATGACGCCACCACGGCAGGTCACTTAGGTGTCAAGCGCACATGGGAGAAAGTTCGTTGCCGATATTTCTGGCCGAAGATGTTCTCGTACGTAAGCAAGTACGTTCTCTCCTGCCCCGACTGCCAGACACGAAAGCAACCACCGGGGAGGCCGGTCGGTTTTCTCCAACCGATCCCACCTGCAGGTCGACCTTTTCAGCAGGTGGGCATGGACATCATTGGGCCTTTCACTAAATCCAAAGCAGGGAACCGCTACATCGTCGTGATTACCGACTACCATACGAAATGGGTCGAGGCTGTCGCGTGTCCAGCGGCCACTGCCGCCGAAGCAGCCAGAGCTTTCGTCGAACAAATCGTCCTACGTCATGGTGCCCCGGAGAAAGTAATAAGCGATCGTGGGCAGCACTTTGTCGCCAACTTGACCGAAGAAATATTCCGGCTCGTGGGTAGCGAGCATGCCACCACAACAGCATACCACCCACAGGCCAACGGCTTGTGTGAGCGTTTTAACCGCACGTTGGCTGACATGCTCAGCATGTACGTTATCTCACACCGCCGCGACTGGGATGAATTCCTACCGTACGTTCTATTTGCATACAATTCTTCCACCCACGAGACGACTGGATTCACTCCCTTCTTTCTTCTTCACGGACATGAACCGACACTACCGGTGAATGTAGGGTCGGGCGCGCAACGCGGATTCGACTACACCCTGGATGCAATGAAAGTTGCCCGCAGGCTGCGGCAGGCTCGAAAAATAGTAAATGAACGGGAGAAGCGTCAGCAGGAGAAGAACAAGCGCAGCTATGATGCTAGGCGACGAAGTGTTGTTTATCATCAGGGCGACTTGGTGTACTTGTGGACTCCCTCCCGGGCGAAAGGGAAGACGACGAAGCTTCTTCACAAATATCACGGACCTTTCCGTCTTGTGCGCCAGGTAGCCGAGAACAACTGGGAGGTGGTAGACCAAACTGGGAAAAAACGTGACGTTGTGAATGTGGCGCGTTTAAAGCCCTGCCACGTTCGATTGGGCTCCGATGCCGACGACGCGGACGATGAGTCTGATGATAATCATGAGGTGCGCGATCTCGGTGGTGATGTGCGCGAGGGAAGTGCCAGGAGAGATGACCACGGATTGCATCGAAGTGTTGTGCGCGAGTGCAGTGCAAGGAGAGATGACCACGGATTGCATCAAAGTGTTGTGCGCGAGTGCGGCTCCAATGGTGATGTGCGCGAGTGCGGTTCGCGAGTGGGTCAGGAACTCCGTTTGCAACATTGTGTGCGCGGGACACAGACCAGTGTTCCAGTACAGCAGTGCGAAAGATACGACACGGACACTGAACTTTACTCGGACTGGAAGACATTTTCAAGTAATAACAACGCACGACAGAATGTCAGTGCTTACGAAACGGACACTGAATTGTATTGCAGTACCGATGAGTGAACCCATATATTTCTGTGTCCAATGATTTTGTTTTGTTTTTCATCTGTTGTTTTTATGTATTTTTTAAAGCCTCTCACCTTTTATACACATGCATAAGTGTCTTTAAATAAGCGTCTCATACACTTTTTGAATGCAAAACCTTTTTGTACAATTAGTCTATTTCTTGTCGTGTTTTGCAGATAAAACGAGTGGGGCACTCTTTTTCGTAGGGGGGAGGTGTCGCGAGAGCAAGGTTTCCAGCTCCAGTATCTTCTCAGGAAATTTGTGCAAAACCAACTCCTCTGCTTCTTTTTTTAAGTCTTTCTTTGTACTCTTCTACCTTTGAATTTGTTTCTCTGGCCAATACAGAGCTTCTGCTTTTGACTTTAATGGAATGTGGGGTAAATCGTGTTTTCCAGCCTGGGACAGGCGCCTACACGCTGCATTTACGGCTTACAAACGGGGCAGTCAAGGTCGCCCCCGTTCGGGATTAGAAGGGGAAAGCTTACTCGGAAAAGCGTCTAGCGAGAAGCAGGTCCGGCGCCACCGTCTGAGTCTAAGCCATTGTTAACAGGCACGCGTGTCATTGAGAATGACATGGGGACGCGACCACTTAGCCTGACCGAGACATAGTGGCGGCCGGTAAACGACCATACTCCCCCGCGCTCTTGTTAGGATGTCGGGGCGCCTCGCTGTCGCATGTACACCTGGTAAGCAATAATGTACCCGATCGCTCTTAAGGACGCTTCTAGAAAGCAACAATTAACGAAAGACCTGACGGGGCCCGAGCGTGGGAACGGCCGCCGACGGTAGTCGGCCGAAGGAGGCAGCACGAGTAACGTTAGGCAGCTCGGCCTGGCATGGGAGAGAGTGTCACGTGCGGAGGACCTTTCCCTTTGCGTGTTTCATTTTGGTAAGGAGATTTTTACAAATGTAGTGCCTTTTATGAAAGTGTTTCTGTGATTGGTTGTGATGCTGCGAGTCCCAACATGTGATTGGTTTTTGTGAAGACTCTTTGTTCGACCAAGGGTTAAAAAGAGGATGTTTGAACTTGAAAGGTGAGCGGAGCGAAGTCGGGGTAAACGGCGGATCTCACCACGGGAGACCAGGCCATCCAGGCCGAGGGGTATGTCACAATTTTCTATGTTTTGTCTTTGTGACCCAGTGCATTTTGTAAATTGAAGTTGTGTTAGCTAAATAAACCCCCAATGAGTGCTCCCCGAAATCATCGTGTTGAAGTCTCATCGATTGCCTCCGCGGAGTTTCACCCACACTTATTCGTCTCCCTGGTCGTCCGATGCGCCTAACTTGAACAACCCCGAGGTTTTCGCTACAAAGTGGTGGAGGTGCTGGGTAACGATAGTCCCGCTCTGAAATTATGCCCCGAGTCAACAACAAATATCAGGAACCTACCTCTGACTGCTCCACTATGACGGAACCCCATACCTTCTTCTCTGCCATGTCTACCCCCCAAGCTAAACCATTCATCGGACCACCAGTCTTTAGAGGCGCGCCGGAGGAATCTATTTCCGAGTGGCTACTTTGCTACGAACATGTAGCATCGCTTAATAATTGGGACCAAGCCACGAAGGTGAAATTTCTATATCTGGCCTTAGACGGATATGCGAAAAAGTGGCACAATACTCAAATTCTAACCGGTGCCCTTAATACATGGGAAGAATGGGCGACGCTACTAAAAACGTCCTTTACGAGTCGCCACTCAGTTGAGATCGCCTATTTGAGGCTACAAAACTGCACTCAATTGCCGTCCGAAACCCCCGAGCAGTACTACTATGACGTCGTACAGCTGTGTGCAAGAGTGAACCCGTCTATGACGGAAGATGATCGGTTGCGGCACCTTATACGCAGTTTACGTCCGGATGTTCTGGAGAAAATGATAATCGGAAACCCAGAGAGCTGCACCGCATTCCTCCAAATTTTGCAACGCATAAATCTGGCAGCTTTGATGAGCCGTGCGTCGGCGCCACAACCGATTGGCATCCAGTATTCCACCGGATTACAGTCGTGGATGCAAAACATCGCGCATCCCGTAGGGTTCGCACCCACCGCAGCGACAGGGTACTCTCCTCCTACGTGTGTCGCCACTTGCGCCGCGGCCGAATTGCGTTGCCCACGGGAGGCTGCTGACAGCGAAAGAGACCTAAAAGCGATTGCGGACTCGATCGCCGTGCTGTCTGACCGGCTAAAAAGCATCGAAGACGAGGTGCGTCGCCCCCCAATGCCTTGGCCTCAGAGAACTTCCCGTGCCAACGACGGGCGTCCCCGATGCCAGATTTGCCGCCGCATAGGTCACATAGCACAACAGTGCTGGCAGCGATTCCGAGATGGCAGGAACGATCAGGCGGAGCTCCAAGGCAATCAGAATGTACAGCCTAATCCTTCGGGAAACGAGAACAGCCGGGCCTAGGGGGCCAGCCCGGCCGCCCCATCGGCACATTGTCGGAAGGTCAGCTTCTCACAGTCCCCACACGAGCCAACGGTACAGAAACAAAACTTGTGATTGACACCGGCTCGGCCGTAAATGTCATCTCAAAAGAATTTGCTAACAAAATATGTGCTTCATTAAAATCGAGAAAAGACATATTCATCCGAGGAATTGGCGGAGGCTTGCTCACCCCCAATGGTGAAGCTGAAATAAAAATTGAATTTGGCACCACCAAAGTTCACGAGACGTTTTTAGTGATCAAGGATTGCCCGTACGAGCTACTCGGTGGTCTTCCTTTTTGTCGAGCAGCCCGGCTTCTCATTGATTTCTCCAAAAAAAGAGCTGCAACTAAACGGTGAAATTTTCCGGCTACGGATAGACTAAAGTGCCCCCGAACATAATGATGTACTTACAGTGCGGTGCCACGAGCAAATTCGCTTTGAACCTCGCACAGAAGTCGCTATTGAAGTAAAGGTCGCAAGGGAAGGAATTCACATCGTCGAACCGAACAGCACGCTCAGAAACAGACTTCAGGTTGCACGCACAATAACGAGGATCGTGCGTGGGAGAGGCCTCATTCGCATAGATAATCCTACCATGTCGCCAGTAAACCTGCTCAGCGGAACAAAGCTTGGATGGGCTTCATCTATTCATGACGCACAGCTGGCAATCACGGCCCCCGAGAACGATCAAGTGCCTCAAGAGTTTGACATAGAGACTGGGGATCACCTACAGCCATCTGAGCGGGACGAACTGCTGTCGCTCATTGAGAAATACCGCCATCTATTTACGAGCAGTGACAACCCCATCCGGCAGACTCATGTCGCTGAACATGTGATCGACACAGGCGATTCTCGACCAATTCATCAGCACCCATATCGTCATTCCCCTTTTGAAAGACAACAGATTGAGCAACAAGTAGAAGAAATGCTGCGCGATGGAATAATTAGAGAGTCTCGCAGTCCTTGGTCATCACCTGTCGTCCTCGTGAAGAAGCCAAATGGGACTTGGCGTTTCTGCGTCGATTTCCGCAGAGTCAATGAGGTCACTAAAAAAGATGTGCACCCACTGCCACGAATTGATGACATTCTCGACGTGCTACAGGGGTCAAAATACTTCACCACACTTGATCTAACATCAGGCTACTGGCAAGTGGGCATCAAGGAGGAAGATAAGCAAAAGACCGCATTTGCCTGTGGACCCGGCCTGTACGAATTCAATGTTGTCCCTTTCGGCCTGTGCAACGCCCCTGCCACATTCCAGAGAATGATTAACAAAGTTCTCAGTGGTCTTCTCTGGAGAGTTTGTTTGGCCTACTTGGACGACATCGTTATTTTCTCGAAGACTATGGCAACTCATTTGCAAGATTTGGAAAGTGTGTTTTCGGCTTTGGACGTGGCAAACTTACGACTGAAGTCCGAGAAATGCAGCTTCGCTCGCCAGGAGATCAAATATCTTGGACACATTCTCACAGGTGAAAGCATCCGGCCGGACCCAGACAAAGTAGCCGCGATCGAAAAATTCCCAAAGCCACGAAACAAGAAAGGTGTACAGAGCTTTCTCGGAATCTGTAACTACTATCGGCAATTCATCAAAGATTTCTCTCGCATTTCTCGACCTCTGACCAACTTAACCAAAAAGGATGTTCCTTTCGTCTGGGATGCGGCATGCGAAGTGGCCATGCAAACCCTCAAAGAGAAGCTGATCACAGCCCCAATTCTGCGTCAGTTTGAGCCGGGAAAGCCGATAGAGGTGCACACTGATGCCTGTGATTACGGCATTGGCGCCGTGCTTGTACAGAAAATTGGAACTCAAGAGAGAGTCGTCGCCTATGCCAGCCGCCACCTTAACAAGGCTGAGATGAACTACAGTACCACTGAGAAAGAATGCCTCGCCGTTGTGTACGCCTGCGGACAGTTTCGGCCATTCTTCTTTGGTTCTAAGTTCACGGTCGTGACTGACCAAGCCAGCCTGGCTTGGCTAATGAAAGTAAGGAATCCGAACGGTCGTCTTATGCGATGGTCCCTGTTGCTTCAGGAATTCGACGTAATGTTGCGACACCGCCCTGGCCTCAAGAATGGAAATGCCGACACGCTTTCCCTCCTTCCTCATGATCCCGCGCCTGTAAGCGAAGAAAACCCCTTACCGTTGCTGGTTCTGGATCAGGTGGATGTTGGAAAAAAGCAGAGGGCAGACCCATGGATGAAAGAAATTATGCAGCACCTCGAGCACCCGGATGCGCCCGTTGTCAGGAAAACTAAAAGAACGGCACGGAGCTTTCGGTTGATCGACGGTGTACTGTATCGAAGGGCGAAAGGGTTTCAGGAGGATCGTGCTGCGCTCGTTGTCCCCAAGTGCTTGAGATCTGAGATTTTAAGGTACTGCCATGACGCCACCACGGCAGGCCACTTAGGTGTCAAGCGCACATGGGAGAAAGTTCGTTGCCGATATTTCTGGCCGAAGATGTTCTCGTACGTAAGCAAGTACGTTCTCTCCTGCGCCGACTGCCAGACACGAAAGCAACCACCGGGGAGGCCGGTCGGTTTCCTCCAACCGATCCCACCTGCAGGTCGACCTTTTCAGCAGGTGGGCATGGACTTCATTGGGCCTTTCACTAAATCCAAAGCAGGGAACCGCTACATCGTCGTGATTACCGACTACCATACGAAATGGGTCGAGGCTGTCGCGTGTCCAGCGGCCACTGCCGCCGAAGCAGCCAGAGCTTTCGTCGAACAAATCGTCCTACGTCATGGTGCCCCGGAGAAAGTAATAAGCGATCGTGGGCAGCACTTTGTCGCCAACTTGACCGAAGAAATATTCCGGCTCGTGGGTAGCGAGCATGCCACCACAACAGCATACCACCCACAGGCCAACGGCTTGTGTGAGCGTTTTAACCGCACGTTGGCTGACATGCTCAGCATGTACGTTTTCTCACACCACCGCGACTGGGATGAATTCCTACCGTACGTTCTATTTGCATACAATTCTTCCACCCACGAGACGACTGGATTCACTCCCTTCTTTCTTCTTCACGGACATGAACCGACACTACCGGTGAATGTAGGGTCGGGCGCGCAACGCGGATTCGACTACACCCTGGATGCAATGAAAGTTGCCCGCAGGCTGCGGCAGGCTCGAAAAATAGTAAATGAACGGGAGAAGCGTCAGCAGGAGAAGAACAAGCGCAGCTATGATGCTAGGCGACGAAGTGTTGTTTATCATCAGGGCGACCTGGTGTACTTGTGGACTCCCTCCCGGGCGAAAGGGAAGACGACGAAGCTTCTTCACAAATATCACGGACCTTTCCGTCTTGTGCGCCAGGTAGCCGAGAACAACTGGGAGGTGGTAGACCAAACTGGGAAAAAACGTGACGTTGTGAATGTGGCGCGTTTAAAGCCCTGCCACGTTCGATTGGGCTCCGATGCCGACGACGCGGACGATGAGTCTGATGATAATCATGAGGTGCGCGATCTCGGTGGTGATGTGCGCGAGGGAAGTGCCAGGAGAGATGACCACGGATTGCATCGAAGTGTTGTGCGCGAGTGCAGTGCAAGGAGAGATGACCACGGATTGCATCAAAGTGTTGTGCGCGAGTGCGGCTCCAATGGTGATGTGCGCGAGTGCGGTTCGCGAGTGGGTCAGGAACTCCGTTTGCAACATTGTGTGCGCGGGACACAGACCAGTGTTCCAGTACAGCAGTGCGAAAGATACGACACGGACACTGAACTTTACTCGGACTGGAAGACATTTTCAAGTAATAACAACGCACGACAGAATGTCAGTGCTTACGAAACGGACACTGAATTGTATTGCAGTACCGATGAGTGAACCCATATATTTCTGTGTCCAATGATTTTGTTTTGTTTTTCATCAGTTGTTTTTATGTATTTTTAAAGCCTCTCGCCTTTCATACACATGCATAAGTGTCTTTAAATAAGCGTCTCATACACTTTTTGAATGCAAAACCTTTTTGTACAATTAGTCTATTTCTTGTCGTGTTTTGCAGATAAAACGAGTGGGGCACTCTTTTTCGTAGGGGGGAGGGTGTCGCGAGAGCAAGGTTTCCAGCTCCAGTATCTTCTCTCTTTCTTTGTACTCTTTCTTTCTTTGTACTCTTCTACCTTTGAATTTGTTTCTCTGGCCAATACAGAGCTTCGGCTTTTGACTTTAATGGAATGTGGGGTAAATCGTGTTTTCCAGCCTGGGACAGGCGCCTACACGCTGCATTTACGGCTTACAAACGGGGCAGTCAAGGTCGCCCCCGTTCGGGATTAGAAGGGGAAAGCTTACTCGGAAAAGCGTCTAGCGAGAAGCAGGTCCGGCGCCACCGTCTGAGTCTAAGCCATTGTTAACAGGCACGCGTGTCATTGAGAATGACATGGGGACGCGACCACTTAGCCTGACCGAGACATAGTGGCGGCCGGTAAACGACCATACTCCCCCGCGCTCTTGTTAGGATGTCGGGGCGCCTCGCTGTCGCATGTACACCTGGTAAGCAATAATGTACCCATCGCTCTTAAGGACGCTTCTTGAAAGCAACAATTAACGAAAGACCTGACGGGGCCCGAGCGTGGGAACGGCCGCCGACGGTAGTCGGCCGAAGGAGGCAGCACGAGTAACGTTAGGCAGCTCGGCCTGGTATGGGAGAGAGTGTCACGTGCGGAGGACCTTTCCCTTTGCGTGTTTCATTTTGGTAAGGAGGTTTTTACAAATGTAGTGCCTTTTATGAAAGTGTTTCTGTGATTGGTTGTGATGCTGCGAGTCCCAACATGTGATTGGTTTTTGTGAAGACTCTTTGTTTGACCAAGGGTTAAAAAGAGGATGTTTGAACTTGAAAGGTGAGCGGAGCGAAGTCGGGGTAAACGGCGGATCTCACCACGGGAGACCAGGCCATGCAGGCCGAGGGGTATGTCACCATTTTCTATGTTTTGTCTTTGTGACCCAGTGCATTTTGTAAATTGAAGTTGTGTTAGCTAAATAAACCCCCAATGAGTGCTCCCCGAAATCATCCTGTTGACGTCTCATCGATTGCCTCCGCGGAGTTTCACGCCCCCTACTGCTGCTCAAGCGACGATAAAGATTCATGAACATGGAAAACATATTATTACCTACCATTTGTGTTCCTGATTGTGCCGCGAACAAGGCGCGCTTATAAGCTGCTTTGTTGTACACACCTACCATTTGTGTTCCTGATTGTGGCACGAACAAGGCGCGCTCATAACCTCTTCGTTGTTCACACCTACCATTTGTGTTCCTGATTGTGCCGCGAACAAGGCGCGCTTCGTTGTACACAGCGGCATGCTGGCATGCTCGCTTGATTCACAGGGTCATTGCCACACTATCGCGCTCGCATTGCGGCGTGTTGCACTGTTGTCAAACCACACACTTCACGTACAGCGACGAGAACACAGTAACGCCGCCGCACGAAGCACGCGCATAACACCGCGACTCATAGCCGTGCAACTCAAATGTGTCGCTCAGAGGGCGAAAGTTATCCCGTGACGGCTTCGCTTCGCTATCACTCACACACGTCGCTAGGGCTGTCTCCTAATCTCCGCTGACATTTCGCAACTCAAACGGCTGTTTTTTTGCGTGTTCTTTTTCTTTTTTTTTTCTCTACGTGCGTCGCTTCCTCTCGCGCGCGGTGCCGTCGCTACAGTGGTACCGTCGCTGTTGAAAAGTCGATGCAGAGATCGGTCGAAGGGCATATTTTCTCACTTCATAGCGGTTGCTTGAGAAAAGTTCCCTCTTTTTTTTTGCTTTCTGCGGGTCTCTTCAACATATGGTTTTATTTCGTGCGTTGATGCACGCCGCGCCTGCCCGATGTGTTATCCAAAAGGGTAAACTTGGTGTGCATGCGGTGCCGATCAGCCGCATCGAAGGTCTGGAGGCTCTTCCTTTAGCATTACATTGATTTGATGGTAAAAACAACATAGGAGAAGTTATTCTGTGGTAGGAGTAGTGGTTGAGCCCGGGCACAACTGTCTGAAGTGTGCCCTCTGCAGCATTCGGTACAACGGATATCATACGACGGCATGAAGAAATGAATAATTGAGTAGCGCGTTGTGAGTTCGTGAAGCATTCTGATAACTTTGTACTTTCATGTGACAACGCACTTTTCCCCCTTGCACAGCAGAATGCATGCAGGCCAGCACTGAAGACAAATTGCAGAGAGCTCCGGAAAAAAAAAATTAAATAAACCATGCGATAGGAGGTGTAATGGGAGTTTTCTGGTGGTCTTGTTCGTGACGAATGACGTCAGCTCGTGAATTTACCGTCTTTATCCGCTCATTATCCACGTTATTTCCTAAGGAAGTAAAATTGGGGTCGCAGAATCATATCACGCTTTCTGTTACACTCTATGGGTGCAGAAGTATGACTTAAAGTAATATCACGCCCTTGATATGCCCAAATTTGCTAGTTTGTGTTTACAGTGTACCTCTTGCTTATCAACCGGCTCCCCTGACAGCTCCTCTCACTCAAGCTACCGCAGTTGCTTGGCCAAGATCAACCTCTCCGACAGTGCCATATGCGCCTACAACCACCTTCCCTCCTTCACTTGTACCCTCGGCTGCAAACTACACACCAAGAACCTAGTGCTCGCCATCGCAGCCTCCTCTCAGGTACGCCAATATGTCGCTCCGCCTGCGGCCCCTGTTTTCAACCTGTGGCGCAACCCTGACATTCGGCCCGTCTGTTTCTCATGCGGCTGCGCTTGTGACGTAGCATGGTTTTGCCGCCGACGTTCATGGTATTCTTCCGACTCTGTGTGCCGACAAACCTCTGGTTCGGACTATGTCTGCCACTTTGATACTGGCTCTCAGCACTTTGACGCCAGGCCTACTGCTTCCCAAGCTTTCAGCACACGGCGGTCTTCGTCCCCTCGTCGGAGTTCCCCGTCGCCGCTCATCCGCCGACGTGAAGCTCCCCTTGAGGAAACCTGACAACGCACTTCCAGAGGCAGGAACTGTGCTCTCTACGAAATGTTCAAGACCTAATTTATTACTTGCGGATGTAATTGTAGTTTGTGCGGAAGATAATGCTGCTCATGCGCTAGTAGATACGGGAGCAGCGGCAGTGGTATCAGTGATATCTTACCAGCTTCGTCTTAAGCTCCGCAAATACGCCACGCCATTTTTAACAGTCCCGCAATGCACAGCCAGCGCCGAGCCGATTGATCTCTTTAGAAAACGAATTCTACGTGTTTTCATAGACGGCATTCTTTACCACATTGAGTTCATAATTCTGTCTCGATGTTCTCATGCCCTATTATTGGGATGGGACTTCCTGTCATCCCATCATGCCATTATCGATTGAACCCGTGAAGAACTTTCGCTGTCTCCATTAGGCAACATTTCAGATGATTTCTCGGCCGCTTCTAGTCGAGTGTTGGTGGCCACGGGCATTACCATTCCACCTTTTTCATTCACTTCTCATCCTATCTCTTACGCTGCGTTTTCCGAACATACCGTTCTTTTCAAGCCGTCTAAGCTTGCTACTCACCGTCACCACTTGCTAATTCCTTTTGCCCTCCTAACTACCCTACAGGATGTCAGCGCACTTCATGTTTCCAACATGTCCCCCCCCATGCGCTGTCAATCTGTGCTATGATGAGTGCCTTGGTCATGCTGATGACCTTGATCCAAGTTTTGTCTATCATGAGCCTGATGACTCCACTCTGCTACAGGTTGACGCTAAGGACGTTGATGTTTTTCCGTCATTTGACTTACCACTTTCTAGATGCATTGACCCCATCCTCACATCGAACCGGCATACTCAGCTAGTTGCACTCCTCGACCGCTTTCGTACGTTATTCCACCTTCGCAAGGTCACTTAAGCCAAACTTTCACTGTTGTTCACCACATCTACACCGGAGACCACGCGCCATTGCGTCGACAGCCATCGTGCGTCTGCAATCGAGCACCGAGTAATCGACGAGCACGAAGAAGCCATGCTCAAACGAGGAGCTTTACAACCTTCGTACAGTCCCTGAGCCTCTCCTGCAGCGTTTGAAGAAAAAAGAGCCGTAAGGATGTTTACCCGCTTCCTTGTATAGAGGACGCGCCAGACTGCCTCAAAGGCGCAGAATTTTTTTCGTCCCTCAGCAGTCCCTGACCCCCTTCCGTATACTCTTCGTAAAAAAAAGAAAGATGCCACCATTCGCTTTTGTGTGCACTACAGTCGTCTGAACAATATAACCCGTAAAGATGTTTACCCGCTTACTCGTGTTGACGACGCACCAGACTGCCTCCAAGGCGGAGAATTTTTATCGTCCCTCGATTTGAAATCCGGCTACCGGCAGGTCCTTATTGTAGAAGCAGACCCCCCCCCCCCCAAGACTACCTTCGTCACCACAGATGGCCTATATGAGTTTACCGTCATTACCTTCGGCCTATGCAATGCACCTGCCACACTTGAAAGAATGATGGATTACAACCTGCAGGGGCTGAAGTGGCAAACCGGTCTTTGTTACCTGACGATATCGTAATTTTTTCAACAGACTTTCTCTCCTACTTCCACTAGAACGCGCCCAAACAAGAATCGCACACGCCAGCCTCGAGTGCAATCTGAAGAAATGTCACTTGGGTGCTCGGCACCTGGTCATCCTATAGCCATGCCATGACAAAAGACGGAGCACTCCCTGATCGATTGAAACTACAAGCTCTCGCTGGTTTCCCACAACCTTAAACCCTGAAACAACTCCGCAGCTTTGTCGGGTTATGGTCATACTTTCGACGCTTCATATGCCACTTCACCACCATCATAGTCTCCTTGGCACACCTTCTTCGTGCTGACCACATTCTTTCGACCTGGTCACCGGATTGCGATGCCGCGTTCACAACACTGCGTTTTCTTCTCACCTCTCCTCCGATCCTGCGGTCTTTTGACCCAAGTGCTCCGACAGAAATACACACGGACGCCAGTGGTGTGGGCCATGGTGCCTTCCTTGCTCAACAAATGCCCGTCTTCGATCAGTACGTTGTCGCTTTCACCATCGCGCACGTACGAAGGCTAAAATAAACTATTCTGTCACATATAAGGAATGTTTGGTGATAATTTGGGTCATAACTAAATTCTGACCATACTTCTATGGCCGCCCGTTCGACGTAATAACGAACCATCATTCCCTATAGTGAGTTTCTTGAGAGCCTTCAGGTAGTCTCACTTGATGAGTGCTTCGGCTCCAAGAATACAACATTCGCGTGCTCTCTATTCCGGCAGAAAACACTCCGACGCAGATGCATTGTCTTGCTCCCCACAAGGTGAGACGAATTCACCTAATACTCCGCCAGCCGAGTTCTCTCTATCTGCTATCAACATAGTTCTCGAGCAGAAGAAGAACCCATGGATTGTTTCTATGTTCAACATTTTGAAAACGCCATTGACGCCTCCTGCCAGCTTAGCATTGCGTCGCCAAGCGCAACACTTCTCCGTCCGGGATGGACTTTTATACCACCGCAATTACCTTACGGCCAAAAATGATTACTCATCATTCCTCGGCATCTCCGCTCGGACATTTGTGCAGCGTTTCACGATGGCCTATACTATACAGTGCACGCATGCAGGTGTACCTTATACTTTGGAAAACCTATGCCTTCACTATTACTGGCGTGGCATGTGCCACTTCGTCTGTCACTATTTACACTCCTGTCTCACGTGTCAACGTCGCAAGCAACTTTCTCACCGTTGAACTGCCCCAATACAATTTCTGCTTTGCCCAACCCATATATTTGATTGTGAAGGAATCGATCTTTATGCTTATTTACCGAGCACCCCCGACGCAATTGATGAGTGATCGTGGCCATCAACTATCTGGCACGTTATGCAGAAACTTCACTTTCATCTAGTGCTACTGCACGTGACGTTTTCTCATTTATCCTGTGCCACATCATCCTGTGCCATGGCGCTCAAAGGGAATTACTAAGTGAATGAGCCTGAGTGTCTTTCTCTGACGTCCTTCAATCTCTCGACGAAAAATGTTATGTAATTCACTGTACCACAACTGCATATCACCCGCAGACTAATGAAATGACGGAGCGCTTCAATCGAACTATTTGCGACATGTTGGTCATGTATGTCGTGTCGCACCACACCTATTGGGAGCATGTGCTCCAACTTGTCACATGTGCCTATATTACTGCCACGCAGGCCACCACAGGCTTTTCCCCCTTCTTTCTATTTGATGGACATGAGCCATCGTCCACAATGGATGCTATTCTTTCATATAGCGCTGACGCCACTGAACATACACGCCTGCCTGAAGCTGCTCCCGCAGAAGCGTGATGCAAGCTCTCCCGCATGTTGACGTCAGCAACGTCAGAACCACCACCAGGATCCTGCCGTCGCCCATGCATCTTATGATCCCGGCTCGCTAGTATAACTTTGACTGCCTGTCACAAAGCCCGGATTGTCCCCAAAACTTGTATTGAAATAACATGGCCCTTATCGTGTGGTAAAGCAAACGTCTCCAGTGAACTATATTGTTGAACCCATAAAATCACCTTCGGAAAAGCGCCCCCGGCAGCGTGAAATTGAGCACGTCGAACGTTGAGAGCCTAACTATGATCCGCCTCTGTTATGCTACTGATAAGTCACTGGAGCTTCTTTTCTCCCGGGGGAGATAAATGTACTCGGCAGAACTCTAAGGCGAAATTACCCGAAAAGGAGTAACGGAGCCCAATGAGCGCGCGCGATGAACGGATAGACCTTTGAGGAGCAACCACAGAGGGAAGCGTGCCGCATGCAAACCACTTAGTCTCCAAACTCGCTGCAAAGGAATGAACCGCTCGGGAATTGCGAGCAGTGCGCAAAGCATGGCCAATGTCATTAGCCGTTCTCCTTTTCTCGAGGCTCAGCCTTTCCCCGTATTTTGCTGGCGATGGTTCGCGTTGCGTCGCGCTTGGAGTGCTCGACCATGGCCGCCTAGATTCGACGATTTAGGAATTACTACATGGTGCTTGTGTGTACGCTTGGGTGCACGTGCGCTGCTGTTTTTATGTTTCCCCGCACCCATGAGGTCTGGAGCAGGTCTCGGCACGTCACCACGCCGCGCTGTATATCTCTGGCTTCAACATATTCATGACTAACACACGGCAGCAACAGCTGGGAAGGCCAACATGGAAGCCGAGAAGACAGCAGGCCTATCGGATACATTATTTCAGTCACACTAAGGGCAGAAATCAGCGCTTGATTCTTTCGCAAGGTGTTGATCATTCTTTATTGTACTCTACTTGTCACGTGTGCGATACGGATCGCGCTTGCCGGCAACGGGCTCAGTCGTATTGTATAGGCACCGTGCGCTGATCAGAGGGAGCTGCGTTGCTGGCACTAGCCCATCCTAAGTCTGCTAACGTTGGCCGTTAGGGGCACGCAGAAAACGGACGTGCGCACGCGTCCCCGTGTATACCTTCTGCAATCCGCTCACTCACGCGGGCAGGGAGACGCGGGCATGGCATTCCATTTTGACTGGTCCCAACCTATTATTGTGTTTTTTCTCCGCTAGGCACTGTGTTCGGGCGCTGCAGTCACACGGGAAAACTCGACTGCACGATGCCTGTTCACCTTTTCATAAACGCCTCCCTGGACGCCGCCATAGCCCTCCTTGAAATGTGCAAATTGGCGCGTCCCCTCGAAAATGCACTATCAATGCTGCGCCCTTAGCCTTTGTACTCCCACGCACAGCCCATCATGGCGGTGTTTTTTTCCTTCCTGTGAAAAGGTGTACATCGCACGCACAAAATGCATCACGAAGGTCAACTTCGGCGTCTGCAGTTCGCCTGTGCTTTGCGACCGCCTGGAAATTGTCCGCCATTGCCGTCGGCCTCCCGTACACTCACTCATCGAGTGCTCGCCTGTCTTTGCCGCCGCGATGAGCTCCGGGCTGACGATATTGGGCTGAGATCTTTTCGCTGTGTTCGGAGTCATCGAAAACACGTTGCAGGTTCTCGTAAAGAGCTTGGTTGTAGAATGTCGCGCACTATAAATGTACCAGCACGGGCTGCCAGGGGTTTTGCTAGCGTCGGAATTCACTGAAAATTGGTCGTCATTACAGTTGGCTTTCCCGTCAGTCGGTCGCAAGCGCTCAGCGCCGTCCATTGGCCGCGGTGTCGGACTCGCGTTTGCACGCTGCACTCGCTCAAGTTTGTGGATAAGGACCGCATTACCGTCGATTTCTTCGGCGCTAGCTTCAAACCAGCTCGGCGCTGTTCGTGGCGGCGGGCAAGCGTACGCTGACTCTCCTGTTCGTAGTTCACTTGCGGTTGACACTCCGCGTGCAGCGCCGTGTTTGGTCTCGCGTTCGCTTGCTCGAGCTGAACGACATCGCTCGCCGACTTGTTAGTGGCACAGTGGTTCGGCTAGTTGTGGCTGCGGCCGCCGCTCCTACGCTGTGGGACTACGCGGATCGAAATGAGTCTTTGAGGATGTGTTACATCACGGTGAAATTATTAGCATGTCATATCTCACGTAAGTTTTTATTTCACCCTGCATGTATTTCTCATATGCATTCGTATTCAACCTCTGTCACTTCTGACTCACTATTTTACATACTTATTGTGCAGCCGTTGCCACACATCGTGCAGAAGGCTGTGTCACTGGCATCTGCGATGCCTGTCGTCCATCTGTTTCGTCAGAGCAGCTTCAGAAAGACTGTATGAGATGTGAAGACAAAGTTATCTGTGTGTTAAATTTTACACGCATGTTTTCATACTACATTGCACGTACTTGTCATATGCGTGCATGTTCATCTTCTGCCACGTGTGTCTAATTATTTTTACAATCTTACTGTACGTACAGCCGTGGGAACACAACAGCCAGAAGCATGCGTGCGCTGGTGCCTGCAATGCCTGTCATCTATCACTTCGGTCGGAGGAGCTCCACAAGAAGTGAACAAGATGTGACAACGACACTGGACTTGTACACTTCACCATAAATTAACTTAAAAGAATGCAGAAACATCATGTGCATGTAGATAAATAAAAGATTTCGATGTCTCACTTTTGTCTTTCATTGTTGCCGTGACTGCGGAAGCAGTTACACATAGGTGGCAAACTACTTTTTCGCGTGTTCTTTTCTGGGCTATCTGTTGCCCACTGCTCAGAGAAACAGGCGAAAAGGCTAGTAGGCCTGGCGGAAAAATAACTAAAAGAACAGTGTTTG
Organism: Rhipicephalus annulatus; assembly: GCA_013436015.1. NCBI lineage: Eukaryota > Metazoa > Arthropoda > Arachnida > Ixodida > Ixodidae > Rhipicephalus > Rhipicephalus annulatus. The sequence goes on along the minus strand of WOVY01016081.1, from coordinate 180,358 downwards.
AACTGAGGATAAAACGTTCATCCAATTGGAGTATTTGAGTGGATCAACCGTTCATCCGGTGATGTGCAACTCTAAGGACTATTGGTTGCTGGGTAAGGTGTAAATGTGGGGATTAGCAGTTGCCCTATAAGGTGCAAATGTGACGACTAAATGTTAGTTCTTTAAGCTGAGTTGCGCGAGTAACGGTTACTCACTAAGGTGTAACTGTGAGCACTATGCGTTATTCCCTTAAGCTCCTCTGTGGGGACTAACTGTTAGACCCGGTGCCGTTAGTTCTTGAAGAAATTGGTGGTTGTGGCAGCCCCATTAGTACGCGAAAGGACGAACCACACACCCTTTTGACACCCGTTTGCTTTAGAGTGAGCAATGGGCAGTTGGTATGTGGCAAAAAGAGAAGAGGCCAACGGGTTGCTCATAAAGCTTTTGCTTGGGTTCATTCATGTGTGTTACTTCTCGCTGCCCTAACCTACCATCTTGCGACTGTGTCACCTAGAACACCATTTAACATTCCAGATATGTGCACAAAGAGAGGGCACAACACGATTGGGCTGTCATACTCCACAGTCCAAAAACTATCCCACAGCGCTGTCTTTAAAATAGGCATTACCCTTGTGCAAGGAGACCAGACGGACTTTTATGCGTCTCTTTTTCTTTTGTACTTGGTATTTTTTTTCTCAGTTTATAGAATACTGTCAACTCTCCTTGAGGGTTTTTAGAGAAGTAGAAAATACAAACGTTGTACAAGTAAGGTAATACAAGAGCAAATTATCGAAAAATCAAACGCATCAGTAGTAACACCTTTACTTCAAGTTTCACGATCATGGGATTTGCCAATGTACATGACATATAAACATATATATATATATAACACATGGCCTACAAATTAAGAGACTCACGACAATAAAACGGAGCCTGGAAGCTTCTACCCGTATTCAAGTAGTTTAGGCAGAATTCAGAGACGCCAACACGACATTTTTAATACTTTCTAGAAATATTTGAAGTGTTGTCTGCGCTACAGTGTCTGAATACAGCGCATTCTATTCTCTTATTACGCACGGAAACAAATAAAACGGAAGGCATTGTCGCGTCCCGCTGCCAGTGACGTGTTCGAGACGGGCGTGCTGTCGCCACAACTCGGTTTCGCGAATGCGGCGACTGTTACTAGAAGCTGACCATGGTGTCGCGATATGGGCGCGTTGGCGCCATAACTAAGCCCACGGAATGCGGCGGCTGTTTCGGGAAGCGGAAGAGTCGACTTGACAGAACAGGGCAATTGTGCCCTTCGAGCTGAGGGGGAGTCGGGCTCCATGTTGACGATTCACACCCCTTGATCCCCTCCTTACTGCGAGCGCCCCTGCCTTTCGTGAAATGGATCGAGGTACCGAGAGAGAGGTAGAAAGGCGGGAACGACGGGGGTAAAAAAGACGGAGGGGGACGAGAGACGAGAGAAGCCCGGAGAAGCCAAGATGGCAGGCGCCGGATCAACGAGGACCAGTAAACGTTTTCTCTAAGTGTAAATAAATCACTTTTTCAAGTTTCCTGAATGCAAGTCCTGCTTTCATCAGTGGCATGATCTTGGTCATCCCACACAATATACCCCACAACGCTACTACGTTGTTAATACAAAAGTATTATATTAACATTCTGGGTGTTTTTCGCGCAGCATTCCTTTTTCATTTTAATGGCAAAGTCTGGGGCATTAGTTTAAGTGGCCATTCAACAATTTGTAAAAAATTTTATTCGGTGTATTTTTGCTCCATCGCGGAGCGTAGGCAGCTCTGATCTGTGCAGAAGTTTGGAGGTGGAATCCGTTCGCTTAAAGTGGTTAAAGATAAATTCTACCTCTTTGTGCTCTGCACGTACACAAGCATATTTATGTCACAATTTGTCGAAGTAAACCACACTATATTCGCGTATATCAACATCGGTCTTGTAAAAGTAGTGTATGATAAGCGTTTCGGATTGGTGGTATAGTGACGTAACGACCACTTCAGAAAAAACAACTTTTTCATTGCTTTCTCTGTCACCTCTTGTACATGCGCCGTCCATCTAAGGTCAGACGATATTAAAAGCCCAAAATATTTGTACTGAGTTACTGTGCGAACTCTGAGCATAGAGCATTTCTCTATTACCTGATTGATAGTATGAATGTGGTCGATTGTTGAGTAGCCTGTTCGAAATCCTGCATGTTCCTTTGGTTGATTGAATTCTAATGTTTTCTTTACTCTGTTAGCAATTACCTTTGTAAATAGCTTGTATACTACAGAGAGCAAGCTGATCGGCCTGTAATTCTTCAAGTCCTTGTCATCTCCTTTCTTATGTATTAAGATGATGTTAGCGTTCTTCCAAGACTCTGGTACTCTTCCCGTCAGGAGACACCTCGTAAACAGAGTGGCTAGTTTTTCTAACACAATCTGTCCTCCATCTTTCAGCAGATCTGATGTTACCTGATCCTCACCAGGAGCTTTGCCCCTTTGCATGCTCTCCATAGCTTTTCTGACTTCTTCTATCATTACTGGTGGGGTGTAATCTGGGTTACTGCTAGTTCTTATAGTATTAAGGTCGTGATTGTCTCGGCTACTGTACAGATCTCTGTAAAACTCCTCCGCTATTTTAACTATCCTATTCATATTGGTAGTTATTTTGCCTTCTTTGTCCCTTAGTGCATACATCCTACTTTTGCCTATCCCAAGTTTCCTCTTCAATGCTTTGACACTTCCTCCGTTTTTCAGAGCGTGTTCAATTCTCTCCATGTTATACCTTCTTACATCGCATACCTTACGTCTATTAATCAACTTCGAAAGCTCTGCCAGTTCTATTTTGTCTGTTGTACTTGACACTTTCATGATTTGACGCTTCTTAATAAGGTTCTTCGTTTCCTGGGAAAGCTTGCCAGTGTCCTGTCTAACTACCCTGCCTCCAACTTCCACTGCACACTCCGTAATGATACTCGTCAGATTATGATTCATTGTATCTACGCTAAGGTTGGTTTCCTCACTAAGAGCCGAGTACCTGTTCTGCAGTGAGACTCTAAATCCCTGTACTTTCCCTCTCAGTGCTAGCTGATTGATTGGCTTCTTGCGTATCAGTTTCTGTCGTTCCTTCTTCAAGTCTAGGCGAATTCGAGACCGTACCATTCTATGGTCACTGCATCGTACCTTGCCAATCACTTCCATATCCTGCACGATTCCAGGGTGTGCACTCATTATAAAGTCTATTTCGTTCTTATTTTCGCCATTAGGGCTCCTCCATGTCCTCCACTATACATAGGCTTCATAGATTACGAGAAGGCGTTTGATTCAGTAGAAATATCAGCCGTCATGCAAACACTGCGGAATCAGGGCGTAGATGAAGTATATATAAACATTCTGGAAGAAATCTACAGGGGATCAACTGCTACCATAGTGCTTCATAAAGAAAGCAACAGAATACCAATCAAGAAGGGTGTAAGGCAGGGGGACACAATTTCTCCATTGTTATTTACCGCGTGCTTACAGGAGGTTTTCAGAAGCCTAGAATGGGAACAGTTAGGGATAAGAGTCAATGGAGAATACCTTAGTAACCTGCGCTTCGCCGATGACATTGCATTGCTGAGTAACTCGGGGGACTGATTGCAACTAATGATTACGGAGTTAGACAAGGAGAGCAGAAAGGTGGGTCTTAAAATTAATCTGCAGAAAACGAAAGTAATGTACAACAACCTCGGCAATTAGCAGCGCTTCGAGATAGGTAATAGTGCACTTGAAGGTGTAAAAGACTATGTCTACTTAGGGCCGGTAATAACCGCAGAGCCGAACCACGAGATTGAAGTGACTAGAAGAATAAGAATGGGGTGGAGCACATTCGGCAAGCACTCTCAAATTATGACAGGTAGACTGCCACTATCCCTCAAGAGGAAGGTATATAACAGCTGTATCTTGCCGGTACTTAGCTACGGAGCAGAAACCTGGAGACTCACAAAGAGGGTTCAGCTTAAATTAAGGACGACGCAGCGAGCAATGGAAAGAAAAATGGTAGGTGTAACCTTAAGAGACAAGAAGAGAGCAGAGTGGATTAGGGAACAAACGGGGGTTAAGGATATCATAGCTGAAATCAAGAAGAAGAAATGGACATGGGCAGGGCATGTAGCGCGTAGACAGGATAACCGCTGGTCACTAAGGGTAACTGACTGGATTCCCAGAGAAGGGAAGCGGGTTAGGGAGAGACAGAAGGTTAGGTGGGCAGATGAGATTAAGAAGTTTGCGGGTATAAATTGGCAGCAGCAAGCACAGGACCGGGTTAACTGGCGAAACATGGGAGAGGCCTTTGTCCTGCAGTGGACGTAGTCAGGCTGATGATGATGATGATGATGACTGTGCGAAAGGCGACACCGTCTAGGAAGTCTGGAAATATTAGTCCGATTTTCTTTTTGGTTATGTTTAACACAACCTTTCTTTTTTCAGAATTGATGACCATCTGCAAGTCTCGGCCCCACTGAGCTACGTTGTTTAAAGAATTGTTAAGGGCGACCTGATCGCCAATGTCTTTGATTTCAACAATGTCAACTACGAATAGGAGGAAAAGATCCCTGCGGCACGCCTCAAAGGACCTTAACGGTGTTAGAATTATGCCCATTAGAGTGCATGAATTGGTAGCAATGTGAAAGGTAATCAATAATATATTCATCTATCAAACTGTTGCGTTGTTTTTTATGAGCTTCGTCATGAGTTTAGAGTGAGACACATGGTCGAAGACCTTATAGAAGTCTAAAAAACTACGTCAATTTGCGAGTGTTCGCCTAATGCAGACTGTCTCAGGTCCCGTTAATTAGGGAGGCGATCGCCGGGCTGATTCCAAGGGCTGAAGTATCGGCCCCCCGAACCTGCACCACGAAAGCGTGGACAATTTAGAAGTGGTCCTATTTGGCACACCAGCGGACGCCGGCTGTGGCCCAAAGAACAAGTCATAGCCGAGAGTTGATAAACAGAACAAAATTATATTCTCAATTATTGCAGATCAAATTGATACAAAAATATGCACACTCGACAATCGATGAATACGATATGTCACCAATCAAACAACGTACTACCTAGTACAATCAGCCACACTCGAAACAACGGACACGAACAACAATACGCACTACAATGCAGACGCATGCATCGAACAACCAAGATACTTAAAGACTAAAGAGTTCGAAAGCTTATTCAGTCCAAAGTCCTTGGAACAAAAGTCTGAATGATACTCTTCCGAGAATCACTCACTCGAAGTCCAGCGCTGTTGTCGCTCTGCTGCCCCTGAAGTTTCGCTTCCATGAAACCTCGCCTCTTCCATTGGCCGCTCTCCAAGCACCAAACGTCTTCGCCGGTAAGACGTCGGCTTCCCACGCGCAGCTGTTTCCACGCGTCTTCGCTCGCTGGCGGTAGACACACACTCTTGCCTGTTGCACGAGTCTTCACCCCTCAGGTGGAAATCCTCTTCTTCTCCTCCTTTGTCACTGAGGACAAAAGGCTTCGCCGAAAAGGCGGAACACCCTATGCACTTTGATGTGAAAATCCTTCTTCTCCTGATCTCCCATCTCCGCTGCTCGGTTAAATACCCTTCGCGCTAGATTCCAGAAAATTCTCATAGTTTCCGTCAGCGTGATGCGCTGCTGAGGCTGGTGAAAGAGCGAGATGTTTCGAGGGCCGTCAGCGACAGATGACGCAACTCTGCATCACCACGCCCCTTTCCCTGGAGAACCTTCCAAGGCTTGCTCGGCCGCCGATGCAAGGATGTTAGTCGGCGAGACTACGCTTCCAAGAGGGGAGGGACGGCGCACCATGGGAGCCTTTGGATATTGATTTTCTTCTTTATCGTTGTCTTTGAGGCGCCTCTCTGTGCTTGGTTTTCATTACTGTCGCCAGAATTAGGCGGCGCGCGCTTTTTTCGGAGCTCTCGTTTCTGACACTGACTGATTGATTGATTTGTGGGGTTAAACGTCCCAAAACCACTATTTGATTATGAGAGACGCCGTAGTGGAGGGCTCCGGAAATTTTGACCACCTGGGGTTCTTTAACGTGCACCCAAATCTGAGTACACGGGCCTACAACATTTCCGCCTCGATCGGAAATGCAGCCGCCACAGCCGGGATTTGATCCCGCGACCTGCGGGTCAGCAGCCGAGTACCTTAGCCACTAGACGACCGTGGCGGGGCCTCGTTTCTGACACTGCCCTTCACTTTAAGAATATTATCAAATAATATTCAAAACCACACAAACGAGTGCGAACAGTCACCACACACTTAAAGACTGTGAAAAGGGTTTATTGGTGACTGTTGCGACGGTGGTCCTACGGTAAAAACCGATCGGGCAAGAGCAACGGTCAAGCAGATGCCGGCGATGATCAGCACGAGCCGAGCGAGAGAAGCCCAGCACCCAGTACCCAAGCGGTGGCGATGTTGCTTGCAAACGATGCGTTTTCTTCTTCACAATTTGCCCCCGCCAAAAAAGAGTCATCCTGGCGACCTAAGAGTCTGGAGGCAGAGGGCTATATTATGGCTTAAGGCGGGTGACGTGGACGATGTCACGTCCACGCCGGCGCATGTCGTCAGATGGGGAAATTGGCTCGATGAGAAAATTCACCGGCGAGGTTTGTTCCAAAAAGCGGTATTGGCCCTCGTACTTTGGAACGAGTTTTGAGAAAATGCCGGGGGTTTGGTAAGGAACAGCCAGCCATATACAAGTGATCCCGGGCAATGGCTGGGGCTTTGTGAAGAGTCGGCGTTGTTTTCTTTCTGGCGCTGTTGTTCTTGTGACGTAAAGGTGCGTGCGAGTTCACGGCAGTCTTCCGCATTTCGGGCAGCTTCGGACAAAGATGGGCATTCGGATGCGTCAGGACGGTATGGAAGGAGAGTGTCGATGGTGTGGGATGGTTCGCGTCCATAAAGAAGAAAGAAAGTTGAAAATCCAGTGGTAGACTGTGCCGCGGTGTTATATGCGAACGTGATGAATGGAAGAATGCGATCCCAGTTAGTATGATCGGATGTCACACACATGGCGAGCATATCGCCAAGGGTGCGGTTTAATCTTTCCGTGAGCCCGTTTGTCTGCGGGTGGTATGCCGTGGTCTTGCGATGAACAACATGGCATTCAGAAAGCAGAGACGTGACGACTTCTGATAGGAAGGCTCGACCTCGGTCGCTTAGTAGTTCTCGAGGTGCACCATGTCGTAGTATGAAGCGATGAAGGATGAAGGATGCTACGTCCCGCGCAGTGGCACTTGGAAGGGCGGCGGTCTCAGCGTAGCGTGTTAAATGGTCCACCGCGACTATGATCCACCGATTTTCATCTGATGTTGTCGGTAGAGGGCCATAGAGATCAATGCCGATCCGATCGAAAAGTTTGGCAGGGCACGGAAGCGGTTGAAGCACACCGGACGAGTGGAAAGGCGGTGATTTGCGGCGTTGACAGTCAGGGCAGCCCATAACGAATTTTCGAACGAAATTATACATTCCGCGCCAGTAGAAGCGATAGCGAATGCGTTTGTAAGTTTTGAAAACTCCGGCATGACCACATTGGGGATCGTCGTGAAAGGAGGCGCAGATTTGTGATCGAGAGCTGCGCGGGACAACCAAGAGCCACTTACGACCTTCGGGGGCGTAGTTGCGTCGGTGTAGCAGCCGATCACGAATGGCGAAATGAGCAGCTTGACGTCGGAGAGATCGTGGTACCGCAGTGGTTGGCGATCCAGAAAGACAGTTAAAAAGGGAAGCGATCCACGGGTCCTTGTGTTGTTCACTGGTAAAGGAGTCGAGGTCGAGAGATGCGACGGAGTTGGTACCAGTGGTTCCGCAGGCCGAGTCGGGAGGTAAAGGCGAACGCGACAGGGCGTCGGCGTCAGAATGCTTGCGTCCGCTGCGATAGATGACCCGAATGTCGTACTCCTGGATTTGCAGTGCCCACCGAGCTAGGCGGCCAGAAGGATCTTTCAAAGTGGCGAGCCAACAAAGTGCATGGTGGTCCGTTACCAGGTCGAACGGGCGACCGTACAAATAAGGGCGGAACTTGCGAAGCGCCCACACTAGCGCCAAGCACTCTTTTTCAGTGACGCTGTAATTGACCTCAGCTTTAGTAAGTGTGCGACTCGCATAAGCGACGACGTATTCGGAGTAGCCCTGCTTGCGTTGGGCGAGGACGGCGCCTAGACCAACCCCACTAGCGTCTGTGTGAACTTCCGTTGCAGCTGTTGGGTCGAAATGCCGAAGAATTGGAGGAGATGTTAGCAGACTACGGAGCGTGTCAAACGCGACGTCGCAGTCAGAAGACCAGGATGAAAGGTTTGCATCACCGCGTAGGAGGTTGGTCAGTGGTGACATGATCGACGCAAAATTTCGCATGAAGCGCCGGAAGTACGAGCATAGTCCGACAAAACTGCGTAATTCTTTCAGTGTAGTAGGTTTCGGGAACTCAGCGACTGTTCGTAGTTTTGCAGGGTCGGGTCGAACACCATGCTTGGACACGATGTGCCCTAAGATGGACAGCTCTCACGCGGCGAAGCGGCACTTTTTAAGGTTCAGTTGGAGCCCAGCGTTGGTTAAACACGTCAGGACCAGTTGGAGCCGAAGAAGATGTGTAGGAAAATCGGGAGAGAAAACGACAATGCCATCGAGGTAGCATAGACACACAGACCACTTCAGTCCACGCAGTGTGTTGTCCATGAGTCGTTCAAACGTGGCAGGAGCATTACAAAGCCTAAATGGCATGACGGTAAATTCGTACAGGCCATCTGGTGTAATGAACGCAGTTTTCTGGCGATCAGCTTCCGCCATAGGAACCTGCCAGTATCCAGATCGTAAGTCTAAGGAGGAGAAAAATTCGGCTCCTTGAAGGCTGTCAAGGGCGTCGTCGATGCGCGGTAATGGATAGACGTCTTTCCGCGTCACCTTGTTTAATCACCGGTAGTCGACCCAAAATCGAATCGATCCATCCTTCTTTCGAACTAGAACGACAGGAGATGCCCAAGGACTGTGCGATGGTTGAATAACGCGACGGCGTAGCATCTCTTTGACCTCGTAGTTGACGACGTGACGTTCTGCAGCAGAGACACGGTGCGGTCTTTGACGCAATGGCTGGTGCGAACCGGTGTCAATGTAGTGGTGCTCTGCGGAAGTCCGACCCAATTGCGGCTGAGAAACGAATGAATTCGCGAAGTGCTGAAGGAGATTAAGAAGCTCGGCGCGTACTTCGGCACTTAAGGTGTCGGCGATGGAACTGGAGAAGGTGTCACTCGATGAGCATTCCAGTGGGGAAAGGGCATGAAGTTCGGCCGAGGCGCTACTGCACGATTCGTCTGGCATGTTAAGGAATAAAGAGGAATCGAGGTACTCCACTCGATCGAGACATTCGCCGGCAAGTAGCGTAAGCGGTGCAGAAAGGGGGTTGTGGACGAAAATATTGCTTCGGCCCGCAGTGACGTCGAGTGTAGCGAAAGGCAAGGAAACGGCTCTGCGGCTCATGGAAATGTCGGAAGGTGTAAACATTACTTTAGCGTCGTTATGGTCATCGCAGCAAACAGGGACAACGGCAAGAGAGGCTGGGGGAATTTCAGTGTCTTCACGTACGACGAGTTTGGGGGACCGCTCAAGAGTTTCGTGCAAAGGTTCGTCGTCAGACAGGTGCGAAAATTGAACTTCAGCGCGTGCACAGTCGATGACGGCATGATGATGTGACAGGAAGTCCCACCCGAGGATAACGTCATGCGAGCACACCGAAAGGACAATGAACTCGACAACGTACATAGAGCCTTGGTTGAAAATGCGGGCTGTACAGGTGCCGAGAGGTCGAACTGGTTGTGCACTAGCCGTACGAAGCGAGAGTCCAGAGAGCGGCGTGGTCACTTTGCGTAGAGAGCGGCAGAGCTGGGCGGCTATAACAGAAACGGCAGCACCTGTGTCGATGAGGGCAAAGGTAGAAACACCATCGACAGATATGGTGACGACGTTAGCAGGTGAAGTGCGAGGGCTTGGGCATTTCGATGACGGCGCAGTTCTTGCCTCTGGAACTGCGGCGTTCAGTTTTCCCGGTTGGAGGAAGCGGGTCGGGGACGCATTGGGGACAGAGATCACCTGCGAGGAGACGGAGAGCGGGGAGAGTGAGTCGGAGCTGGGGGCTGGGGTGACCGAGACTCGGGAAGATTAGTGTAGCCATACTGCGGTGAAGGATAGTGAGTAGGTCGGTGCGTGGGCTTCGGGTCATACGGTAACGGCCAAGTAGCGTTGTGTTGCGCTTGGAAGCGACGACGACAATATCGTGCCACGTGTCCTGGAGTACCGCAGGCGTAGCAGATTGGTCGATGGTAAGCAGTGCGCCAGGAATTGCTGACTCGCGGTGCGGCCCAAGGTGTCGTAAGAGGGGTAGAGTGGGGAGCAACTGCAGGCACGGGTGGCAAAAGCTGCTGGTGGGGTCTGCTGCGTACCAGCTGGGCATAAGTAAGAGGCGCGGCCACGGGCTGCATAGCTGGCGCATGGGGAACAGGCATAGCCACAGGCTGCTGGTGGGCAGCGACGGGAACAGCCTGAGCTACCTCTTCGGCAATAACGTCGCGGAGTGGTGAGGGCAGACGAGAGGACGGCTGCTGCTGCGTGAAGGGAATCAACGACAGTTGCCGAGCTACTTCTTCACGCACAAAGTCTTTGATCTCTTGCAGGGTTGTTGAGTAATCAGGAACAGAAGTAAGACTAGATAGTGAGTCGGCGTGTGAGGAAAGTGGCCGAGTCAGGGCGCGCTGCTTCCTCAACTCGTCGAAACTTTGACACAAGGTCACAAGTTCCGCCACGGTGGCAGGATTGCGCGCCAGGAGCATCTGAAATGCGCCGTCATTTATCCCTTTGAGGATGTGTTGTATCTTCTCCGACTCGGGCATGGCGTTGTTCACACGGTTGCAAAGACCAATAATGTCTTCGATGTAACTTGTGAACGATTCAGATGGCTTCTGTGCGCGAGTCCGCAAGCGTTGTTCGGCTCTGGACTTGTGGACAGCAGGTCGGCCGAAAACGTCAGCAAACGAAGTTTTGAAAATGGACCACGTTGTAATGTCGTTTTTGTGGTTGTTATACCACACTTCGGCCACGTCAGTGAGGTAAAAGATGACGTTAGTCAGTTTGTCCGCGTCATCCCACTTGTTGTTTGCGCTCACCAGTTCGTAGTTAACGAACCAGTCTTCCACGTCCGGTCTCATCAGCTCCGCTAAAGACTTTGGGCTCTCGCAAACAAAGAACGCCGGGGTTGCTGGGGGATGGAGTGGAAGAGCCAGGTTGCGCGTTGTTGGTAGCCATGATGGGAGGCAGCGTTCGGTTGCGCAGCTCCAGGTTTAGGCGACGGCGAATGGCAGCACCCAGGTTCAGGCGACGGAGAATCTCAGCACCTCCACCAATTGAAAAAGGGTTTATTGGTGACTGTTGCGACGGTGGTCCTACGATGAAAACCGATCGGGCAAGAGCAACGGTCAAGCAGATGCCGGCGATGATCAGCGCAAGCCGAGCGAGAGAAGCCCAGCACCCAGTACCCAAGCGGTGGCGATGTTGCTTGCAAACGATGCGTTTTCTTCTTCACAATTGTAACATAGTCCATTGCTCATGGCGCGTCACAATCCTAATAGAACACTCAATACAATTGCACGTTGCAGTTCAAGCTCACAACACATGAAATATAACCACACGTACATGATTGCAACACTCCATCACGCATTTCAAACAATGAAAATGTACAAGAGTATGTCTTTACAATAATTGTGCAATCATATACATCGCGTCACAGCAACAAACACTTCAACACTTGTGACACAAGATAACACAATTGCGTTAAACGCTGTCAGACCCTTACAAAAGATTCAAACTCGGCTAAGGTAGTCGGCACCAACGTTCTCGCTTCCCTTGATGTGCTCGACTCGGAATTGATACTCTTGCAGAAGCAAGCTCCACCTCAAGACTCTGCTGTTGAGCAGTTTAGCCTGTTTCATGTATTTGAGTGGCTGGTGGTCAGTTTGGACCAAGAAAGGCACTCCGTAGAGATACACATTTAGCTTCTGTATCCCCCACACTAGGGCTAGACATTCTCTTTCGATGGTGCTGTAGGATGACTCCCAGGGAAGTAGTTTGCAACAGGCGTATGCTATAGGATGGAGGGTTCCTTCGTGTGACTGCAAGAGGACAGACCTGAGGCTGGTGTCGGAAGCGTCGATGCGGACGATGAATTCCTTGGTTTACTCCGGGAGGCGGAGCACGGGAGGGTTCGAGATGCATTCCTTGTGTCTCGCAAATGCTTTCTTGTGTGTCGTCGTCTATTTTTTTTAAGTTACTTTCACCCTTCTTGTTCAGTTCTAAGAGGGGCGCTGATCTCGGCATAATTTTGAATAAACTCTCGGTAGTATCGCTGATTAACCCGAGAAAAGCGCGTACTTGTCACTTCGTTTTTGGGGCGGGTGCAGCTTGGATTTTGTCGAGAGTTTTTCCCAGTGGAGCAAGCATATTTTGTCCAATGTGATGACATAGGAAATCCATCTCATTCATTCCCAACTCACACTTGCTCGGTCTATGGTCAACCGGGCAGCCTGAATTCGAGCGAAGAGTTGTCTGAGAGTGGATAGGTGTTCCTCACAGGTCGTGCTTGTTATGAGTGCGTCGTCGTAGTAATGTTCCATGCCCGGGATTCCGTCAGTGACTAGTCACATCAGCCGGGCGAACACGGCGAGTGCCGTTTTGATCCCGAAAGGCATGTAGAAACTCCGGCACCGAAATTTCCTGTTTATCTTCATTGTGAATAACCCCTACGATGGCTTGGCATTGATTTGGCGCATCTTGGTTCCTTTCACGCTTCGAATACTTCTTCAGTAAATTGGGATGAAAAATTTTCGGCCCGCTCGGCGTCTTTATGGAATAATCGAAGTCCCTAATTGTCGCCTGCACTTCGAAGGGCCCTTTCCAATGCAGCAAGTTTATTTTTGTCAGTTGGGAGCAAGATGAGAACCTTATCTCCTGGTTGGAATGTTATATCCCTTAATTTTCGATTGTAGTGCTTATCGTAGCGTGCTCCCGCCCTTCGGAGTTCTTCGTGAGCTAGGCGGCACGTCTCTTCTAGACAATTTCAGAGATCCAATACGTACTGGTAGGTTGTCTTCAGCTCATCGTCCAGCTCTTGGTTCGTCCAGACTTCCTTTAAGATCGCCAGGGGTCCCTGGACCTGTCGGCCATACAATAGCTCGAACGGTGAAAAGCCGAGACTTGCCTGGGGAACCTCTCTGTATGCGAACAGCAACGGACAGAGGAATCTGTCCCAGTTTTTTTTGGTTTCTCCGCGCACATTCGTTTAAGCATAGTTTTCAGGGTGCCATTAAATTTTTCCACCATCCCGTTGGCCATCAGGTGGTAAGGGGTGGTATGGAGTTGGCACAGCTATAAAAGTCGTGCCACTTCCTTCATTAACTCGACGTGAAATTCGAGCCCCAATCACTTAGCATTTCTCTCGGTACACCAAAACGGGAGAACATCTCAACGAGGACTTCTGCGACTCGTTTGATCTCTATGCCAGGTAGTGCAACGGCCTCCGTGTAGCGCGTGGCGCAATCGACGAGTCAGGATATAGCGGTTTCCTTGACCAAATGGAGGTCGGATAGGGCCCACTATATAAATAGCAACCCTTTTAAAGAATATGTATATGACAGGGGACTGGCCTAGTGACACGTGTGGCACCCTTCCTTTTAGCCCAGTTCTCTGGCAGATATCGCAAAACGCCACAAACCTACAACGTCGGCAGTGACCCCTGGCTAGAAGAATTCTTCCTGAATTCTGTCCTTTTATTTATTTATTTAGGACATACTGCAGTCGGAAGACCAAGCAGGTGGGCAGGGAATAATTACACAGAAAGCATCAATCCGCATGGTAAATTGGTACACAATTCTGAAAACAGTCCAACAAGTGTGAAAAAAAGTAGTACACAAAGAAACATAGCGGCACAGTGAATGTTTAAAATATTTCAGAAAGTACACGCTTTTCAAAATCCGACACATCACGCGCCGAAAACACATCAACAGGCAATCTATTCCACTGCTCGATTGTGAGGATAAAGAAGGAGTGCCTAAAAAGATTAGTGCGTGCAAAAATTGGAGTTAGATTGTGCTCATGGGTGCTTCGAGTTGACCGAGATAAGCGGGGCTGAATATAAAGTCCTGGATTAATATTGAATTGTTGGGAATTAGGAAAAAACAGAAATCTTAGACGCGCAACCTGCCTCCTGTGTTCCAGGGTCATTATATTGTTGTTTTCCATGAGACGTGATGGAGAAGCTCGGCTATGATAGCTGTTAAAGATGAACCGGACTGCCTTTCTTTGCACCATTTCTAATTTGTGAATTGGTTTTCTCGGCTCCCAGGTGCCCAGCCATTAGGCTCGTGGCCTGAGGGAGCTCGCCGTGCGTTGCGTAAAACAGAGCGGCGCCATCGTGGGCTAGCTTCATAACAGCCTCTAGGCGGTTCTTCGGCACCAAGAGCTGTCGTATCTGTCGACCACTCCTCTCCGTATAGTAATAACTGTAGAGCAGTCCACGTTTCTGCTTGAACATTACCGCGCATTTACTATTACGACATTTGAGATCCTTGCCGATCTGCGCAAAGCAGAGTTTTAACGACTCGTGCTGGATTTGTTCCTCGGCATAACCGAAGCTCGGGTTCTCCTCGTAAGTGGGTGCAGGGAGGAGCTGGAGTGGCTTCGGCTGGGCTTTGGTCTGTGCTAGGGTCGCAACTGCGACGACGTCCTTGTCGGCCGTGGCTGGTTGGTTATGAGGGTTTGCAATCGATGGTAGATCGATCTCTGGGTCCTCTTCCAGCGGTTCGGGTTGGTCCGGCGAACGGGCGCTCTAGACTTTCCTCACGATGACGTCATACAATGGATCATCTATGCAGAAAGCAGAAACAGCAGAAACAGAAGGGCGTCTCGATCTTGACCTTGGCCTCGGGCAGCCTCATGACCGAATGGTCGACGGTGCAAATGAAACTGGTCTTGCCCGTGAGTTTGCTGTCACGGACTAGGTCTCTTCGTACTATTACAGTGAAGCACCCAGTGTCTTTTAAAACGTCGACACGCCTTCCCGCCACTTTTCCAGACATCACAGGCATTCCCTTAACTAATGGTTTTGAGTGTGGAGACATCACAACATTGACCACTGGCTGTTTCGTCCCATTTTTATATAAATCATAAATCTTTTTTTTTTGATGTCAACCTTGTAATCAGTGTATTTTGTTCATGTATATGTACCCCACTCCGGCAATAGCCCTGTATTGGGCTGCAGTATTTAAAATAAATAAATAAATAAAATAAATTTTCAACTTTACGAATCCATCGGTGACGTTGTCATCATCGGCTTTTGGTGCCACCTGCACACAGGCTACTTTGTGAGTTTGACTCACTCCGTTACGACAGGCGTCTGCCTTGTGCCCGGTCTGACCACACTTGAAACATTTCACAACAGTAGGGCTCATAAAGTTAGTTCGACGGCTGTTACCGCGATCACCCACTCGGTTACACAGAAAACATCGCGGAACGCTCTTCGGTGCACGCTTTTTTTTCTTCGGAAGCCGATTTCTTCGAATCTTCAGGACACTCTTTCTTGACCTTGGCCAAATTAGTGCCACCTTGCGCTTCATGGAATCGATCAGCTAATTCAAGCATGTCTTCAAGTGACTTAGCTCTCCTCTCTTTCAAGTACAGCGACAGGCTTGGGTGGCAACTGGTGAGAAATCGCTCTGTAATAAGGAGCTCTCTAAGCTCATCGTACTCTCGCGCTGTCCCTGAAAGTTCAATCCATCGGTCGAAATATTGGCTAAGTTGGGCGGCGTACTGCGTAGCCGTCTCACCATCAGCTGGCTTTTCTGTCCGAAATCTGTCCCGGAACCCTTCCACAGAAAATCTAAATCGCTTCAGCAAAGCAGCTTTCACCTTTGCATAGTTGGTTGCATCGGTCGGCGTCACCCTACCGTACACACTGAGCGCTTCGCCACTCAAGCAGGTACTCAAAGCAGTTGCCCATTAATGTTCCGGCCAATTCTGGCTCCTTGCAGTCGTCTCAAATCTGTGAAGGTACGTGTCAAGGTCGTCCTTCCTTTCATCGAACGCTACGAGCAACTTGCTAGGGTTGAAGCGGTAGCCATGATCTTCCCCTTCGCTGCTTTCAACTCCAGCTTGGACGGGAGTTTCACTTCGCTGTTGCAAACGGAGCCGCTCGAGTTCCATCTCGTGCTGCCACTGCTGTTCTCTTTCAGCCATCTCCGCTTCTCTTTCTTCTTTCGCCCCCTTCTCAGCTGTCAGCTTTTCTCTCTCCAGCTCCAACCTCAATTGCTGCTCTCTTTCTTCTTTCAGTTGTCGCTCCTTTGCCTCTCTTTCTTTTTTCGCCCTTTCAGCGGCCAGTCTTTCTCTCTCCAACTCAGCTGCTTTTTTCTTCCTTGGCCCTCTCAGCAGCCAACCTCTCTCGTTACAACTCAGCTGCTTTTTATTCTTTGGCCCTCTCAACTGCCAACCACTCTCTCTCCACCGCCTCTTTCTCCTTCTGGCTCACCCACTTCCGCAGTTCGACGCCAGAAAGACCCATCTTCTCACCAAGAGCATCTAACTTTTCGAGATCCATGGTGTCTCGCAAATAAAACCTTGCCGCGTGTAAAACGTATCTGCTTAAATCAGTCTATCGGAACACTCTCATGCACTCGTTAACGAGAACACTGAGCAACACACAAAATCGTTCTGATAGCACTATCAAGCCCCGCCGCGGTGGTCTAATGGCTAAGGTACTCGGCTGCTGACCCGCAGGTCGCGGGATCGAATCCCGGCTGCGGCGGCTGCATATCCGATGGAGGCGGAACTGTTGTAGGCCCGTGTGCTCAGATTTGGGCACACGTTAAAGAACCCCAGGTGGTCGAAATTTCCGGAGCCCTCCACTACGGCGTCTCTCATAATCATATGGTGGTTTTGGGACGTTAAACCCCACATATCAATCAATGATAGCACTATCAACAACTCGAGGCTCTTTCTCACTACGTTGGACACACTGTGCGCCAAAAAGATCCTGTCATGGACGCCAGATTAATTGTCAAAGGTCCCGTTAATTACGGAGGTGATCGCCGGGCTTATTTCAAGGGACCGAAGTATCGGCCCCGAACCACACCACAAAAGTGTGGACAACTTAGCAGTGGTCCTATTTGGCTCGCCAGCGGACGCCTGCTGTCGCATAAAGAACTAGTCAGAGCCAAGAGTTGATAAACAGACCAAAATTATATTCTCAATTATGGCAGATCAAATCGATACAAAAATATGCACACTCGACAATAGATGAATACCATATGTCACCAATCAAACAACGTACTACCAAGTACAATCAGCCACACTCGAAACAACGGACACAAACAACAATACGCACAACAATGCAGTCGCATGCATCGAACAACCAAGATACTTAAAGACTAAAGAGTTCGAAACCTTATTCAGTCCAAAGCCTTGAAACAAAAGTCTGAATGATACTCTTCCGAGAATCACTCACTCGAAGTCCAGCGCTTTTGTCGCTCTGCTGCCCTGAAGTTTCGCTTCCAGGAAACCTCGCGTCTTCAATTGGCCACTCGCCAAGCACCAAACTTCTTCGCCGGTAACACGTCGGCTTCCCACGCGCGTTCGCTCGCTGGCAGTAGACACACACTCTTGCCTGTAGCATGAGTCTTCACCCCTCAGGTGGAAATCCTCTTCTTCTCCACCTTTCTCACTGAGAACAAAAGGCGTCGCCGACAAGGCGGAACACCCTACGCACTCTGGCGTGAAATTACTTCTTTTGATCTCCCATCTCTACTGCTCGGTTAAATACCCTTCGTGCTAGATTCCGGAAAATTCTCATCGTTTCCGTCGGCGCGATGCGCTGCCGAGGCTAGGGAAAGAGCGAGATGTTTCGAGGGCCGTCCGCGACAGATGATGCAACTCTGCATCACCACGCCCCTTTACCTGGAGAACCTTCCAGGGCTTTTCACCACCTGGGGTTCTTTAACATTCTGCCAAATCTGAGCACATGGGCCTACAACATTTCCGCCTCCATCAGAAATGCAGCCGCCACAGCAGGGATTCGATCCCGCCACCTGCGGGTCAAATGCTGAATACCTTAGCCACTAGACCACCACGGTGGGGATATTGTTCATTTGTGACTATAAAACAACGACAACGAAAATTCCACACGAGCCGCATGTTGCGATGGCCGGTGTTCGTTTAGCCGTACTCTCGGTAAACCTAGCGACGCCGTCGGCAAGCCTACATGGTGGCATCGGCCGGGCACCTGGCTGCTTCGCCAGCTCTCCTGCATAAGCGCCACTGCTATGTTTGTATTTGCAGATTCGCGCGCCAGCACTGCGAACGCTGGTGCGGCCGACATGGTCGAATGCTAGCTGATAATTTGTATTCTCTGACTGAGGGTTGTTGAAGAATAGATTGATCTATATTAAATTATCCGTGCGCTTAGTTGGCGTGAATCAGTCCACGCAAACTTTCAGGTTAAGTTGTCAATTTTTTTGTTTTTTAAGCCCAGCAATAGTCACCCACCGGCAATACATGGAAGGTCAAGGTACTATAATATATATATATATATATATATATATATAGATATATATATATATACATATATATATATACTGTAATGAATTAAAGATCTGAATAACGGACGCTCTGTTGGCAATGAAGAAGACGATGATGATCGGTGGCTGTTGTAGTAGCTCGCGCACGCCGCTCGCCATTAGCCAGACCTGCCTGATAAAGCACATTTTGCCAAGCTGCGTCTGAACCTTTTTTGACGTACAACACCTCTATTTTAAGTGGTGGAGGAGCCGGGGTTCCCATCAACCTGGAACTTCGCAATCGGACGCTACCCTCACCGTTAACCATGACTGCTCCTGGGCCTTCTCAAACTGCCTTACCGACGACAGTCTACTTTACTGGCGTGCCTCGGCAACGCGACCCACCAATTTTTCGCGGCAACGACGAATAAGACATCGAGGACTGGCTCGTCGAGTACGAAATCGTAAGCGCTTCCAACAAGTGGAACGCCTGCGACCAGCTCACAAACGTGCGCTTCTACCTCGCTGATGTGGCCAGCCTCTGGTTCAAGAACCACGAAGGTGAAATCACCAACTGGTCCGCCTTCAAGACCACCATCATTGCGGTCTTCGGTCGTCCCGCCGTGCGCCGGCTTCGCGCTGAACAGCGTCTTCGTAGTCGAGTCCAGCGCAGGGACGAGACCTTTACAAGTTACATTGAAGATGTCTTGTCTCTTTGCAAGCGCGTCGATGAATCTCTAACCGAACGCGACAAAATCAAGCACATCATCAAAGGAGTTGACGATGATACATTCCAGATGCTCGTCACTTGAAATTCACAGACCGTCACCGATGTTGTCCCGCTCTGTTAGGAGTACGACGAGTTGCGTAAGCAGCGCGTCTCGACGCGCAGGGCCGCCTAAGATACGGCTGAAGTTTCCGCCCTCGTGCACGACGTCGCTGCTGATCACACCGTCTTACTGCCCCACATCAAACAATTCATTCGTGAAGAAGTTGCGCATCAGCTTTCTCTTGTGGCCGAAGCATCCGCGCCAGTGACCTCGTTAGACCCACGTCTACGCCAGGTCATTGAGACACAGGTCACGCAGGCACTGCCTCCATCGCCATCTGTCCCTACGCCGCTGAGATTTGCTGCCATCGTTACTAGACCCCCAGCTCCACCTGTCTCTGGCGCATACCGGGGCGCCAGGTCCTCCTACCCTACGACGCTGCCTACATGCACGGCACCCCATCCCGTTTCGCCCCCAGCACCTTCTGTCGTTAACCCATGGCGCACCTTGGATAATCGACCCATCGGTTTCGCATGCGGTTTCGTGGGACATATAGCACGCTACTGTCGCCGTCGCAACTTCCAGCCTCCAAACCATGGAAATTCTGCAAATTACCAGGTTGCCCAGAATCCCCAGTGACCATCTTCTCCTATCACCAACTCATTGTCCCCACGACACCCTGTCGATTCTCACCGGTCATTATCACCACGTCACCGATCTGCCTCCCCGATGCTTCGGCGCAAGAGCCCCGCTCGAGAGGAAAACTGACAGCCGCAGTTCCGGAGGCAAGAACTGCGTCGTCGTCGAAATTTCTAAGACCTCCTCTTTGCCCGACCAACGAAATTGATGTGCTAGTAGAAGGTGTTGCTGTACGTGCACTTGTCGACACAGGCGCCGCCGTTTCTGTAATTAGTGAAAATCTATGTCGCGAATTCAGAAAAGTTACAACACCGCTTACGAATCTTGCTCTGCGTACAGCCACCTCCCATTTCATCGCGCCGACAGCTCAGTGCACAGCACGCGTTTTTATTCAAGATGTTTGGTACGCCGTCAACTTTGTTGTTCTCCCACGTTCATCTTACGACGTCATATTAGGATGGGATGTCCTTTCTACCCATCAGGCCCTCGTCGACTGCGCTCGTGCTGAACTCACGTTGACGAATCCGTGCCTTGATATCGACCACCACAGTCCCTCGAAAGTGTTTGCCGCAGCTGACGTCCGCATCACGCCGTTGTCCGCCGTCCTAGTGCCTGTGTTTTCCCCTGCTGCCACTAACTCGACACTCCTGTTCCAACCAACCATAGCTAGTGTGCAACACCGAACCATCGTCCTCCCGTTTGCCGTCAACTTTTCCAATGGTTCAGCGGTACTTTATGCGTGCAACATTTCTGCTTGCCCGTACATCCTGCTACGCGGTGAGTGTCTGGGAAGCCTCGAGACCTTAAATTGTATTTTCGAAGACCCTATCTATCCAGACGAGCCATTTTTACGGACTTGTGCCATTACACCCGCAACTGACGCCAATGAACCTATGGATGTATTCCGCAAGTCCATTGATTGCAACCTCACGCCTGGGCAGCAGGAACAGCTGATCAAGCTCCTACAGCGTTTTCGAGTCTCGTTTGACCACAATCAGCCTTCCTTAGGTCGAGCGTCATCTGTTGTTCACCGTATGGATATCGGTCAAGAGACGCCATTACGCAGCGTCCATATCGTGTGTCAACTACCGAACGCCGTGCCATCAATGAACAGGTTGACGACATGCTGACACGTGGCATAATCGAACCGTCAAGCAGTCCCTGGGCCTCTCCAGTTGTGTTGGTGAAGAAGAAGGACGGATCCATCAGGTTTTGCGTGGACTACCGACGTCTCAACCGAATCACGCGAAAGGATGTCTATCCGCTGCCACGCATTGATGATGCCTTGTACTGCCTACAGGGAGCCGAATTTTTCTCTTCTTTAGATTTGCGCTCTGGATACTGGCAGGTACCCATGACAGAGGCCGATCGCGATAAAACAGCTTTCATCACGCCCGACGGGCTTTACGAATTCACAGCCATGCCCTTCGGCCTCTGCAACGCGCCAGCTACTTTCGAGCGAATAATGGACTCTATCTTTCGAGGCCTCAAATGGAACGTTTGCCTTTGTTACTTAGATGACATTGTCGTCTTTTCAACTGATTTCGCAACCCATTTAAACCGCCTCGAGAAAGTCCTCGCGTGTACTTCTGCGGCGGGGCTGCAACTGAATCTGAAGAAGTGCCATTTTGCAGCTCGACAGCTTACGAACCTTGGCCATGAGGTTTCAAAAGACGGCATTCTTCCTGACCCTGCCAAACTTACAGCCATTTCAGCGTTTCCCAAACCGACCACCATGAAAGAGCTCCGAAGCTTCATAGGCCTGTGCTCTTACTTCCGGCGCTTCGTCCGCAATTTCGCGACGATCTTCGCTCCTTTGACCAAGCTCCTTGCCGGCTCTAGAGACCTTTCAGCCTGGTCTGCCACCTGTGACGATTTTTTCAATGAACTGCGCCACCTCCTCACGTCGCCGCCTATTCTGCGACACTACGACCCATCGGCACCCACAGAGATTCACACCGACGCTAGTGGTGTCGGGCTAGGTGCTATTCTTGCACAGAAGAGAGACAGCTTCCAAGAGTACGTGGTTTCCTACGCAAGCCGAACTTTTAGCAAAGCTGAAATCAACTATTCCGTCACTGAAAAGGAATGCCTAGCCATTATTTGGGCAATAGAGAAATTTCGACTGTACTTGTACGGGCGCCCTTTTCACATCGTGACTGACCACCACGCCCTCTGCTGAATGTCGTCACTGAAGGATCCAAGCGGTCGCCTCACCCGATGGGCATTACGCCTCCAAGAATATAACATTCGCGTGGTCTATCGCTCCGGCCTGAAAGATTCGGACGCGGACGCCCTATCCCGTTCGCCCCTACCCCCTGACTCGGACTGCAGCGAAAGTCTAACCTGTGATGCCACTGCCGTCACAATCGCCGACATGCCATCTGAGCAACGCAAGGACACTTGGGTTGCTTCGATTCTAGACATCCTGGCTGGGCGGACGGCATACCCCCTTCTCGCACGTTGCGTTGGCAAGTCGAGCACTTCGCCACTCGCGACGGCGTGCTGTACCGACGCAACTACGCACCCGGTGGACGTCAGTGGCTACTTGTGATTCCACGTCATCTGCGATCCGAAATTTGTTCCACGTTTCATGTCGACCCCCAATGTGGCCACGCAGGTTTCCTGAAGGCTTATTGTCGCATGCGTCTCCGATATTACTGGCGTGGCATGTACCGTTTTATACGACAATACGCTCGGGCCTGCTCGACGTGCCAGAGACGAAAAACTCCCCCTTATCACGCCAGCAGTACCCTGTTACCCTTACCATACCCATCCCGACCATTCGACCACATCGGCATCGATATCTATGGTACCCTTCCCAACACTGCTGACGGTAACAGCAGGATCATAGTTGCCGTCGACCATCTCACGCGGTATGCCGAAACTTCATCCCTTCCCTCGTCTACAGCAAAAGACGTTGCGACTTTCGTACTTCACAACATCGTATTACGTCATGGAGCAGCTCGGGAGTTACTGAGCGATTGTGGTCGCGTATTCTTGTCAGACGTCATCACAGCATTGCTGCGTGAGTGCCACGTCGTTCACCGCACTACAAGCGCCTATCATCCCCAGACCAATGGAATGACAGAGCGCTTCAACCGCACCCTTGGTGACATGCTGTCTATGTATATCTCATCAGACCACTCCAATTGGGACCGAGTGCTCCCGTTTATCACGTTCGCCTATAATACCGCCATTCAAAGCACTACTGGGTTCTCTCCTTTTTTCCTTCTTTACGGACGCAAACCTTCTTGCACTATGGACACCATTATTTCGTACAAACCTGACTCCTCAAAGTCCACGACTTTGTCTCAAGCCGCTACATACGCTGAAGAATGCCGCCAACTGGCAAGATCATTTACAACGCAAGACCAAGGACGCCAAAACCACCACCATGACGCATCAAATAACACTACTTCCTACGATCCAGGTTCACTCGTCTGGCTGCATGTCCCTTCTGCTACACCTGGCCTTTCTACCAAGTTGGTCCCCAAGTATCACGGCCCATATTGTGTGCTACAAAAAACGTCATCAGTGAATTACCTCATTGAGCCACTGGAACCATCTTCTGACCAACGTCGTCGTGGCCAGGAAATTGTCCACGTCTCGAGACTTGAGCCTTGCTACGACCTTCCCGTGTTTACTTGTCCATAGGTCGCCAGGATGGCTCCTTATTTCGCGGGGAGTAATTGTAATGAATTAATGAATCTGAATGACAGACGCTCGGCTGGCAATGAAGAAGACGATGATGATCGGTGGCTGTTGTAGTAGCTCGCGCACGCCGCTCGCCATTTGCCAGACCTGCCTGATAAAGCACATTTTGCCAAGCTGCGTCTCTGAACCTTTTTCGACGAACAACACCTCTATTTTAGTATATATATATATATATATATATATATATATATATATATATATATATATATATATGAACTACTGGATATATATATCCGGTAGTTAGTTCTCTGTAGTGTAGCGCGGGCGGTCAGTGTTTGCTGTGTTTAATTTGAAGTGACAGTGCGTATATATATATATATATATATATATATATATATATATATATAATGGGAGTTATATTTCAATGGGCCAGATAGTCTTCGTGAAGGTATGGGTGTACACTGAAAACCCCCTTGACGATGGCAGTTATATGGATGAGCACACTTGATCAAATGAAGCGCAATTAACGAGCAACAAAAGCAGAGACACAGGAGGCGACGCTTAGACTTGTGTGTTGAGGAGAGCCGTTCACAGCACTTCATTCCATCAAATATGCATCACCAACTGGCCCAAGCCTCAATTGTTCTCAGGGAAAAGCATATATGAACCTTCTCTGTGGCTGACAGGGAAGAACGAAGATACTGGTGTCACCCACTGCACTTATACCTGTATGCAAGCAGCTGATAAAATAAGGTGCCATGGTCTTGAATGAGCTGCATGACACTGGTGTATACATGTGTATGTAGACTGGGCCGTGAACGACAAAGACGCGGAAGCCACTTACACACACACACACACACACACACACACACACACACACACACACGCACACACACACACACGCACACACACACACACACACACACACACACACACACACACACACACACACACACACACACACACACACACACACACACACACACACACTACACCACTGTAGTGCAAGCAGTAACCTGTAGCGCGAGGTCCAACCGAGAATAACGACAAAGCAAGAAACAATTAAGCCCATATTTTAACATCTGCCTTTATTATAGAAAAACTGCAAATCTGACAAACAGGACTCTCATGGCATTCCGCAAAATTTTGAAATTGGTCACGGGACCAAGTTTCTTTCTCTCTATAATAAATATTCATTGTTTTCAATACAATAAATCTTGACAACTTTCAAAGCATTTGCTCTAGTCGGGCAAACGACTGAGACGTATGGCGTTTGATTGACACCTATAAAATAGAAAAAAAACACGTAGAAAAAGTAAGCAAGTTTCAGGAGTCACATTTACAACCTAATATGTCTCGCAGTATGAATTTCGACTTTAAAAAAGAGAACATTCAAGAAGGTAGTGTAACTGGGGTTGTAATAATGTAATGTCAGTGTTGGCAGTACTTCTAACTGCTAACCCACTCGTCACTGCTGCTTGCACAATCATCTTCAGCTGCCGAGATGACTGGTGCCTTCGAGAGAAGTGGGGCGAAGCTGTTTTTTCTTTACAGGAAATCCAATCCCGGAAACGTAAAATAAATACACAAGGAACAATGACTGAAATTTCACAAAGAGTGCAACATACAGTGTGCACCATGCATAACTAACTGCTTTCTTATGTGTGAGTATGAATTGTGTGCATAGCAAGTATATTCAGTGGCATCGGGCTCCATTGCAGTTAGAAATGCTAGAAAAGGTATGCTGAGCAATAAACGCCATAAAAAGCGCGATTTGGCTAAATAATTATGCATTCCGTGCCGTAGATATGAACCTTACTTTACCCTTTCAGCTTGCTTGTGCAGGCAAATAAAAAGGTGCTGCTCCAAGTTGATAATGTTCCATTAGCTGCATGCAACGACCAATCTAAGTGAATGTCAAGTTCATTGCTTAAGTTTAAATGCATCAACACAGCTGCATGTGTATTTCTGCAGGTCTACCATGGTACTCATTCGATTAGTTTATTAAAAGGAATACAGTAAGACGCGCAACAAGATATGCATATTTTATCTGTATTGCACAAAAGCACAATGCCACTGAGCGTACGTACATGACGGTATGCGCATCGAGAAGGTCTTCAGTGCAGGGAACTTGTAATGTTAAGTACTGTACAGTTACGTATTAAAATGCGAATGATACTAGTGTTTTTGAACTGGCTCACATTGACACTATTATCTATTAAAGGAATTGGCTATTGGGTCATTTCACATCAGACGTCCCAGCCATTTCGGTGACCACCGCAAATG
This sequence comes from Rhipicephalus annulatus, assembly GCA_013436015.1. NCBI lineage: Eukaryota > Metazoa > Arthropoda > Arachnida > Ixodida > Ixodidae > Rhipicephalus > Rhipicephalus annulatus. The sequence goes on along the minus strand of WOVY01016081.1, from coordinate 154,424 downwards.
TATTCGAAAAAAAATCGCACTCATCTTACTGCATTAAAAAGGTAACTGCTAGAATATTTCGCAGAAAATTAATTTATTGGTTCCATGGCTGCCTCCTGAACTTTGCAGAATCTCGTCGGGATGTTTGTGAAAAAAATAATTTGATGAGTATCTCTTCTTCCGTGCCAAATTTGGTCTTCAAGTTAAGTGAAGGGCTTGCGTAAAGGGTTTGAAGCTCAGTAATATTATTACCATTTTTCGACCACATATGCCTCAAATAATTTAGCCGAAATATGTTATATCTGCATTTTTCTATATCAATACTGAACTTTGAATGAATATGCGAGAAGAGAATACTTAATCCACATAAGGTATATTAGGAGGAAAAAATATTTTGAACCTCTCAAGCTGTCAAACTTTACAAGAAAAAATCGCAAATTTCACAAAATAATTGTTTTGTCTATAATGAGACGCAACTTGCACCATGTGGTGGTTGAATAAAAATAGACGTTGCACCTAAATCGAAGTAAATAAACAGTTCTTTTCATGTGCCAAATTTGGTCATAGCAATTCATGTTTTGAGAAAACGATCACAAAATATCGACGGAGTGAGTGATGATAAGTGGTGCGTTGCGCTCATCCGTCCGGACGCACAAACGGATGGACAGACAGTCTGACGCCAGTATGAACGAACAGAAAGACGGAAGGACTCACGGACAGACCGACACACGGAAGCCCGGACAGATGGATGCACAGACGAACGGACGAAAGCACAAATGTACGAACGAACGACTCACCCCACGAATCACCATTTTGTCCGTGTATATGCTGTAAAAACCAGTAACGCTATCTATTGTGCAACTCATCAAGTGGCTACATAATATTAGTACGACTACAGAGGAGAGAATGACCCACGGCCTCAAGAGCTTTGCCCCTAAATGGTTTTTGAAGTTCCAAGTTCCCCATTCGCCATTTGGTCATACTGCAGCAGACGGCTCGAAGTTCCCCATTGCCGTTGATAGGAAAATTAAAAAAATGTTTTAATTCTTGAAATAGAAATTGTAATGAAACTTGTCACATACAAAGAAATGTTTATTTGCTTTCAATTTAGATAGAAGGTGATCTTTAATTACACCACCACATGGTGCAAATTGCGTCTGAATACGGACAAAAATGACGATTAGTGAAATGAGTGATCTTTTTTCGTAGAGGTTATCAGCTTAAGACGTCTAAAATAACTTTTCATCAAAATATTTGTTCTGGGAAGTAAGTAGTCACAGCTCAGATAATCATACAAAGCGCAGTATAGCAATGTGAAAATGCAAGTATAACACACTTTGGCTAATTCTTGCAGACGTATGTGGCCAAAAGTTTGTATTAATATTGCTGAGTTTCAAACACCTAACGTAAGCTCCTTTACTTAACATGTACAAAAATTGGTATAAAAAAGATGCGGTACTTGTAAAATATTTTTTTTTTCGCAAACAACACTCAAACAACAGTCTGGAAAGTTTGAAAGGCAACCACGTGACCAAAAACTTTTTTCTCTCCAAAATATTCAAGCATTTCACAGTTTTCAGTGCATCAAAACAGCACAATTTTTTCAAACACATTTGCCATAGCCGCCAAATTGGCTGGAAATTGTCGAATAAAGTGACCCTGTTACTTTTATTCAATGTCCATTGCATACTGCTAACTTATGGCCATTAGTTCCAAGCTCTTTAGAAGAACGCTTGTTTCAGCGCTCTGTTACATTTTAGTGAAATCATCGGTCTTTTGAGGTGCCTCGCCTCTCCGTCTTGCGGTGATGGACATGGAGCATGGCAGAGTGCCGCCTGGTCACAGGTCCTCACACCCGTCAGCCACAAGGAAGCGAGCTGGCTCTCCCAGTGACACTGAGGACACCGATCTCTATTCTATGTCGGAAGACGACACATCCGATGGCAGCTTCATACCTGTCCGGGGTAAGAGGGCAAAGAGAAGGACGGCGAATACAGCAGCATCAGCTCCTGCAAGCACAGCGACTGTGCATTCAAGGCCTGCGCGCTGGCCGCACGTCATCATCTTCATGCCCGAAGATCCATCAAGCAACCTACGGCTCCTGAACAGGCAAGCCCTTTCGGTTGCTCTCGAATGTGCGGTGCCACATCAAATTAAAGACGTACGAGTAAACCCAAGGAAGAACATTCTCGCCATAGACGTGCACGATGTGAGTGCGCTAGGACAGCTGCAGCAAATGACTGAGCTAGGTGGCATTAAAATGCGCCCCTTTATCCCGATGGATGACAAGTCAATTGCCGGTGTAATTTATGACATCGACACTGCCATTCCTAATGCTGACTTGTCTACCCTCATCAAGCCTGCAAACGAGGGAACTGTCATTACGCAAGTGCGGCGCCTTGGAAATACGCGCTGCGTAAAAGTGTTTTTCAAGGGAGATTGCATACCGTCCCACGTTAAAGTTGGACATTTTCGACATCCGGTTCGACCATTCATCCCAAAGCCACTTCAATGTCATCAGTGCTTCAGGCTAGGACACGTCAAGGGCGTATGCCCCAATTTACGACTGTGTCCCCGCTGCGCTGAATTTCATGCTGAAGACGCCTGTCGGGCGACTACTCTGAAGTGCGCCAACTGCAGTGGTCCTCATGCTGCCTCGTCGAAAGACTGCCCTCGAATCCAAAAGGAGCGCGCGGTTCTCAGACAAATGGCCCGAGACAACTCAACACACAGGGAGGCAGCCGAAGTAGTCCGGCGTCGGCGTCGACGTCGGCATCATCGAAAGTCTTCAAAGAAGGCACATTGCCGAGACGCTCTTTCCCTCTCTGTAGCGGTTCCATCCAGTAGCGCCGCGAAAGGGCCCACCACTTCTACGAAAGAAACAGAGAAGCCTCCTTCTCTGGAGGAATGGCCCACGCTCCCGACGCGCTCTTCTGCCAAGGAACCTGTGCAGGTTGTGGCCACACAAGAGCCGTCTCCAACCATGGAAGATTTGCCTAAAACTGATCGTCAAGTGATCTCGGTGCTGCGTTCCCTTATAGAAGCCATCCGAGCCATATTAGTCGACATGAAGACACCATCTGCTCGAAGCGCACTTGGACTATTGGACGCCCTAAGCCCAGTGCTTGAATCTCTCAACTAGGAAGATGGCTACTCACACCTCAACATTTCTTAAAGAAGTCAAGGCTGCATCCGTCATCCAATGGAACGCCAGAGGACTAAAATCACGCCTTTCAGATTTTCGTCAGTTTGTGTTTACCAACGTGTTTCCAATTATCGTCATTTGTGAACCCAATTTGTCGAAACCAATAAGACTATCGGGGTACGAAGCTGTCATGTCTTCAACGAACGGTGCGTGCAGCAAAATCATCGTCTTTGTTCGTCGTGAACTGACGTATGTTGTGCAACCAATTGCACCTCACGATGACAATCAGTATGTCTGCATCACTGTGAAAAAGAACCAACTCATGTTTACTCTCATAGGCGTTTATATATCACCGTCAAGTAATCTCGATTCCAGGAGATTAGCGGATATTTTGAGAGTGTGTCCTGCACCATGGGTCCTCATAGGTGATTTCAATGCGCACAATCACGCATGGGGAAGTACGCGGACAAATGCAAGAGGACGCAGGTTAGCAAACATCGCCTACAACTATGGCCTTACTCTCCTGAACGATGGCAGCCCCACTTTTCTTCGAGGGGTGACATACGGCAGCTGTCTCGACCTTTCTTTTGTCTCCAACTCCCTCGCGAGATACGTCAAGTGGTTTCCAGATGTTGAGACACGAGGAAGTGATCACATTCCAATCTACCTTAACATCAAAGGCTTGTCTAGTTATGGTCCACGGACGACCATTCGAGCAGTCCAATGGACCAACTTCAAATCTGACATGGAAGATGCTTGCAGCGATGGCCTACGATCTGGGTTAGAGGAAACAATTAAGAGCACAATGCAAAACGCCACTCGCACGGTGACGATATCTTTCACACGAAACGACTTTGATATAGAGTTGGAGCGACTCCGAGCACTGCGACGCCGGGCGGAGCGTCGGTATCGGCGTACAAAATCAATTCACGACCTTAGGGCAGCCAGGAGGATGCAAAAGAAGATTCGGCGTCGCATGGATAGATTAGCGTCGGAACGATGGACAACGTTTTGCCAGTCACTAGACCCTCGCAAGCCACTCTCACACATTTGGAAAACGGTGCAAGGTCTGCGTCACCCTACGGAACAGCGCTTTCCATTCAAAGCGCTCGCGCTATTTCAAAGGAGGCCAGACATCGATGTCGCAGAAGATTTCTGTGCGCAGATCGCCAACCAAGTCACTCGTCCAGATTCTCCAGTGAGAGGTGACGTCCCCCGTTCCCGTGACTACCACATGGACCTCCTTTTTACAATGGAGGAGCTCGAGGCGGCACTAGCTCTCTGCAGGCGTTCAACTTCTCCGGGCCCAGATGGTATTCCGTACCGAGCCTTGTGCAACCTTGGGGAAGGTGCAAGGAGAGAACTGTTGAGCCTCTACAACATCTCGTGGCAGGATGGCAATGTTCCTGATGACTGGAAAGTAAGCCGCTTGTTACCCATCTTGAAGCAGGGCAAATCCCCACTCGAACTAACCTCATACCGCCCAATAGCGCTGGCCAGCTGCGTAGGGAAGATAATGGAACGGATGATACAGGGCGCCTGGAGTGGTATCTTGAATACTACAAGATTTATCCGAATTCAATGGCTGGTTTCCGACGCGACCGCTCTTCTATTGACAATGTCGTTGATCTAGTTTCGTACGTTCAGCACGAAAGATCCCGTAAGCGACTATCTGCAGCTTTGTTTCTAGATGTGAAAGGCGCTTATGATAATGTACTACATGAAGCCATTTTGGGTGCTCTTGCGGTGGTTGGCCTTGGTGGTCGAGTCTTTCGGTGGATTTCGAGTTACCTGGCTGCAAGATCATTCTTTGTGTTAACAGAAGATGGCCCAACTACGCGACGCTATACTTCCAGGGGTGTTCCTCAAGGCGGAGTTCTTAGCCCGACGCTATTCAATCTTGCACTAATTGGCCTTGCTGAGTACTTGCCAAGCACCATTAAAATCTCAATATACGCAGACGACATCTGTGTCTGGACATCGGCAGTCACACGTCCTCAGATACGTTCCCGGCTTCAAAAAGCAGCAACTACGATTGCCAACTACTTGTTCAAACAAGGTCTCAGCATATCACCAGAAAAATGCGCGCTAATGGCTTTCACTCGCAAAGCAATGACCCCTTATGTCATCTCAATCTGCGGGCGACCGATTTCTTACGCCAAAACCCACCGGTTTCGGGGCATCATTATTGATAGGGACCTCTGTTGGAGTCCGCATGTGACCTATATGAAGAAGCGCCTGACCGCTGTTTCTCAACTGTTCAAGTTCCTGGCAGGAAAGACGTGGGGGATGTCAGTAGACGCAATGATGGAGCTCTACAGGGCCCTGTTTCTCGGTTTCCTCAGATATAGCTTGCCTGTGCTTAGCAATATCCGCAAGACCAATGTTCGTGTTTTACAGGCAGTACAAGCTCAAGCACTGAGAGTGTGCCTCGGTCTGCCCAGATGTACGTCAACAGAAGCAACAATTGCAAGTGCTGGTGACTATCCGATACAAACTCACATTGTTGTAGAAGTCCTGAGAACGCACATCCGACACTTCGCACGTGCCCCCGGCCATCACCTTGCACTGTTGCCTTCAGAGAGGCGCCAAGCATCGTTCGCCAAAATTATCGTGAAATACAACGATAAACTTCCCTCGGGCTTCACTCATGCATCTAAACCATCCATACCACCTTGGTGTCTTATTCGACCCACAGTGCATCTTAGTGTACCAGGGATCAGGAGGAAATCTGAGTTTTCGTCACCCGTGCTGAAATAACTGTCTCTTCTTCTTTTGCACGAGAAATATTCAGACAGCATACATGTATACACCGATGGTTCCACGAACCACCAGTGTTCGTCAGGGGCAGTAGTTATCCCAGCAAGAGGTGTTACCATGAGCTTTAGGACTGACCACTCCACGGCATCTACAGCAGCGGAACTAGCTGCTTTGCGCGCTGCACTTTGTGTGGTCAGTCGGGAACCACCGCAACAATGGTCGATTTTCAGCGACTCAAGGGCTGCCCTACAATCTGTGCTCTCAGCACTGCGTCGCGGCCCGTACGAACAGCTTGTTTTCGACATTCGATGCCTTCTCCACACTTTACTCGAGAAAGGGCATTATGTGACGCTTCAATGGCTGCCAAGTCATTGCGGCATCATAGGGAACGAACATGCCGATACTGCCGCGCGGGCAGCCCTTGAAGGAACACGAAAAGAAGCCATACCACTTTCGAGGACTGATGCTGCCAATAATCTTCGACGACTTGCGCGTGAAATCACGTTTTCACTATGGTGCCCACCAAGCATCGATACGAATCGTCAACACCACCTGTCCTATTTGATGGCTCTCCGCATGCCCACTGGACTCGACCGAAGAGAAGCCACCCTACTTCATCGCGCATGGCTAGGAGTGGCATTTACAAAATCTTACTCCTTTGTCATAGGAATGGCCGACAACGCTCTCTGCGATGCCTGTCATTGCGAAGAGACGCTACAGCACATCCTGTGTGACTGTCCATTGTATGAAATCCAGAGACAGTCACTGGCGTCTGCTTTTGCGCGCATCGACAACAGCCAAATGTCTGTGGACACTATTCTGTGGAGTGCCCGAGAGAAGACACTGCAACAGAAGGCGACGAAAGCTCTGTTGAAATTCCTACGCGACACCGACTTGAACAAGCGACTGTAACAGCAATGTCACACACCGCGAAAGACAAGACTGGACTATGACTGAGTGTGCGCGCATGTGCTGCCGAATGTGCTGTTTCTATCTTCCCTCTCTGCTCTCTTTCATCTCCCCCATCCCTTCCCCATGCGCAGGGTAGCAAACCGGCTGCCTATAGGCTGGTTAACCTCCTTGCCTTTCTTTTCCCTCTATTTTCCTTCCTAGTTCCAATCATGCTGTCAGGGTGAGAAAGCTTAACTCCTTCCCGATGCAGCGTAGGCTGTTTAGTGGCTGTCGTGTTGTGTTCCCAGATAAATATGCTGCCCAGTTTTACATTTTAACTGCAACACAAGCTTAGATACCGTGCAGTATGTATGACATTAAAGTGTTTTTGTACAACAAAAAAAACTAGTAATACGCTTCACATAGCGAAAATACCTTTAACATCTTAAGTACTTAGCGAAGTTAAGCGCCAAAGCGAGGCGATGGCAATAAAACTCTGAATAACAAGAATATTTTGAAAGTTACACATGATGAAAAGAATCTGAATAAATTGTGCTCAAACGTTAGCAGTTATGTTCAAACAAGCGTTTGCGCTGTTCAAGAAGGCAATTCGACCACACACACAGACTAAAGGTTCAAATAAAAGTCCAGCTTCACTGCTCGATGCGCTACATAGGCACGCCTGTCGGCAGTGTCACGCTACGTTGCGGGTGAACGAATATACCGGCGAAGACAAATTTAACGAAATTGAATGTATTAGCAAAGAGGCAAACTTCGCGAGACACACCTAACGCGAAACATTATGCTGTTTTGTCACCCGATGCATCAACCCGAGTTATTACGGTAGTGTTACCGCGCAAAACGAAAAAGAACCGAAAAGAACGACATCGACACCACGCCCTTGTTTTCCGTTCTCGGTCTTCTTGTGCAATAATAGAAAAAATAACGTGAATGAACTACCGACATGCCCAAGCATATGCGCCTTACATACGAAAGATGCTTAGAGCTAACAGGCGCCGTCCCCACTCATGTAATAATTAGTAAACTAAAATTGACGTGCAGCACGAGCGGGCCCGGTTAAAAACAGCTTCCAACAAAGGGCACCGCGAAAATCTGTTCAATTTTTTCGCTGAATCTCAGCGGCGCACGCTCACTCTGCTTTGTACTCCAAACGATCTAAACAAACAAACAAAAAACTTGCCCACACTCACACTTCGCCATCGTCCCCATGAAACAGTTCGGACAAATATTCTCGCTAAGTAAACAAATGCTGATTTGTCATCAACTAGTTGAAAACCAAACTGTTTGAAGGCGTTTTTATCGTGCTCACGCACATAACAGAGCACTGAACGGAACAACAAGAGAGGGGTACTCACTACTTCACTTCGGGTGCTCCACAATATGAATCCACAGGTCCAGTCTTCAGGATGGTTCACCTTCGCAATAATCAGCCCTGACAGAACACACTGGTGCAGCACAGAGCGCAGACACATTTCAAACTAAACACCGACTAATAAACTCTCTCGATCGAGAAGCCACGCGCACCACACGCACACACACGGGAGGGTTTTTCGCCAGCGTACGCAGTGACATGTGAGACGAAGTCAACCCCTTTCTCGCACTTTGCGCCCGGCGCGCAGCAATACCGGGCAGCCAAGGTTGCCTAGGCGACGAGACTTTATGGCGTCTTGTGGCACTCTCAGACTGGCTAGATGCGGTTTAACGCTAGCTCCGGGCCTCTGCTAATAGCGCGGGCACTGCTTTTTTTTGCGGCAGCGATCTGCTGCGTTATACTCGTTTTTTAACAGTGAATCTGAATCGCAGTGAAATTTGTGGCGGTGCAGTGCGCCTAGCACGAGCTACTAGTCAGAACGCGCCTTCGAATTTTTCAGGAGCAATGTTTAGGGCACCTTCACCGACCTAATGTAGTGAATTTTGGTAAAAAAGTGAAGCTGATGCTTTTTGCTTAGCATTATGGGTCTTTAGGGACTTCACATTAAAGGTCACGCAGGCGATAATTTATCAGCACTTTCATTTCGGTAAATACCTTGCAACATTGCATGCATCGGCCGTCATACTACTAGAATGAAAACATATTGCCACGTGCGTACTGCTAGGAAGACGAAGACGACAGTGCATACCCGCATCTGCACGCCTTTAAGCAGCAAGCAATAACAAGAAAGAAGAGGAACGCTCTGGCACGCAGTAAATAAATATACTGACCTGCTGCTACTTTCTGAAACTGTTAATTACTACTTCTGTCTTTACGTTGCAGCAGTACATTTGTACTTAGCTTGCAGTCCTTGAAACAAGACCACAGCTGAGAATATTTTATCAATGCTATTTTCTCACAACTTACAAAGTCAAGGCTTTGACCGAAGCACGTCTGCTTGGGAAGTTACATAAATTAAAAGAAGGAAATCCAAAAAAACGGAGAGAGAGAGAGAACTAAAGAATGCGTTCCGGCTCTCCTGAGGAGAGCTTTGTTTGCAATTTAGTCCACAAGGCTCCCGTCATTTTGAGCAAGGCTGCGTCAAGGTCACCGAATTGTCCTTATTCTGCATTTTTCTTTATGGTTAGCGTCCTCTTCCTAATTTTCATGATGCACTACTAAGGACACATGAGAAGGAACATTCGCTACAGTAATTGAATAAAACGTACCTGCTAAAATACATGACGTCAATGTTCGTTTTTAAGGAACCTGATGGCCTGCTGACGTGGTGGTTATGGCTAAACAACTGTGCTGTTTTTTTTTTTTTGCAGGTGGTGGACGTTTCATCTCCAACTTTCAAAGCTTCGATCTTATGGGAAACGGGGGGAGGGGGGTAGCGTTCTATGCATGGCTACACAAATGAGCGCAACATTACCTTGTTCAGGCAAATCAGTGTACTTTGTGAGTGTTGACTAATCACGCAAATGACATAGATAGAAGTAACAGGTACGGGAGAATTGGCCCTTACTGTATTGAACAAACGTCGCACCTATTGTATCTTCCATCTTATAGCAGTTTGCGTGCTTTATCGATGAAAACTGCGTTTCTGTCACATTACTTTCTGCTTCGATTCATTACTATACTCGCAAGCAGCTAGAAGTGGGAGCCTTGCTGGTATCAAGATGGTTAACGTATACTAACGGTATAAGCAAAACGGCCCGAAAGTGTACATTTGTAGCCTTGTAAGCACGTGTGCTCAGATTTGGGTGCACGTTAAATAACCCCAGGTGGTCGAAATTTCTGGCGCCCTCCACTACAGCGTCTCTCATAATCGTATGGTGGTTTTGTGTGGTTAAACCCTACATATCAATCAATTATTTGTAGCCTTGTTCATTACACCCCAAATATCAGGGTGTAAATGGGGTGTTTTGAGGGTGTTTTAATTACGAACACCTCAAACTTCAAAATATGGGTCGTAAAATGGTGTTCATATGGGTGCTTTTAATGCGTACACCCGTTTTACACCTTTTAGGGTGTAAACGTTTTGAGAGTGTATTATTCTGCATTTGTTGCGTGTGCATGTTGGTCTGTATAGAGTCTATGTGTCACCAATTCTGCCGTTTATTAAATTCCAATAATTCTGCTATTTAATAAACTTGTCGACTCTGGTTAATGCACCCGTCAATTTTTATTTTTTTACCACCGGAAATGGCTCCCAGAAATCACCTCAAAAACCTAGTGAAAGCAGTAAAAATTAACTCTCTCTACACTCGCTCAAAACCACACTGGGGTAAATAATTACTACTCTCCCTACGTTCAAAAACTGTTAGAACGAGAGTAATTTTTTACCTCGATAGTAGGTGGTAAAAAAAAACCAGGAAAGGTAGTGCGCTAGAGGACAAATGGTTTACCCAGTTTTTGAGGTTATTATGGTCATTTTCGTTTAGTGTGTACAAACGTGAGCTTCGTGTCTAGAATTATGCCTAAAAATGCTTGTTCACTCTTGAAAGCTACGCGCTCACCCTGCAACTCTATATGGGGATCAGGGTAGAGGCCTCTATTCCTAGAGAACAGAACACAGGCGCTCTTTAGCGGATTCAGACTGAAACCGTTCTCATATGCCTATTTACAGACCTTGTTAACGCAGAGCTTAACCTGTTGCTCGCATGCCGAGAGATAACAGGATTTAAAACCTATCTGGAAAACATCAACGTATGCTGAATAAAAGATGTTACGCGGAATGCACGATCCAAGAGAGTTCATTTGGACTACAAAGAGAGTACAACTGAGGACACCACCCTGGCGTACTGCCATTTCTTGCACGAACGGTCGTGACAACGCACTGCCTACTCAAACACGAAATGTCAGATTCGACAGATAATTGTCGATTACACTTAGTATATTACATCGTATACCTAAATGTGAGAGGTCTCTCAGTATTACAAAACGCCACGTTGTATTGCATGCCTTGTCCATGTCAAGGAATAGAGATAGAAAAAACTGGTTATGACTGAAAGGTTCGCGTATTTGCGCTTCTATGCGGATGAGATGGTCCGTGGTGAACCGACCCTCTCGAAATCCGCACTGATATTGGTCGAGGAGTTTGTTTGATTTCAAAATTGTAATATTCGGCAGTTTATCATCTTTTCAAATAACTTGCAGGTGCAGCTAGTCAGAGCAGTGGGTCTATAATTCGATTCGGAAGATAGAACATTGCCTTGTTCAGGAATACGTCTATGGCCTCTTTCCACGCAGGGGTAATCGCGCCAGAAGCCTATATGGAGTTATACAGACAGAGGAGAGTTTTATGTGTTTCTTGAAGTGCTTAAGCATCTGATATACAACACGGTCAGAACCTGGAGCTGATTTGCTGCAGCAGTTTAGCGCTGCCTGCAACTCAGCCAAGCAGAAAAATCTGTTGTATGGCTCATTTTTGAACAATTATGTCCACGTTTTTGCCATTCTACTTTCTTTTTCTATGGTTTAAATGTATCAGAATAATGCGATGAGCTGGACACGTGTTCCAATTGTGCTCCCAGGGAGGCTTCTTGATCCTCAAGGCTGTTACCCTCTGTGTCTACTAGAGGGAGCACTCTAAGGCGAAATTACCCGAAAAAAGATTAACAGAGCCCAATAGGCGCGTGAGATTAACGGACAGACCGTTGAGGAGCAACGACAGAGGGAAGCGTGGAGTGCGAAACCAAGGTATGAACTACCTGGGCATTGCAGGCATTGCGAAAAGCGTTGCCAAGGTGACCAGGCCTCCCTCTCATCCTCTGCTGGCTCAGTCTTTCCCCGTATTTTGCCGGCGACGGTTCGCGCTGCGTCGCGCTCGGAGTGCTCGACCACGGCCACCTGGATTCGACGATCTAGGAATTACGACGTGGTGCTTGTGTGTACGCTTGGATGAGCGTGGGCTGCTGCTTTTGCGTTTCGCTGCACCCATGAAGTCTGAAGCACGTCTAGACACGTCACCACGCCGCGCTGTATATATCTGGCTTCAAGATAGTCACGACCAACACACGCAGAAACAGTTGGAGAAGCCAATATGATGGCCGAGAAGTCAACAGGCCTATCGGATATATACTTCAGTCTGACTCAGGGCAGAAAACAGCGCTGGATTCTAAGGCAAGTAGGTTATCATTCTTTATTCTACTCTACTTGCTCCGTGTGCGATACGCATCGCGCTTGCCGGCAACGGGCTCAGTCGTGTTGTATATCGCACCCACGAAATGCATCGCGAAGGTCAGCTTCGGTGTCAGCAGTTCGCGTGTGTTTTTAGACCACCTAGAAATTGGCCGCCATTGCCGTCGGCCTACCGTACGCTCGCTCATCGAGTGCTCGCCTGTCTTCACCGCTGCGATGAGCTTCGGGCTGCGATATTGGGCTGAGACCTCGTCGCTGTGTTGGGATTCGTCGAAAACAGGTTACGGGTTCTCGTAAAGAGCTTGTTTGTAGCATGTCGCGCGCTGTAAGTGCACCAGCACGGGCTGGCGGAACATTCGCTAGCGTCGGAACTCACTGAAAATTGGTCGCCATTACAGTTGGCTTTCCCGCCAGTCGGTCGCGAGAAGCTCGGCACCATCCGCTGGCAGCGGACTCGCGTTTGCGCGCTGCACTCGCTCGAGTTTGTGAAAATGGCCGCATTACCATCGATTGCTTTGGCGCCAGCTCCAAACTAGCTCGGCGCTGTTCGTGGTGGCGGCCAAGCGTACGCTCGCTTTCCCGTTCTAAGTTCGCTGGAGGCAGAGACTCCGCGAGCAGCGGCGTGTTTGGTCTCGCGTTCGCTTTCTCAAGCTGAACGACATCGCTCGCTTAGGACTCGCCGCCTTGTTAGCGGCACGGTGGTTTGCGGAGTTGTGACTGCGGCCGCCGCTCCTAAGCTGTTGCCCTACGGGGATCGAAATGAATCTTTGACGATGTGTGACATCACGGTGAAATTATTAGCATGTCGTATCTCACGTTTGTTTGAAAAATTGAATTGCTGCACAAACTTGAAGGAAAACAAAGGAGAAAGAAAAGAGCGCAGACTACCAACTGTTTATTGTCGTTTCTTGCAGCCAATATATGCGCATGCTACGCTGCGCTTTAACGATGCGCACAAAACCAAAGATGTCGCAAACAAGTTTCCTTCAAGTTTGTACAGCAAATGAATTTTTCAAGTATGAATCAACTAGTCTGCAAAAAAGTATTGTCTCACATATGTTTTCATTTTAACTTGCACATATTTCTCATATGCATTTGTATTCATCCCCTGTCACATGTGACTCACTATTTTACATACTTATTGTGCAGCCGTGGGCACACACCGCGCTGAATACTGTGCGCTGGTGTCTGCGATGCCCGTTATCCATCTCTTTCGCCAGAGAAGCTTCAGAAGAACTGTGCGAGATGCGAAGGTAAAGTTATTTGTGTGTCATGTTTTAACGCTTATTTTTATATTTAGGTGCACGTACTTGTCATATGCGTGCATCTTCATCTTCTGTGACGTGTGCCTAAATATTTTAACTATATCATTGTACGTGCAGTCGTGGGAACACAACAGGCAGAAGGCTGCGTGCGCTGGCGTCTGCAATGCCTGTCATCTATCGCTTCCGTCGGAGGAGCTTCCCAAGGAGTGAACAAGATTTGACAACGAGACTGTACTTGTACACTTCACCGTGAATTCACTAAAAGAAGGGGGAAACTTCATGTGTATGTAGAAAAATAATAGATTTCGATGTCTCACTTTTCTCTTTCGTTGTTGCCGTCGCTATGAAAGCAGGTACACATAGGTGGCTATCTACTTTTTCGCGTGTTCTTTTCTGCGGACTTTGTTGCTCACTACGGAGAAAAACGGGTGAAAAAAGTATTAGGCCTGGCGGAAAATAAACAAAAAACAATGTTTGATCTGGGCACGAAAAGTGCATCCGATTGGAGTATTTGAGTAGATCAACCGTTTTCCCGGGAAGGTGCAACTGTGAGGACTAACGGTTGCCCGGTAAGGTGTAAATGTGGAGATTAACAGTTGCTATAGAAGGTGCAACTGTGAGGACTAAATGTTAGTCCTTTGAGGAGAACTTTGAGACTAACGGTTACGCACTAAGGTGTATATGTGAGGACTAAATGTTAGTCCTTTGAGGGAACTAACTGTTAGACCTGGTGCCGTTAGTCCTTAAAGGGTTCGTTGGTTGTGGCAGCCCCATTAGTCCCCAAAAGGGCGAACCACACACCCTTTCAACAACCTTTTGCCTTAGAGTGAGTGAGCGTCTGTCAGCCTCTTATCCTATTCACTCTATTCTAGTCATTAAATTCATCAGTATAGGAAATAATGCCTGACAAAAACTTCTGCCAGCTTTCCTTCCAGCCTGTGGGTGTGTCCTTCGTCCTTAAAACTTCACTTGTTTGTAATTGATCAGACTCTCTGCAAATGAATACTCATGCAGTTGACCCCACACTTCATTCTGCATGCTTTTTGCGAGCATTCCTGCAGTCGTCGTTCCACCACGGGACACGACGTCTGCAAGGACCACAACTTGTCTGAAGGATACATTTTGAAGCAACGTCAATAATAAAAGTAGTGAAATACGTAACGGCAGAGTCGATTCCTAGAGGGGACATCTCGGCCCACAATTTGTACTAAGACTCTGGATATAGTACTAAGACCTTTCAAGTTGGTGCCTGAGGTAGAAATTCATTTTCTTTTGGCGTTTTCAGTTACATGGGAAAGTGATCACTCCCATAGCTGTTTTTAATAACACCCCAATTAAAAACAAGTAAGAGTGTAGGAGAAAGCATGCTAAGATCAAATTACGAGTACGTTTTGTTCGCCAGGCTAGAAAATGTTGGTTCTTTCTTATTTAATACATGTATCTGTAGAAAGAAGAAAGTTCTCAATCAAGCGGCCTCGTGCATCACTTCTAGAGCCACCCCTCAAAGGGCTCTGGGCTTTAAATCACCAAGGACAATATATGGTTCAGGTAGTTGATCCATAAGAGACTGAAATTCTTGTTTCTGCATCTGATAATGAGGAGAAATGTAGACTGAGCAAATGGTAACAAGTTTCCCTAAGACAACAGCTGGATTGGCCACTGCTTCGAGGGCCGTTTGTATCTGTAAATCTTGACACGCTATGCATTTGTATAATATATTAACAACGCCACCCGATAATGCGATTGCTTCATCTCGATCTTTGCGCAAGATGATGGGGTCTCTAAGGAAATTCGTGTGTTTTATTTCAAGTGTGTTTCTTGTACACACAGCACTTTTGGCGAGTGTTTGTGTAAAAGTTCTTAAACATCGTCGAGTTTTTTAAGCAGTCCTCTGACGTTCCAATATATAATTTGTGTTTTCATATTGGGTGTAAAGTATTGCTGCGTGTACGGATTGGGAGCAACTTAGTTTACAGGGTCTTGGGGGGCCCCGTAATTGGTGTTTTTTCCTTTCTTGAAGTGGTCAAGAGGCTCTCACCACTCCTTCGGCGCAGTCTGCACCGGTGGGTCAATGGTGTTCATCACCTCTGAAGAGGCGCCTGACGGCCATGTACGTGGGGCAGGCTTTGTCTTGGCGGACAACGCCTTCGCTCCCACCGGGTCAGAGGTCAAGGGGACCTCTGACCCGGTGGTGTGCTGCCCTGGCTGCTGCCAAGGTTCACAGGGGCCTTTGGTAGGGCCGTTATCAAAGAGGGCGGAGCAGCCAGGGCTGCTTCTCCAGTGGGATCTGCTGGTGGTTGCCGTGGCACGCCAGGCGTCGTCCGGGGCTTCGCCGAAAACCGTAGAGGTGCTGACCCCTCTTGCACAACTTCGGCGATTGACTTCTGTAGAAAAGTGTGCGTTGCGCGCTGTCGGGCTTCCCGCTTCCCTGAAACTGACATTTTCTTGGAATGTAATTGTGAGAAATTCTTTTTCTCTTTTCCAGGCTGGGCATGAGTGAGAACAAGCGGGATGGTCACCATCACAGTTCGCGCAATGGGCCTCAGCCTCAGACTTACAGTCATCAGCAGACTGTAGCTTACCTGCGGACGGGGAATACCTGCAAGGCAAGAAATTTGGATGTAGTGAATTGCATAGGCGCCGATAATGAATAATTTAGTCATGATGCTGAAATACTTCTTCTATGAAACATGTATGCTCCCATACAAGTCCTTGTTGGATATTTGGATACCAATGGAAGGATATTGCTAGATCTCTGCGAATAACACAGTCCTGAGATGGTTAACGCGGGACTTGGGAAGTTAAACACAGGCAAGTGGGAAGTTTAACACAGGCAATCGAGCATTATTTTTGTCTTGTGAAAGAGGAAATCTATACCAAGCTTAGATGAAAATAGACGAGGAAGGGATTAACAGCTTTGGTAGTGATCATAAATGTACAACATTATAAATAGGACATAGAACTGAAAATAAGAATATGAAGTCGAAGTTTGGAAGCTTGTATCCAAATGACATGAAAATGACAAATATAGCCGCAAGAGCCGAGGACAGAGTAGGAAAACTACCGGGCCAACACTGGAAGTATATCTAGCTGTTGAATTTAATGGCGAGGGAGATGGAAAGAGAGAAGAAAAGAATTGGCTGTGAATGAAAGGGAAAGCCAAAAAGTTGATGGAACAGATAAATCTGGGAAGTGATCGAGAAGCGACGTGAGGCATCACAGGATCTCATCACAAGGTCTGATCACAGGTTGCCTCAATGTGTGCGTATGTTGCTCATCTTGAGAACAGTGTCGGTTGAAGGATGGCGGCCTTATCCCTTGTTTTTGGCTTTATTAATTTTGAGAGAGAGAGATAATACCAACGCCCACGTCGTCCTGGTTGAACCCTTCGTTTTTGTTTCTTACGTGTTCCTGAGCAGTGCCACTCTGCACTCCCTTTTCCGTGCGTGCGGCGTTCAGTGTGGTACTTGCCGCCAACTTAGTATTGAGACAGATTCAACATCCTCCGGCGGCCGTGGCGTGGTCACTTGCATCCAACGAGCATGGCCACTGAGCGGCGCGACGAGCTTGCTGGCCATTTGGGTAGGAGATTTTTAGGTACATCTCAATGCCATCTCGGATGGAAACTTCTCAGCTACTCTGCACATCTTTCAATGCAGCGTTGGCATTTTGTGGTTGGTAATTAGTAAG
Source organism: Rhipicephalus annulatus (assembly GCA_013436015.1). Classification (NCBI taxonomy): domain Eukaryota; kingdom Metazoa; phylum Arthropoda; class Arachnida; order Ixodida; family Ixodidae; genus Rhipicephalus; species Rhipicephalus annulatus. The sequence goes on along the minus strand of WOVY01016081.1, from coordinate 137,116 downwards.
TCACGAATGCACAGCTTGAACGTAAATTACGGCTGGTATAAGCATCGATAGCAACACATACGAATAAAGCGCTATTTCTTTTTTAGTCTCCACAATAGAAAAACCTAAACGATGAGGATATTGAGCTTGTAGTGCCGAGGACAACTGACCAGGCAGCCTGCTTTACGATGCTAAAAAAGCCGCATTGCCATTCAAAATGACAGAAAAGGTGCTTCTCAAATATAGGTTGGCATACCAAGGGGGTGTCAGTGATGTAGAATAAGGGTATCGTGCAAGTTTCGTGGCACCCCTAAAACTACTTTTTTTACTCAGACTAATACAAGCTGTCAGCACATGCCAAGAACCAAATAAATTTTCAGCGGCAAAGCACTCGCTTTTATGACTGTGTTTAGGTTGCATTATATAAGATGTCTCCAATTTGTGGTGTGACCAATCTTACACGTACGTTATTGAAAGGTTTTGAAAACACAGCAATAAGGACGTGGAAGTTGGACAATACTTCGTTACGCTAAATTCCAGTGCTACTGTACACCAGTCCTTACCAAAGCCGAAATTCTCAGCAAGCATATGCGGGAGAATATCGGACTGAATTAAGTCGCACGTTAGACATGCAAAAAGGTAAGTTAGCGTCAGCCGTATCATCTTATGATTCACTAGAATCCTTGCGATAAAGTTTACTAATCTAATAAAAAAGTTACGAGTTAGTATGACGCTCCAATTACCAGCATGTGGGTGCAGCGTAATTAATGCGGCTGATGTAGAGCGCGCAGCCAGTTCCCGACCCGTCAAATAAGGAAGCTGATTGGTTCCGTGAAGGCGAACGTGGAAGACCCGAGCACGGTAAAAAAAAGAGGCTTCTTCGTTCTCACGGTTCACAAGCGGAGGATTGGGCTTGGACTCGGGCAGTCACCTGAGGCTGCAATAAAGCGTCTCTTCACCGGTCTATGGCTCTTCCTTCGCGCTGCCATCGTGCACTCGAGTCATCGAGGGGACCCACTCCGAACCTCAAACATCTTTCCTCCTTAGCCAGTGTTGAAGCTAGTCGAGGAGGAGGAAATTTACTGGCGCACTCGACGTGGAGTGGAGAGCCCGTAGTGAGGAAGGTGCTAAGGTCCGGGAAGCTGCCAAGACGCATGCTGGTTCGGGACCTGCTGTTGCGGTGCGAGAAGCAGCATTGACATTCGGTACGAGCCTGCCGGTCAACAATGGAGCCTGGAGTTCGGCAGCGCAAGAGCACTGCACGTCACTGAACGACAGCAGAGCCAAAGGTCGTCGTTGAGCGACGGACCAACCGGGGAGGCGCTGCAGGGTGCTGCTTCAGGAGCAGAGGAGCAGGGCAGTCGATGTGACAGACTGAGTCAGGGACAAGAGTGATCAGGTGCAGACCTGCAGCATTGGAAGTGGTCGTCGCTTATAGCGTTGGTGACAATACGGACGCAGCCCCGGCTGTCAAGTTCATCAGGCGACGCATCACTGCAAGGTGAGGCCTGCTTTGTGCACTCTCGGGGCCCCCCAAATTTTTTTCTTACTGAATGCAGTTGCGTTCAGGCACACTCTGGGAGATGGCGGATTCAGAGAGAGATGAGATGGAAGGTGACAGTGTGAATGAATTGGATTGCATTCGCGAGTTGCAGCTCCAGATAGAATTGCTAAAGCTCAAGCTTGAGCTAGAGAAAGTGAAGTCATCGCGTGCCTTGTCAGAGGAGCCGGAAAACCGGAACCGGCATTCTAGTATCACACGGTACGCGAAAGAGCTAAAAGCAGTCTTAGCACCTATGCCCAGTAATGAACTAATGATTCCGGCTTGGCTCAAACATGTGGACACTCTCTTTGTGGCATTGGGCATACCTGAGGATACTCAGGGCACGCTTCTGTTGCCATTTTTAAGCGACAAGATGCGCACGTTCGTCGCCAATCAGGCTGAAGCTGGGGTAATGCCGTACGCAGATGTAAAATTAGGAGTGCTGAGGGAGCTGCGTATGACTCCGAGCAAGTACCGCCGTATGTTTGTGGATATCAAAAGAGAAGCAGGCGAGTCTTGAAGCCAAGTGACGGCGCGCCTGCAGACTATGTTCACGTCCTACTTGAAAAGTAGAGAGGCGGAGTCGTTTGAAGATCTTAGGGAGTTAACTTATCGCTGACAGACTCAAGCAGTTAATGCCAAGTGAGCTCCGTTCACTCGTGCTTCAGCAGGAAGTGAAGGGCTGGTTGAGGCCCAGGGATATTGCGGAAGTAGCCGCTGATTTCTAAGAAAGCCTTGGCAGTGGCAGGCAGGGAAGCTGTTGCAATGCAGAGCCCGGGAATTTCAATTATGGGCCGCAAGCCAAACTATTTGCTAGTGCTAGTTTTAGCCCTAATTCTGGAGCGTGCTTTCGCCGCGGAAAACGGAGCCACTTTCAAAAGGATTGCGAGTTTTCCTGTGATACTGCTGCTAATGACATTTTGGCAGTGGCGGTCGTGGCAGCAGGAAGTCGAGTCCACTGAGCAACGTTCTTCCTTTGTGCAGGTGCTGACTTGTGCATATCGTGACAGTTGTCTGGTTCGGCTCTTCGGGCTATCGGGATATTCTTTGGATTTCTCGACCCGTCTACTTGAAATATCTGGTCAAGCAACGTCACTACCCTGTCGCTACAGCCACAAAGAACGAACTTTCTGCGCAAGCACGGACTGCGAGGACACCAACCGTACCGGAGACACTAGTTAGGCTCAACACTGTGCTCGTGTAGCCACATTTTGGCAGTGGCGGTCGTGGCAGCAGGAAGTCGAGTCCACTGAGCAACGTTCTTCCTTTGCGCAGGTGCTGACTTGTGCATATCGTGACAGTTGTCTGGTTCGGCTCTTCGGGCTATCGGGATATTCTCTGGATTTCTCGACCCGTCTACTTGGAATATCTGGTCAAGCAACGTCACTACCCTGTCGCTACAGCCACAAAGAACGAACTTTCTGCGCAAGCACAGACTACGAGGACACCTACCGTACCGGAGACACTACTTAGGCTCAACACTGTGCTCGTGTAGCCACATTTTGGCAGTGGCGGTCGTGGCAGCAGGAAGTCGAGTCCACTGAGCAACGTTCTTCCTTTGCGCAGGTTGGTTGTGCATTAATTGCACCGCTAATTTTTGCTTCTACTTTTGTTGTCGCGACTGCTGCTGCCAGTGGTTATTGTGCTGTAGTCACTGTTACGTTTATATGATGCCGTCAAATGCTGAGCTGTCACGCGAAGTGCAGCAGCTTCGAGCCGAAATTGAACAGCTTCGTGAAAGTGTCTCTGCCATCAGCACTTTTTATGAAGAAATGAAAAAGAAGCATGAGCTCACCTCAGCCGAAAACAAGTTTCTTCTAAAATCAAATGATGAACTGGCTGCTAAACTGGCTGACATGAAACAGCGTTCGCGACTTAACAACGTTGAGATAAAGGGTGTGCCATTAAAAAAGGGGGAGGATTGCGCCACCATTCTTCAGAAAATGGGTGATTTAATTGACTGTCCCATAAAAAAGGATGATATCGACGCTGTGCATCGCGTGCCAGCAAAAAAGGACACGAACATAATCGCGAGGTTTTGTTCTCGGGTCAAGAAGGATGAATTTTTGCGTAAAGCACGCAGGGCACGTCTAACAACCGAGTCACTCGGCTTTGCTCAGTCACAAGGTGCCAATGTGTACGTTAATGACCACCTCACACCCAACAACATAAGATTGTTTGCACAAGCGCTCTCACTAAAGAGAGAAAAGCAATGGAAGTTTCTGTGGGTGGACAATGGTCGCATCAAGGTGCGAAAAACTGAGGACAGCCGAGTTCACGTCATCGCCAGCGTGCAGGACCTCTCAGTAATGAGAGAATAGCCACTATTAATCAAACCAAAGCGACTGTTACCTAAAGAGAAAGATGGCAGACAAATATTACGTGACACTCGAAAAATTAGGCGCATTACTTTCCACAAAAAAATGGCTTGTCCTTCCTTCATCTCAACGCACAAACTGCACGAAATAAAGAAGACCAAATAACCGCCCTTATTTGAACTATACGCTCTGAACCTCGTGTTCTTATGATGACGGAAACATGGTACAGGGATGAATCTGAGGTTCTAAGATCACCCGGCTATGAAACCTTCTTTTTGAATCGCCCAACAAAAATAGGAGGTGGTGTTTTGATGATGGCTAAAACTCAGTAAAATGTAGGCTGGTTCACGAGTTTTCGCATGTCACTAATTATTATAAAATATTGACTGTACAAAGTGACGGTTTTGTTTATGGTCTGTTATACCGCCCTCCTAGTGGTAACAAGTCGAACTTCTTAGTATTCTTAGATACATACTTGCGTTGGGTTGGAGACACTGGTAGTACGCTAGTTCTTGCAGGTGATCTCAATATCGACGTTGCAAAGCCATCAGAAAGTCAGTTAGAACTTTGTCAAATTATTGAATCCAATGGGTTTTCTAATGTTATCACCATCCCAACCCGCATTGACAAAAACACTGCGACATTAATAGATATGTTCATTACTAACGTAGAAGCTTCGAAATGTTTGTCCGGCATACTAAGCGCACCCATCAGTGACCACCTTCCTATCTTTATGCTGATAAACGAAACCGTAAACTGTGCGCCAGCCCAACTCAGAGAACCGATAGTTCTTCAAGATATTAATGAATATACACTGGCTGCATTTCGCAAGAAGATATCGTTAACCGATTGGTCAGGCGTGTATTGCGAGCAAGAACCTGAAGCCGCCTATGATATTTTCCATGACAAACTGATAAGGGTGTACAAGAAATGCTTTCCGTATAAACAGCTCAAGCATACGCGCAAAGCCAAAAAACCGTGGCTGACTAAAAGTTGTCTTAATGAAATAAAACGTAAAAATAAATTGTTCGAAAACTTCCTGAAAAACAAGAACGAAGAAACGCTTAAACGTTTCAAAGCCCAGCGAAATAAAGTAAACAGCCTGTTGCGTTACAAAAAGAGAACGTACTTAAACAGCATCTTGAACAAAGATGTAATGAATAAACAAGACTTGGCTTGGTCTAGACTAAACAAATTTCTTGGCCGTAACGGTGATGACTTCAGGCCTACTAAGCTTGTGATAGACGGTGACGTTATTTGTAAGGATAATTTAGCAAACTTATTCAATAACTATTTTGTATCTCTAGCAAAGGAACAGTACAATTCAGCTTGTACCACATATTTGTCTGACAGTATCTCTGAGAGCGCGTTTTTGGCGCCAACAACAGCTGGTGAACTTTCACATGCTTTTTCGTCTGTGAAAAACAGCACGTGTTGTGACGCATATGACATACAGATTAAGCCCATCAAACACGTATTAGATATCATTGCTGAATTATTAGAGCATATCTTTAATCTTGCTTGTTCCACCGGAATTTTCCCACAAAAGTTACAAGTTGCAAAAGTGGTTGTGCTGTACAAAGAAGGAGATAAAAATGCACTAAACAATTACCGACCGATATCTATACTTCCAGTAAGTTCAAAAGGTCTGGAAAAACTAATTTAAAAGCATATGGTTTCTTTCCTAGATAAGCACCACATCATCACTCCTTCGCAGTTTGGTTTAATCAAAGGCCGTACGACTGAACATGCTCTTTTAGAACAGAAAGAATTTATACTAAATGCTTTTGAACGCGAACTACACACTTTAGGCATCTTCGTAGACTATTCAAAGGCGTTCGACACAATAAATCACATTACGCTGCTAAAGAAATGTGCACACTATGGATTTCGAGGTGTTTTCTTACAACTCATTGAATCATACCTAATGTATCGGCAGCAGGAAGTAGTCGTCGGCAATTGTACCTCCAATTTACTAAAAATTTCAGCGGGTGTACCACAAGGTAGCATATTAAGGCCTCTGCTTTTTTGTATATACATAAATGATATTGTAAAAATTGACACGTCTGTAAAATGTATTATATACGCTGATGATACAACCTTGCTTCTTACTGCTGAAAATTATACAAACTTAATTAATGACGCAAATGAGGTACTGGCGAAGTTGGCCGCGTGGACATGCGTTAACTGTTTAAAACTTAACACATCAAAAGCAAAAGCTGTATATTTCAGGCCGAAAAATAAACAAACCCCTTGTCATGTCCCATTAAAACTTGGCAGTTCAGAACTTGAGTTAGTACAGCGTATTAAGTGTCTGGGAATAATTTTCGATCAACACATGTCTTGGAACGCACACACTGAAAAACTATGTGGCACTATATCAAGGATTTCGGGCATATTATGCCGGGTGCGTTTCTCGCTACCTAAGGCAGTTAAACTTCTCATCTATAAATCCCTGTTTTTATCTCACGTCAACTACTGTCATCTGGTTTGGGGTACGACAACTCTAACAAATATCCGCAAACTGCACGTCATACAGAAAAGGGCTGTTCGTGCCGTTGCGAATGCTCCATATCGCAGTCACACCACTCCCATATTTCACGACATAAAGCTGCTACCTCTACCTGAATACTACCACGCAATGCTTGTGAAACGCTACCAGGCAGGGCTTTTCAATCACACATGGCTTATCCCGCGCACGCGCACTAACTACGGCAAAGAAACGCTGCGCTTCCTCCTGCCGTTTCTCTTGAATGCCATATCGTGTTCCATTTGAGTGACTGTTCTGATTGTAAGTGTAGTAAGCGTATGGGCACATGCCCCATATTTTTTTTTACTTTGGTGCTAATCTTACGATCTTCTTTTCTTGCATCGTTACACTCTCTTATTGATATCGTATGTGTAAGGAAATAATTACGGTCATTTCTTTGAGTTTATTACTTTTCAATCTTCATGCTTTATTATGCTTATGCTTTATTATGCTTATGCTTATTATATTTTATGCTTTATGCTTGCTCAAATTTTTCTACATTGTCACTGCAATAAAAGTGTTGCCTATGCTGCCCATTTGTAAGGGGTCGTGGTCCCAGTCAAGCCCATTAGAGGCTTTTTGACCACGGCCCTCAGCATCCCGAATGTTGAAATAAATATCAAAGTTCAAGTTCAAAGTTCAAAGTTCAATACAGCCGAAGTTTTATGCGTGGCTTCCCAGAGGAAACGATCATTTGAGAGCCGAGCCAAACCGTCGCGGCAGTCTGCGGTCATGAAAAACTCGCTGATGCGGGACCCGCAGATCGAGATTTTCGTGGCAAGCAAGTCCTGTTTCGCACGCGTTCACACAGGTGCGGATGTTACAGTGGTACGAGAGAATGAAGTGTCCGCTGAAGTTTTGGACCAGAGTAGGGGCACAATAAGGCTAACAGACGCTTTCGGTCATGATGTTACTGCACGTCTGCTGTACGTACCTCTGGCTCTCCCAACCTCGTCGGGAAGCGCTGCTCAGCTTGTAAAATTGCGATGCGCAGTGACCGACCAGTTGAATACGAGTGTGTCGGCATTGCTCAGTCCCGCTGAATATGAGTGCCTTCGCCATCACCGGCACAAGCCACTTCGCGACCTAAATGAGGGTAATAAGGGAGAAATCAGCTGTTCAAGACAGGGCATTAGGCCGAAGCAGTATTCACCGATGAGGCAGCCAGAGCATGTGCCTCGAGGTTTTAGCCTTAGTGCTTACGCTGTGCAGCGCACAGTGGAGAAACAGGACTGCCGAGCAAGGAAGCCGCAAACGATCAAGTCCGCTTCACTTGTAGGGCAGGCGCACTTGAACAGTTGCAATTCTGGTGTGGAATGTAATGTGGACAGTGTTATGACCGCTATCGGTAGGCGCCATGCTGTCGCTGAGAAGCGTAGCCGGGCAGCGTTCCCACGCCTGGAACCCGAGTTTTCTCGGAACCAGCGTCCAGAGATGACGAGGAGCGGCGCTCTTTTAATCCTCAAAGAGGTAGCCGACTGGTCGGCTGCCTATGCCCGCCAGGTATTGTCCCTGCTAGCCGGAGGATGAGATGTCGTGTCGCCACGAAGCTGTAAGCCGTTCCAGAGAGGACAACAAAGACAGCGTCTTCCTTTGAAGAAACGGCGACCACCGCCACAAAGTGCCCTGCTAATTGAGCGGACAGATTGGCGGACCGTTTGATGTCTGCTGTCCGAAGCTTGGGACCCCTCGACCAGCGACACACGCGACGAGCAAGAGCCCCTCTGGCGCCACCTTTCAGTGCAGTGATCTCGACTCAAAATTGGATGTTCACGTGCGCCGTGCATGCTCGTAGCCCTCACCTGTTGTGTGTGTGTGATTGGTGTTCCCATCAAGAGGGAGGAGCCCGACAGGGCTTATAAGGACGCTGCAGAGTGCGGGACGTCGCTCTGAACCATGTAAAGGTTCAACCACCACGTTCGTAGTTTGTGAACGCTCTGAACTGTTTAACGGTTCAACCACCACGTTCGTGGTTTGTGAACTCTCAACCTTTCTATGCTGTAAATATTTGTAAATAGTGCCATAAACCTGTTTGTTTTTCGTATCCCCATCTTGTAAGCTGTCGTTTCCTCAACCCGAAGCTACACCACGCTACCACAAGAGACCGGGCTTTGTGTTCGTATCCTCCAGCGACCTTCCTTCCGACCCGCAACAACTGGTTGGCAGAGGTGGGATACGACTGAGCACCCCCAGTCACAACAACTGGTGGTAGCGGTGGGATACGACTCAGTATCCCGAGCCACAACAACTGGTGGTAGCGGTGGGATACGAAGCTATAAGTGACAACAACAGTCGGCCCAGGAGAAGCAGCTGGCTCGAGACATGGATCACGTATGGGTGAGTGCTTGGCTTTTCCTTTGAGTGAACCAGGTTCTAAAAGAGGGTTAAATTTTAGAACTGGTAGTTAACTTTGCCGAAAGACTCAGTTTCGCCGTTTCGGAAAGTTATTTGTGAGGTAGCGAGCACTCAGTACGATCATGGACTTACAGGAGCTGCAGAATTCAGACTTGTTGCTGTTGTGTGAGGAATTGGGGATCGATACAATGGGTTTGGCACGAAAACCCATAATCATTCAAGCGATTAATGATTTGGGGGCTGAAGATGAGGAACTAAGTGAAGAATGGGACCTCATCATCGAAAGAAAACTAAGAGCAGCTCAGATGCAAAGAAAGAGTGGAGACGAAAGAGAAGGCCTCAAGAGAAAGTTTTTCAAGCAAGACTATGAGTTGAGTATGAGGTTGGGACCCCAGCAAGGAGCACTTCTTTTCGACATTGAGCCAGAGTTCGAGATGTCTAGGTACATGCAGCTATATGAGGTATCATGGGATATGGGCCTGTATCTAAGACTGTTTGAACGAAAGTGTAGGCAACTGTCGTGTGAGCGAGACACGTGGTCTCACAAGCTACGCACGGTTCTGCCCTGCGAGGCAGCGGATGTTGTTGCGCGACTCAGTGAGTAGCACGCGAACAACTTCGAAGTTGTTAAAGCAGAGCTAATCAGGAGATTCGGAAGTTCTGTTAGCAAAAAGAAAGAAAGACTCAGGCCAGAGTCTGATAGCAAGGTGCGTCACAAAGCGCCGGAAGTTGAGGCGCGTCATGAAGCGCTAGAAACAGAGATCGCGCCAGAGAAGGGCCCGCGTATTCTAGAATGCATCAAGGTAAAGTATGCTGAAAATGAGGCTTTGGCCGGTCTGGCAGTAGGGACGATGTCAAAAAACGCTCCTTGATTGGATGGGGAAGGTTCCAGCAGGCCTAATGGGCCCAGTAAGGAGCTGGAAACCTTCGTGCCTCAAGAGCATGTTTCGACATCGTCAATTGTAGGCATGGGTAGTGCAGTGGCTAATAAGAGCAAGAACGCGATGCTTCAGGAGTGCAGCGATGCTATCGGAGAGGGCCCAGCTAATGATTCTATTAGCGTTAACAAAGATAGTTTGGCCCGGCAGTCCGTCGTAACACCGAGTTCAAAGTGTTTGAGCGTGGGGGAAAATGTAGCACTAGCTCGAACGAGCTTCCCGACTTCTGAGGTCACGACGCGACATGATGATGGCATCGAGAGAAAAGAGGCAAGCAAACATCGCCGAAAAACAAAGAAGCGAAACCGTTCGGCACTGCCTAAGCATAGGACTAGTCCCACCCCGTCGCCAGAAAGACGAAGGGGTAGGCATTCAATCGTTTTTTGGAAACGTCAATGGTGGCGTTCAGCCTGGCACAAGCGGCGAGCCAGCTTTGGAGGAGGAAAAGGAGGTGCATCACCCAAACCAAAGGCGCGTTTTAGTTCGACAACTTCAGGAAGGCGACCTTGTCCGAAGGGTCAACGTCGAAAGATCACAAATGCTAAAACCCGCGTCGCGGCGAACACAAAGGGACAGTGGCCCTAGTTTTCCCCCTGTTTCTGGCGTCTCTTGCACATTCCTGAGTGGAGCCGGCCTAAATGCAGAATGCGGTGTGACAGCAGGACACAGCCTAGCGGTTGCACGTTTTGTAGCCTCCGGCGTGCTCGAAATCCGCCGGGACCGCGACCCCATCGCGTGCGATTCAAGCGAATCTAATTGAGAAAAGGGGGCGGTTAGTTTGAGTATTTTTGGTGCGTGCGTGTTAATTGTGTCTACTCAGTATTGCATTGGAGATGCAGATTTGAGCCACTTTAAATTTGGTAAGTTTGATGCGGTGGAAAATTTTCAGAAGGAAAACCGCCGAGCCAAAGGCTGAAAGTCAGCATTAAATTAGTTTAATCACGAGTGCGAAAATTTGCGTAAGGTAAAAAACAGAAAAAATGTCTCATTTTTTAGTGTTTCAAAGGTTTAGTCTTATGGCATGCCTTCACTGCCATGTCGATTTTGAGTCAATGAGCATTTGAGGGAAGATGTTAGAATAAAAGAAATAATTTTCTAAAATGATTAAGTTTGGCGCGACACAGTGAAGTTGTCATTGCGCGCATTGAGAATTGAAGGTAATTTGGGCACAATTTCAGCATAAAACCTGTGCATTATTGTGAGGTGATTTTGATGAGTATTCCACCTGGGATTATTTTTGTGTTGTACACAGAGAATTACAACGCAACGTTTGATTGAGAATTTAGACAAAGTGTGAGCGATGAAGTGTTTCGGTTAGTAGTACCGTGTACCTTGCAACGCTGTTGGAATGGGAGTAATTAAAGAGCTCAGGCGAGCCCGGTGGTTTTTTTACTCAGAAGCGTTTGCATAAGCAGGTAACCTTAACCAAATAAACCTTCAAGAAAGCAGCATTTGTCTCCTAAGTTTTGTCGATGTTTTCTGCTAAGAATAATCGATTGAGTGATCATATGAGCAGATCAAGCTTTCTCCAACCGTTGAGGTAGACCGTTAGGTCACAGCTTAGGTTAAGCCTTCGGGAGGCTGGTGAACTTTATGTCTCAGTAGTAGACGGTTGTTGGCGGCAGTAGACAAAAACGCACGTTAAGGCAATTTTAGCGCTCACTGAATCCGAGTTCCGGACTGATGCTCTCAGCGGGACAGAACCGATGAAAGTGGTCGGCGATGAAAACAGGCCGGCAGCTGTTTTATGTCTCGATGACAGTGGCAACGAGTATGATGCGCTCTACTTGAGCCAGAATTTGGGCTCTCGTGAGGTAACGTACTGCGCTTCAGGAAATGAATGCGCTTGCCTTGTGTAGGCCATTCATCAGTTGCAGTGTTATCTCAGAGGTGCTAAATTTAAAGTAGGGACAGACCATTTCCCCCTCAATTGGCTGCAAACCGTGACATCAAAGAACAGTCGCCTTGTGAGGCAGAGCTTGACTTTTTGAAAATATAATTTTGGCATTAGGTGAAGTGCAAATTGAATGGAAACGTAGACGCGAGCCGCTCTTTCTAAGCCATTCTTGGGTGCTCTTGATGTATCAAAATTGATATTTTAGTTTTTTTTTCGTGCATCTTACTATGAGAATGTTTAAGGTAGCACGTTGGGTTTCTCAGCACAAGTGAGTTCTGATAGTTTTGTGTGTGCGCTTTTGTTAAAGCTAGTAATTAAAATTGGTTTGCCATCCCTCTTTTGGCTTGGTTTGTTCGAAGGGGGCCGAGTGCTTGCTTGTGCATGTGGTCCAGTTTCAGAAACGGTGTCGATGATTCGGCATTTACCCAGACCATGCCACCCGCAAAGGCCAGTTCCTGGCATTCAACTATGGACCCTTTCGTCGTCCCTGCGAGCAGCAGTGTTGACTGCTGCCCTCCGTGACTCATCTGGCGAGGGGGAAGCTGTTATGACCGCCATCGGTAGGCGCCATGCTGTCGCTGAGAAGCGTAGCTGGGCAGCATTCCCACGCCTGGAACCCGAGTTTTCTCGGAACCAGCGTCCAGAGATGACGGGGGAGCGGCGCTCTTTCAATCCTCAAAGAGGTAGCCGACTACACGGCTGCCTATGCCCGCCAGGTATTGTCCCTGCTAGCCGGAGGATGAGATGTCGTGTCGCCACGAAGCTGTAAGCCGTTCCAGAGATGACAACAAAGACAGCGTCTTCCTTTGAAGAAACGGCGACCGCCGCCACAAAGTGCCCTGCTAATTGAGCGGACAGATTGGCGGACTATTTGATGTCTGCTGTCCGAAGCTTGGGACCCCTCGACCAGCGACACACACGACGAGCAAGAGCCCCTCTGGCGCCACCTTTCAGTGCAGTGATCTCGACTCAAAATTGGATGTTCACGTGCGCTGTGCATGCTCGTACCCCTCACCTGTTGTGTGTGTGTGATTGGTGTTCCCATCAAGAAGGAGGAGCCCGACAGGGCTTATAAGGACACTGCAGAGTGCGGGACGTCGCTCTGAACCATGTAAAGGTTCAACCACCACGTTCGTAGTTTGTGAACGCTCTGAACTGTTTAACGGTTCAACCACCACGTTCGTGGTTCGTGAACTCTCAACCTTTCTATGCTGTAAATATTTGTAAATAGTGCCATAAACCTGTTTGTTTTTCGTATCCCCATCTTGTAAGCGGTCGTTTCCTCAACCCGAAGCTACACCACGCTACCACAAGAGACCGGGTTTTGTGTTCGTATCCTCCAGCGACCTTCCTTCCGACCCGCAACAACTGGTTGGCAGAGGTGGGATACGACTCAGCACCCCGAGCCACAACAACAGCGAGTGGATTGGTCCATTTCGTAGAAATTATCGCGACGGGGAAGAAGAACGCGATGAGCGTCTGGCTGATGTGCGGCATCAGGTGAAAAAGGGGTCGCACATCAAGAGAACTGATAGAAAGCAGTTAGACCGGAAGCAGCCTCGCCATTATGTGGTGTCAGAGTCGAGCCGAGAGGAAGTGTCAGCGATCGACATATCTTGCTGTGGTAACTGCCCAGAATAGAAAACGAGAAAGCGCGTCAAAAAGCGGCTAGCATTGGGTTTCGGCGGTAGAACGAGGGAGTTCTATGTCTGGCGTATTCCCCGTTCAAAAGGAAAGGTTGTCAGGACGGGACCATCACGTGTGCAACTCAAGAGTGAAGTGGAGCCGTAAGTTCTTGGAAGGATATAACTACGGGATTTTTTGAAGATATTTTTGTTCTGTGTTGTCTTTTTTCAGTTTTGAAACAATTTTTTATGCAATCGCCACGCAGAATAGAAAACGAGAAAGCGCGTCAAAAAGCGGCTAGCATTGGGTTTCGGCGGTAGAACGAGGGAGTTCTATGTCTGGCGTATTCCCCGTTCAAAAGGAAAGGTTGTCAGGACGGGACCGTCACGTGTGCAACTCAAGAGTGAAGTGGAGCCGTAAGTTCTTGGAAGGATATACCTACGGGATTTTTTTGAAGATATTTTTGTTCTGTGTTGTCTTTTTTCAGTTTTGAAACAATTTTTTATGCAATCGCCACGCAGAGAAGTTATTTCAGTAACTAGTTTTGCGCTTTCTTTTTTTTAGTGTTTAGGTATGGCGTGTTAACGAAGAGTTTTGACATGGTTAAATGCTTTTAGTAAAAAGTCGGCTATTTGTCAGTTACGGCGGTTCGAGAGTGTTAAACACGCTGCCGTGCAACGTAGACACACAGGTAGTGGTTGATTGAGTTAGAGGCCTTCGCGTTGGTTTCTGAGTTGACGGCAGCCAACCCCAGCCAAGCTTTTTGTTTGGCTATGAACGCATCGGAAACGGCAATTAGAGGTTGCCTCTCCCAAACGATAGGTGAATCCGCATGATCAGTCTTGACCTTCAGTGAAAGGCTCAACCAGTCAAAACAGCAGGCGTCCACAGTTGAACGAGAGACGAATGGAAAACAAAAATGGTTAGTAACTAGGGCGCTCTGAGCGAGGCTGCTGATCCTCTTTCGAGTATCGGATGATCATTGGATTCAGCGAATGTAACTGTTTAGAGGCAAGGTGACGCTTTGTCTGTTTTATATGGTTGAGTTTTTGTTGTTTTTGGTGTTGTGGTTGATATGTAGCCACTGAAGTAGTTTTGTCAAGTTAATGACTCTACAGTAGTTTGCATTGCACGTTTAAGTGTTATGCGTGATGTTATTTGGCTAGGAGAGACCAATAGTTCCAGCGTGATGTAAAAATATTTTGTTTGTTGTACTAGGGATTTTTTGTTGTGTTGTTGTTGAGATGCGAGCCTGCCTTTAAGTGGTAGAACTGCTTTTAGGTGTAGTTTATGTGTTGTGTATAGGAATAATTTTGTAGATTAAATAAAGTAGCGTTTGTGAAGCGAGTTTGTTGTAATTTTTTTTCTTGGTGCGATCCGTTGAAACTTAGGTATGCCTATACCACTAGGTTCATCGCTCGCTTTGATTGTGTCTTGTGGGGCCTGGAGGGTGCATGGATTGGGTCTCTCGTGTTAGGACAATGACCTTGTGGTATTGTGCGTTTAAAAGACAATATGCCGCCGGACTATGCATGGTGCGTGTGCCCTGCGACAAGCTAATGTGGACAGACTGGCGCTGTGGACTTACAATTCTGAATGCGTTTCAGTGTTGCCCATTACGAGAGTGTTTTCCTTCAGAGCACCATTTGAGAGCATTATGTATATGTGTTACTGTGTCTATTTCGCAGAAGGACGCGAAAGGTCTCCTGATAGATGTAAGTAATAATCGGTTCACGCATGTAAGTGCACCGAGAGTAAGTTTATTTTGAGCGATTTTTGTTTGTTTTTGTATCGCATTACTGAACAGCGAGTATTCAGTAGCACTCTTGAGGGGGGAGGAGTTAGTATGACGCACCAATTACCAGCATGAGGGGTGCAGCGTAATAATTGCGGCTGATGTAGAGCGCGTAGCCAGTTCCCGACCCGTCAACTAAAAAAGCTGATCAGTTCCGCGAAGCCGAACGTTGAAGACCCGAGGGCGGGAAAGAAAAGAGACTTCTTCGTTCTCACGGTTCACAAGCGGAGGTTCGGGCATGGACTCGGGCAGTTGCCTGAGGCTGCAATAAAGCGTGTCTTCACCGGACTATGGCTCTTCCTTCGCGCTGCCATCGTGCACTCGAGTCATCGAGGGGACCCATTCCGAACCTCAAACATCTTCCCTCCTTAGCCAGGGTTGAAGCTAGTCGAGGAGGAGGAGGAAAGTAACTCTATGCCTTTGGCATGCGCAATGATATGGCTGCGAATATGCTTGTATATTGCCAAGGGGTCGGCACGGCGGCGGAAGATCTTCGGTAGTTCGTCGTACATCAACCGCACCTCCATCGGTTGCAGCCCTTAGTTTTTCGAGTAAGGGCTTGGATCGCAGATCGGCCGCGAACAGGGCCGGTGTACTGCCCGTGGTGCGGGGAGGCGTAGCGGCATGGCGACGGCGAACAATAAGGTCGTCGGGGTCTCGGCTGCGCTCCCTCGAGGCAGTTGGCAATGTCATGCGGTCGTTCACCCGTTGCGGGCTCGGAGCTTTGATGTAGAAGCCCCGGAGACCTATCTGTCGGTACTGACAACAGCGGTAGGTGTGGCCGGCCTCGCCTCAGGGGCAGCGGAGCGGGCGGTTATCAGGTGACCGCCAAACGTCGGTTTTTCTCGGCGCGCTGCGCTGCGCCGGCCCGCTGGCGAACAGTACGGCGTTGGTGGTGGCGGTGGTGGCGTCTGCCGACGGGAGTGCGACAAGGTGGCATTTTGTCGCGGGCGTAGGGGAGGGGCGTAGTGGCGGGCTCCAGCGTAGCTCATTTATTTATTTTTTTTCATCCCTAGGGCATTACATAAGGGGGGTTTTTATACAGTAATCAGTGACAACAGCAACTTTTTATTAAGAAAAGGCAAAAAACAAGAAAACTTGCGCAGGCTACACAGTCCGTCAACCAAAATAAGCAAGAAATAGCACAGCAAGGTTTTCACAAGCGAGCACATTGAAAAACCTGCAAGAAACGTTATAAAGCAATGCCTAAGATTGTCCAACATAAAAGCAAATAATGCAGACTGAAAAGATGATTGCTGTGTATGCGTTACAATGCTGGCAGGCAGAGCATTCCACTCGGTTATCGCTAAGACAAGGGGTGAGTATTGGTGTTTTTTCGTGCGAGAAAATATAGGTTCGATTTTATGATCATGGTCAACGCGTGCGGAAATGTACAAAGCAGGGTAAATAAACGCATGGCGGAAAGGCGAATCACCGTGGTATAATTTGTGGAAGAAAGATAGGCGGAAATATTCCCTGCGAATGGCAAGAGGGGAGATATTTCATTTTTTTCTTAATGAATGACTTGCAGCTGCGGTTCCGGAGGCTGAGCAACGCCCAGTGATTGCTGCATTTCCTGGTGTACCACGTCCGCGATGTAGTCCACGTGCAGCTGCGCTGAAGGAAGCAATTTTCGCAGCTCTTCTTGCACGATCACACGGATCGTCTCCCGTAAGGTGGTGGTTCTTAGATCGTCTCCCGCAAGGCGGTGGTTCTTAGTATTTTTATGGCGGCATAGATTGTAGACCAGAAGCTACGATGTTATCGCCACGTCCGCATCTAGAGCGTTTTTTCTATTGTAGATGTTTTCGAAATGAAATCGGTGACCGTCTTTGGCCGGTTCCTTATCAGCCCGGCGATGAGTTCTTGCTTGATTGCTCGCATGAGTAGACGGATCTTCTTCTCGGGCATGTCGAGGTTAGCATGGTGGAAGAGTTTATTCATATCTTCCGCCAATATCGCCACGTTCTCATTTGGCATTTGCATACGGCTTTCGAGTAAAGCTGCAGCTTTCTACTTGCGGACTACACGTCGTGGGAAACGTAGTGTGAAAGTGGTGAGAAACCTAGTGCGAAAGACGTCCCAAGTGGTGAGGCTCTGCTTTTGATACCCGAAACAGGTCCGAGCAGGATCTTCTAAAGCAAAATACACATACCGGAGCTTGCCATTGACGGACCAGTCATAGAAGATGTCGACGCGGTCGAACTTTTATATGCAGCTTTGCAGGTCTTCCAGTGGCGAACCACGGAACGATGGCGGCTCTTTAGAATGCCGGAGCATGACTGGAGCAGGCTGCATGAGGGCGGTCATTGTTGCTGCTGTCGATGTCAATATCCGGGGCTGTCTGTTTTTTTTTCGACGAGGGGTCCGTATTCTGGCTGCATTCCCCTCTGCCTGCGGCTTGGTCGCTGTTCAGCGTTAGTGTCGGCGTCTTTCTCGCGACGTGAGCTGGATTCACGGCTCGATGGGACGTCTGGTACATGGGAGCAGCAGCACCTCCACCAGATGTCACGGGGTTGTGACGTGAAGAGAGCATCAGTTGCAGGTCCAATAATAAACTGTTTATTGGGGCCAAACATGTAGCCACGTAAAAGAAAAATTACATTACAGCAAGACACTGGCACTGACAGCGGCGAGCAGAGCGTCGGCCTTCGATCAACTGGCAAGCGGTGAAGCGTGCCGGCATTTATACTCTTGCCATCGAATATTCTAGCCCTATCGCTAGCGGTGACGTAGGTTCCCGTATAATATGTGACAATCTCGAAGTGGGCGTTATCTCCACAAAACGATCTACTCAAGCCTCGAAGCTTCTAGAACATCGTAGGCGCGGTTTGCCCTAAATGTAGTGTAACGGGGTGATCACAAAACTTGAGGAAAGGAACGTGGCAATATGAAGTTCTTTTCAATGAAATTACAAACTTTGTGTCGCGCTTACGACCTATCTTTATCTACATCAGTACCATACGCTGGCTTTTAGATATCTGGGTAATATATTTTCAAACTAAAAGGAATTACTTCTTCGGCTTTTGATGGCATGTAAATTTAGCTCACGCAATCTTGTGTACTTTCACGATTCACAAAAACTTTTCATCCCCTCGTAGGTTGTGTTCTCTTCACACAATTTTAAAAATCGTCGGCTCCTCAAAAGCCTAGTTAGCAACTCATGCACGGAGAATATGCTGTGACTAAAATATGAAACACAATGGACGTCCACAGCTGACGGAGTCCTGAACTTGGGGCACACGTAATAATCATATCTGTGTTTACTTCACTGATTATAATCGCCTACAACAATAGAAGACTGCGGTGTTTCCTCTCCAAAGACCAACGCACAAAAGCCTGCCCGAGTGGGCACGTACTCTAAACTTCCGTCGTGAGGCAGACGTCTGGTAGTTCTGCAGCCAAAGCACATTGCGAATTTGTGAGTTAACTTTCTTTGATAGCGTAGGCTGCCCCGCTTCCATCGTATGGGCGGAGTGTGTCCGGGCTTGTTATGCAGTACTCGGCACTAAGTATAGCGCGAAATAATGGAACGCGGACTTCGCGCTTGATAATATTTGGACCGCAGCGAAGTCACGCACCAGATAATTTCAGCATCCGAGCTGCTGGCACGTCAAATCATGTGCGAATAATAAAAGCGTGTAAAAAGAGTCCTGTAGTACATTCGGTGCAGGGTCCCATTACCACGGCCCATTTTGAAGGTAGTTTATTTTTGGGTGTTGCCATTAATTTTGGCAGTAAGATTACAATGATGAGCTGAACTGGCAGCTGCATATTGTGTTCACCGACATACAGTGTGAGCCTATTAAACTTCGGCCCTTACTTGTGCCCTAGTTTGTAATACTTTGCTTAATTTAGTTTATTAGTAAAAATATTCCAGTGGTTCCACAACTACAGCTTTGCGTCAGCAACTGTCGTTGACTTTTTGCATGCGTTTGGAAAACGATAAAAGGCACTCAGATGATACGCAGAGACAAACAATAAATATCGCAAGAAAAACTCGCAATATTTTCAGAGCTATTTTCCAGTCAGCAGTTCTGATGCCAACTCTGGTAACAACATTATAAGTGAATGTTTTCTAACAAAGCAGCCTGCTGCTCGTCACATAAACCTCTCACATTATTTTTGAAGTAATCTAATGTCCACCATAGTAGTAGAGTGGCTAGAGCGCTCGGCTGCCGACTCTGAAATGGTGTGTTCGATCTCTGCTGTAGTAGTGGTACTTCGATGGAGGCAAAGTGCTAGAGTCTCGTATATTGTGAGCGGTCAGTGCACGTTAAAGAACGCGATATTGTTGAAGACCACTAAGAGCACTTCATTACGGCATCTCTCCTAATGATGTCACGCGTTCTGGACGCATTACCACCGGCAATATTCTTAATACTGAAATATTGCTATAAAGTGCATGCGGTTGCAGAATGCCATGCATAGTGGAACAAAAAATGCAATATGAGTGGCCTTTCTAGAAATAAACTTGCGCATATGAATAAGCGTGTCAATTTTCTTTCTGATGGACATGCGTGGAGAACTTAACACCAACAAAAAGAAAACACGCACTTTCATCACACCCAATGTGTCCGCTTCTTCTAAAGTTGGTTCGAGTTTATCGAAGCCCGTGGCCGTTTTATCAGCGTCAATTTTCAACATGCGGCTGAAGTCAGTTGCAAGCGCGCATGTCTTGCGGGCCAAGTCCACTGTATCTGCAAAAGCGAGGTAGAACATAAGGAATGCATTCAACTAAAGAAGGCTTGGTTTACTTAACAAGACCGTCACAGATTCTTGACCACACTCTTCAGCACAATCAGAATAACGCGAAAATAATTATAAAAATTGGTTAAGTTTAATATGAGTTCTCGGTAAACGAGTTGGGAAACCCAAGCTGATGGCAAAAAGAAATGTTTCTTACTGCATTTCGCTTTCCCAGTAATAATAGTGGCTTGTTCCAAAGACAGTGCCCATCGTAGAGTTATGCATAACCTCTAGCCTCAGAGTGGCGTTTATAATTCAGTGCACAAGGTATGTACCTATTGTTATCTTCCAAATACCTTTACATTCCGAATAACTGACATTTCTAACTCACAAACGTGCGCCGTAGTCCGGTGTTTGCGCTGTCACTGAACAAACAGGCCATGTTGCGTGTAACGTTCATCTACACGTTGATGTTACTTCCGATGTATAATATCAGTGCTCTGCATTGTTGTGCTCAGGGAAGAATTGGTTTCGTAAGGCAAAGAAAATTCGAAGCATTTTCTTGCTTATGCCTTCTTGGGTGGCCTCCACGTCGCAATCCACGTATTCGGAAGTATAAATGAAAACTATGCGCACATTTTGGAAGGCCAAGCCGCTTCAACGTAAACCAAGAAAAAGCGGCTTGGAGTTTCATAGTACTTAGGAATATATATGTTGTCTCTACTTTTTGCTTCTGAAAGGCAGTTATTAACAACGCCTGGTAGAAGGCAGACAGCTTAAACAGAGAGAAATAGAAGAACGGGCTCGGCGTCGACAGCTCGCGCACAGCGCTTACTGGTCGCACCAAGAGCTAAAATGCTAAAATATTAAAACACACACAACCCATTGTCAGTGTGATATTATGCCATATTTTTCAGAAATCACTGTCTCCAGGAGTGATGCCGGAAGACTGGAAAGTGGGTAAGATTGTACCAGTACCTAAAGAGGGCCCTCCATCCCAGCCTAGTAGCTATCGTCCCATCTCGCTCACTAGCATTTGCTCTGAACTAATGAAACATGTGATCTACTCAAACACCGTCAAGTTCTTAAGCCGCCACAACTTCTTTCATCATAGTCAACATGGGTTCCGCTCAGGATTATCCTGTGACACACAACTTGCTTCATTCTACAATGACATCAGTTCTAGCGTTGACCTTATTATACCCACCGATGCCCTCTTTTTAGACTTTGAAAAAACATTTGACAAACTTCCGCATCAACGGCTACTCCTCAAGCTTTCTTGCTTAAACAATAATACATCGACGTTCAACTGGATTCGTAGTTTTCTGACTAATCGGCAACAATTTGTGTACGCTAACAACCATTCATCTAACCATCTTCCCGTAATCTCTGGCGTCCCACAGGGCACATTACTCGAACCCCTGCTTTTTTAATTTATATAAATGACCTCCCAGCTAACATTTCATCGAATATTCGCCTGTTCGCAGATGATTGCGTCGTGTACCGTCCAATAAAAAACCCTACCGATATTGCTATACTTCAAAACGACCTTAACATTATTGAATCCTGGTGTAACGACTGGCTAATGTCTTTAAACGTAAATAAGACATCGCTAATGTCATTTCACCGTAGGCAACATTATCAGCAAGTGACTTACACCATTTCGGGCTCTACAATCTTAACAGCAGAATCCTATAAATACCTCGGCGTAACATTCTCAAGCAACCTCATCTTGTCCACTCACGTTAACAACGTAGCATCCTCCGCTAATCGTGCGCTGGGTTTTCTTCGTAGGAATTTAAAACTTGCTTCCTCATCAGTGAAGTTGTTAGCTTACACCACATTTGATCACCCTAAATTGGAGTACGCATGCTCGGTTTGGGACCCTCATCAATCTAATCAATCTAACCTTCTCGAATCTGTACAAAATCGCGCAGCCCGGTTCACCTACTCCGTGTACTCTTATCATTCCAGCGTTTCCGAACTTAAAACTCGTAGCCACCTCAAAAACCTAGAATCACGTCATCATATATCTCGGCTCTGTCTTTTTCACAAATTTTATCACGCTCCTTTCAACGTTCCAGCCATCTTGCCGGCTCATCAATTATCCAGCCGTACAAACCATCCCCGAGCCGTTTATCTACCGCCAGCACAAACTACTGCTCACCTTCGCTCCTTTTTTGTTGCAACCGCCCGGGACTGGAACAACTTGCCTGCCTTCGCCCTGCACCACTCCGACCAACATGTATTCAAGACCGTGATTGAATCGTTAATATGTCGCTAATTATGCCCATACCTCATGTAATACCTCGACTGGGGCCTTTGAGGTATACTAAATAAATAAATAAAATAAGAGGCAGTCGCGCTGGTGATATTCAGCTACCCGGTGATGAAAACGAGTCGTCCTGGCGACTCAAGGTCACTAGAAAACTGGAGAGTCGCAGCAGAGTTTGAACCGACTGACGTAGACCGTCTCACGACTAAGACGGCGCCTGTTCTTGGACGGTATGATTGACTAAACCACATAGTTGACAGAAGAGGGACAAATTATGGCGTTGTAAGGGCCAGTATACGTCGGTGAAAACAAGAGAGGTGG
This sequence comes from Rhipicephalus annulatus, assembly GCA_013436015.1. NCBI lineage: Eukaryota > Metazoa > Arthropoda > Arachnida > Ixodida > Ixodidae > Rhipicephalus > Rhipicephalus annulatus. The sequence goes on along the minus strand of WOVY01016081.1, from coordinate 114,850 downwards.
TAAAGAACAGTAAAAGGCAGTCGAAGCCACACGACAGAGTCGACGGGGAAAGTGTCCTGGGCCAGATGATGGTCATGTTGATCTTTTTGGAGGGCTTGATTATCAGCGGTTAGTGAGTGTGCAAGCTGACGGCACTCTTCGGGATATTCTGCCGTTTCAGAAACTGGACTGAATTTATTTATTTAGTTATTCATTTATTATCAATTTATCCTAGTACCCACAGCGCCCAAAGGCATTACAGTGGGGGGGGGGGGAATAATAGAGAATTTAAACACTGAATACAGACATACACACTTCTGCAACACAATATTAACGCAATTCAATGTGAACTATACGTAGCGGCACGTGGGAATAGACAATAAAAAGGAGCTTCACAGCACCGTCTCATCCCTACACATCCTCGCGAGTACACTACTCTAGACCCTGAAGTAATCTTGAAAATATTTCATGTGAAGTAACCTCTGCTACTTCAGAAGGCAACCTATTACACTGTGCTATCGCCCTGGGGACAAATTACATTTTAAATCCGTCCGTGCGGCAGCTTATTTCCCTTATCTTATGGGAATGATCTAGTCGCTGTAAAGCGTAGTGCGGTTTGCAAAAGTATCGTGAGGGGTCCAGTCCTGTATGGCTATGAAATACGCTGTCAAAAAGTTTCAACCTCAGATATTCCCTTCGCTTGTCTAGAAGTTCCCAACAAGCTTTTCTTTTGCTTTTGAAACACTGAAATTTCTAGTAAATTAAGGCAAACAAACCGAACAGCCATGTTTTGAATTCTTTTTAAATATGACACATCACATGCCTTGCACGGATCCCACACAGCACATGCGTAATTTAAGATAGATTCAACGTTAGTCATATATAGTTCATTCTTGGCCTCAAGTGGTAGCTTACTTGCGTTTCTGCGCAAGAAACCTAACACACATCCTGCTTTACTTGTTGCGTGATTGATGTGACGGCTCCAGGAAAGGTCCGGTGTAAAATGTACACCGAGATGCTTGTGTTCACGAACAGTTAGCAGCCTGGTTGAATTTACAGTGTAAAATGAGTCATGTTGTGCCTTTTTCTTGCGAAACACTTATGCAGTGTTTTTTTTTGCAATAATGAACATGCGCTACTTTCCACACCATTCAGAAACTGTGTCAACATCGTTTTGAAGAGTAGTGTGCTCATGGGAGCTATGGATAAGCCTGTACAAAACAGAGTCGTCGGCAAATAATTTGATATGTGATGAAATACCGGAACAAATGTCATTTATGTAGATGAGTAACAATATCGGGCCCAAGACTGACCCTGAAGACACTCCAAAGGACACATAAACTTCCCGGGATGACTTACTATTGATAACAACCTTTTGCCTCCTTAAATTTAAATACTTACTTATTTTCAATCAATAAAGAGTGGGTACGACGTCAAATGCTTTTTTTTAATCTAGGAACAAGCGGTCAACAGAGAAACCCTTATCCAAAGCAAAGGATAAGTCGTGTGTCATTTCAAGTTACTGTGTTGTGCAGGAAAAAAAGTCTACGAAAGCCGTGCTGCTGAGCATTAAGTACGCGTTCGTATGAGCCATTATATTTCTAGACAGAACATGTTCAGTTATTTTGCATGCAACATTTGCTTATGAAATTGGCCTATAATTTAAGACACTACTTCGTGGTACACACTTGTGAACGGGCACTACGTTCCCAAGTTTCCAGTCATCGGGTAATAAAGATTCTTCTAAAGACAGTGTAAATGACGCGCAGATATTTAAACACATTGCGCGGGCACAAAGAAAGCAGTGCAGGTGACAAATCATCAGGCCCTGTGGTTTTAGAGGCATTATTGGATTTATTAAAAGCCTCTATTGCATGCTGGTCAATCACAATATCGCTCATTTTTTTCACCACCACCTCTGAGGACTGTGCGAAAGTGCAGTGATTATAACCCGAGGAGTATACACAGTACACAGAAGTAGAAAATGAGATAAAGCACTCATCTTTATCTACATGGTTATGAATAGTGGTGTCGTTGTCATCAAGAGCTGAAATCGATAAGACGTCTTTGCTGTTTGACACAAAGAATTTCCACAGTTGCTTAGTTCCGGACATCTGGACTGTATGGAAGAATTGTGTCGAGTGATCTGCTTGGTTCGCGGCCACATATAAGAAAAACTTGGTAAAAGCCTGCTGTTGACTGAATCGATGCGTATTATGAGCACGTAAAAAAGGGAGAATGACATTATGATTGGAGCGGTCGTAATCAGTATACATGGTAAGCATGACTCCCATTGATCTGCTAAAATATTCCATTCGGCCATTTGTCTAAGGCTGGTAGGTTGTCGATGCGCGGCCTACCGTGCGGCATGAATGCAAGACCTGTTGCAGAACTTCGGACAAGAACACGCGACATCTGTCACTCAGTAACTCCCTAGGTGCACCATGATGGAGAATAAACCGATGCAAAATAAAGAAGGGAACGTCACGAGCACCAGCTCAAGGTAGTGTTGCCATTTCTGCGTATCTTGTCCGATGGTCGGCAGCGACAAATCCCCAACCATTGCCAGCAACAGAGCATGAAAGTGGGCCACATGGGTCAATCCCAACACGGTCAAATGGCCGTGCAGAACAGGCTGCAGTTAACCACGTCAATGTTGAAATGCCTTCTGCTACTGACACAACGAACGTGAGCGAATGTGTTTTCGTACAAATGTGTACAGGCGTGAGCGTAAGTGTACAGACCACGGAATCGCGTGACCGATGGAATCAATGCGCTATCTGATGACGAGACGCCTGCTGAGGCGCGCATTTGCGTCCCGTCGCATCAGTTGGCCTCCCAAGTTGCTCTCTCCGATGCACTCGTAGCCAAAACGACTTGTTGCTGTCCTTGCTTGAACACATTGGTGTTATTGTTTGCCTTTTTTTACGTATTGGCTGTAACGGCACTTGTCCCAGCGCCGTACTCACGTCAGAATTTATACTAGTTTATTAACATAACTAAGCGTAGCCAGCTTCCCAAAACTTGAAGAAGGCAAACAAATAAAATTAAGTTTTCTCAGTTCAGTTATAGCGTTTGTTATGTTAGGTCAAGTTGAACTTAAGTAAATCTAGTTATTATGAAACAAGCACAAGGAGTACAAAGACATAGGTAAGAGTAGTTTTAAGGCAAACTAAATATAATTTATCCTAATAAGAGTAGATGATTAGTAAGAAACCCCAGGCAGTCGAAATTTCCGGAGCCCTCCACTACAGCGTCTCTCATAATCATATAGTAGTTTTGGGACGTTAAACCCCACAAATGAATCATGATTAGTAAATAGCCGCCTCCGATTGTACTCCCTGAGCCTATAAAAATTCAGCTTTGCTGCTTTAATAGTGTTTTTTAGAACGTTTTCAAATACACCTACCTATACTTAGACTAGCTTTATGATGCCATGATCAGCAACACATAGATTTTCTATGCTTGCCTTTGCGCTGCCTCATTAGCTTAGTTAGGCATATTTACTCTAATTATGGCACGGAAACTCTTCTATGTTTCGTCTGCGATTGCATAACAGACTAATTGATGAAGCATAACTAGAACGGACAATAGCTACCACTAACTAGACATAGATGAGCTTAATTTGTGTAGTGTCAGTAAGGAGTAATTAGTATGATCCAGAGTTAAGCACCTCTAGGCTTATGGGGAAGTCGGCGTGAATTATTTGGCTGCATTTAGGTTCGCCTCATTCGGCCTCATTTTGCTCTAAATGAAATGATAGCACGATCAACTATGCATAACTGGATTTGACCGTACGTGTACTTTTCTTGACCCATCTGCCCACATCGAAGCTTTACTACGTTTAACATAAAAACAGCAGCCTGGACTGGGCTTAAGCTTACTTACGCTCGAATTCACCCGGTTATATCGCGCTCAACTAGAATGGATTAGATTCGGGTACTTTTACATTGAACTAATTACGCTCACTTAGGTACAACTAGGAATAACCCGATGAAGGCAAGCTCAACTGATTAAATTTAACATTGTGTGCTTGGCTTCATCAACTTTTTCGAGGCTGGCTACGCTTGGTTATGAATAAATTGGCACAAATAACTACGAGATGTCGGCGCTGGAACCGGCACTGTGGCAGCCTGTACATTAAAAAAAGCGGCTCAAATTTGATGGAGCAAAGCCACTAACACCCTGGTTTGGCTTTGGCTACCAGCTTGTCAGAGAGAGCGACATAAGACGCACACTGACACGGTGGGACGCGCATGCGCACCGCAGCAGGCGTCCTGTGGCTAGATAGTGCGTCGATGCCTTTGGCCACGTGGTCCCGTGGTCAGCACACTTATGCTAACGCCTGTACATACCCCACCATTAGTAAAATTGGCGGATCCGCTCAGACGTATTTAGCGCACCAGCGTGGGCATGTGATTCAGCGTGAAAAAAATTGGCAGATTCCACGTACAGCGGGAATCGATGATATGCGAAGCACGAATGAGAAATGTTGATATGTCAATTTGAAATCAGCACAACGTTACGAGGTCGAGATAAGTGATGCCGTACATAACTTCCGTGTCATGATTATTATGTTTGGATGTGTCGTTTGCCTACATCATCTATTCAAGTCACATGATACCAAATTTAGTATATGTGGAGCTAGCTACACGGCCGCTAGAACGCTATGAGCGTGGTATGTTGCCATGTTCTTACACGACACGCGTGTCAGGATTATCATGTTTGCACCAGTCCTTCATTTCATCATTCATTGACATCACGCAACACCAAATTTGGTATTTAAGGAGCTAGCAAAACGGCCGCGAGCGCATCATGAAGGGACCAATATACTCCAATGTAGCGTTGACGTGCGCGAACCCTGCGCACAGCAATGCTATGCGTTAGCGAAACGCGTGCACAGTCGGACGCCAGGCGCAACCAGCGTCCGTCGGCCTGGTCCGATGGCAACCAGCGCAAATGGCGACATGCTGCATTTCGCACCGATGCCTTAGGGTAACATTACTTTATGCCGATGCGTTATCTAGACTACACTGCGTTTCCGGCGGAGGCGGAAATGTTGTAGGCCCGGATGCTTAGATTTGGGTGCACGTTAAAGAACACCAGGTGGTCTAAATTTCCAGAGCCCTCCACTACACCGACTCTCTTAATCCTATGGTGGTTTTTAGACATTGAACCCCACATATCAGTCAATAAACTGAAAGTAAACGGGCGCATATTTGTGTGAGATGATCTTAAAATTGGGCACCGTCTTCTTAAATACCCGAGTGACAAGAAGGATAACAAGGTAAAAGCGACGCCAGTGGCGAGTGCGCATGACCAAAATAAGTTCTTTGACTCGGACAGCTGTGCTGGTAGTTAAAAAAAACAACTCCACTCATAGCTATGAATTCTTGTCCAAATTGCTCGCGGCATCGTCAATAATGTTACGAAATTAGAATATCTGTTAATGGCACATAGTCACCATGTTTTCATACTGACAGAAACATGGTTGCGTGATGAAATACGTTGTGATTGCATTGTTCTTCCAGGGTATGAGCTTTTCAGATGGGACACAGATAAGCGAGGCGGTGGCGCTGCTATAATTGTGAATGTTTCATAGCAGCTGCCGTGATTGAATGCCATGTTTGTGAAACTGTGCGAATCTAAGATTACCTTCAATGCTAAAGTGTACACTACACTCTAAGGCAAAATTACCCGAAGAAAAAGTAACGCAGCTCAATAGGCACGCGCGATCAAGGGATAGACCGTTGAGGAGTAACCGCAGAGGAATGCGTGCCCTGTGCGAACCACTTAGTCTCCCTTCCCCATGCAAAGAGATTAACCGCACTGGAGATGCGGGGCGTGCACGAACCGCTGTTGAGGAAACTAGCCGTCGTCCTCTCTCCTGGCTCAGTCTTCCCACTGACTTTGCTGTTGGCGGGACGCGTTGCGTCGCGCTCGGAGAGTTTGACGATCTAGGATTTACGACATGATTTCAGTGTGTACGCTTGAATGAGTGTGCGCTGCTGCTTTTACATTTCACTGCATTCATGAAATCTGGAGCCGGTCTCGACAAATCGCCACGCCGCGCTTTATATTTCTGGCTTAGTCAAGATGGTGACCACCAACCCACGACACCATTGGTTCGAAACCACGGCCAACAAGGTGGCCGAGAAAACAGAAGGCCTGTCGGTCACATTATTTCCGTCCGACTCAGGGCAGAAGTCAGCGCTGCATTCTTTCAGAAGTAGGTGATCACTCTTTATTCTGTCGTATTTGTCGGGTGTGCGGTATGTATCGCACTTGCGGCTTTGGGCTGGGTCATTTTGTACATTGCAAGCACGAAATGCACAGCGAATGTCGACTTCGGCGTCAGTAGTCCGCCTGTGCTTTTTGGCCGCCCGGAAATTGGCCGCCATTGCCCTGGGCCACCCGGACACTCACTCATATAGTGCTCTCTTGTCTTCGCCGCCATGATGAGCTCCGGGCTGACGATATTTTGGCGGAGACCTCGTTCATGTTTGCGAGTCGTCCAAATACGTTGCGGTTCCGCGTAAGGAGTTTGGTTGTATTATGTCGTGCTCTGTAAGCGCAGCGGCACGGGCTGGAGAGTTCTCACTAGCGTCAGAACTGAATCTGTGAAAATTGGTCACCATTACAGTTGGCTTCCCCGTAAGTCAGTCACCAGCAGCTCGGCGCCGACCATTGGCGGCTGCCACGGCGGCGTACTCGTGTTTACTTGCTCTCCTCACTCGAGTTTGTGGAAAACGGCTACATTACCGTCGGTCTTTTAGGCACTCGCTCCAAACCAACTCAGCGCTGTTCGTGGCGGCAGCCCAGCGTACGGTCGCTTTTTTAGGGGTGAAGCTTCTTATAGTGGCATTCGTGCCTCGTAGCCATTGTAGTGTGTAACGAGTATAACATGTAGACCTCCAGGGTGGTGCCGGTGAGAGATTTCTTCTGTGCGTTGTTGAACAATAAAAGATAGTGCTCAATGTACATGCCAATGGCTGCTCAGGGAGAATGAAAGACAGGAGCATTCGGCTTTTACTTAACGCGCATGCTGCGATCCTCATTAACAGCCATTGGCATGTTTATTGAGCACTATCTGACAAGAAAGGGTTGCTACGTTAAACTCGCTATGCGTAACCTCCTTAGCTTTAGAAAGGTTCAGCGAGCGTTGTGCCGTAGTGCCATGAATACAATGAACTAGTATATACAATGAATGAACTCGAGGTGGTTAAAGGTCGGAAGTAGATACGAAGTGCAAGCCGTAGGAAAGTAAAAGACGAATTCTCCTGTCTCTCATTACCCATTAGCAGCCATTGGCATGTACATTGAGCACTATCTGACAGGAAAACGTTGCTACGTTATACTGGCTGGGCGTAACCTCTTTTGTTTTAAAAATGTTTAGCGAGCGTTTGGCCGCAGTGCCATGAATACAGTGAACTAGTATATACCATGAACTCGAGGTGGTTAAAGGTGGGATGTAGACCCGAAGCGCAAGCCATAAGACAGTGTGCGTGTGCCCCCTCTCGTTTAGTCCTTGGAATGTCCGCTGGATGGCAGTGCTTCTATATGGGGAATATATGATGAAAAGATGCGAGATGGTGGTACTTGGAGTGTTGAATAGATGGACGAACGGACACACAGGCAGATGCATGGATGGACGCATGAACGGACGCAGAGGCGGATACATGGACAAACGCAGGGACGGACGCACGAACAAACGCACGCACGGAAGGGCGGATGGACGCATGGACGGTCACACAGACGGACGCATAGACGGTTAAGCAGACGAACGCATAGACGGACGGAAGCAAGAACGAGTGGATGGACGAACGCTTCGCCCCTCTCTCCATCATTCACTTCGTGAATATGCTGCCATTTTTTTCTTCGAGGTTCGCTGGCGGCAGACACTCCGCGTGCAACGCCGTGTTTTGTCTAGCGTTGGCTTGCTCGAGCTGAACGGCAGCGCTCGCTTAGAAGTCGCTGCCTCGCTGGTGGCACGGTGCTTTGCGGCGCCAGTTTGTTATGTATGACTACGGCTACCGCACTTAGGCTGTTGCGCTACGGGGATCGAAATGTGTCTTTCACGATGTGTTACATCACATTAAAATATTTACATCTCTTATTATACACGTGTGTTTTTTTTCTCATCTTGCACGTATTTGTCATACCCAGGCCTATTCATCCTCTGTCACGTGTGAATACCTATTGTTGCAATATTATTGTGCAGCCGTGGGCACACACCATGCCGAAGGCTGTTGCTGTGTGCGCTGGCGTCTGCAATGCCTGTCATCTATCACTTTCGTCGGACCAGCTTCAGAAAGACTGGTGCGAAGGTAAAGTTATTTGCGTGCCATATTTTACGCATGTGTTTTTATATTCAACTTGCACGTACTTGTCAAATGCGTGCATTCTCATCTTCTGCCACGTGTGAATAATAATTTTGTACTACCTTATTGTACAGCCATCGGCACACAACATGCAAAAGGGTATGTGCACTGGCGTCTGCAATGCCTATCATCTGTCGCTTCTGTCGTTGGCGCTTCACAAGGACTATACAAGATGTGACAACGAGGCAGGAATTGTACGTTTCACCACGAATTGTCCTAAAGAATGGAGAACATTCATGTGTAGAGAGAAAAATAAATGAATTGAATGTCTCCCTTTTGTCTTTCGCTGTTGCAGGGACTTCGAAAGCAGTGACACACAGGTGGCTAAATAATTTCTCGTGTGTTTTTTTCCGCGTCCATTTGTTTTTCACTGCGCAGAAAAACAGGCGAAAAAATGTATTAGGCCTGGCAAAGAATAAACTGAAAACCAATATTGTAACTGCGGATAAATAGAATGGCAGATCTCACGTACATTGCTAATCGATGAGAGGTGGTGTACAAACAAGGAAGGTTGATATGTCGCTTTAAAATCAGGACAACGTTACGAGGTGGAGATAAATTATGCCGTTCACGACTTCCGTGCCATGATTATCATGTTTCGATGTTCTGCTGAAGTTCGTCAATAATTCACGCCCCGTGATGCCAAATTTAGTATATGTGAAACAAGCGAAACGGCCGCGAGCACGCTATGAACGAGGTATATTGTAATCTTCTCGCATTCCACGGAGGTCATGATTAACATGCTTGCACCAATGATATACCTTCGTCATCCATTGACTTCACGGAACTGGAGCTAGCGAAATGGCCGCGAGTGCATGATGATGGGCCCAATGTACTCCAACGTGACGTTGATGCGCACACGCTGGGCACAGCGACGCTATACGTCAGCGAAACGCGAGAGCTCTATAGTCTCACGCCAGGTGCGACCAGTGTTCATTGGCGCGGCACGATGGCAATCGGCGCGAAATGCAACATACTGCATTTCGCGCCGTTGCGTTACCCAGACTTCCACCTCTTTTCGTGACGGAGGGATGCCGGACGCACTGAAACACGCATGCGTCAAAGCAACGCAGCGCGGCGTGTGCATGCGAGGAAACAGTATGACCGGTCTATGGCGTAGCAACGCAGGCGTGCATGCGCACCGTGTCACGGCGAAGTGTATTGGCACCTTCAATGTGGCGTGTAGTGATGTTGTCCCATGACACGCATCTCATGATTATCATGTTTCCACCAGTCACATACCTTTGTCATCCGTTGACGTCACACAGTACCAAATATGGCATATGTTTAGCTAGTGAAGCGGCCGTGAGCGCATCATAAGTGTGGCATACGGTCATTTTGTTACATGACACACATGTCGTGATTACCATGTTTGAATGTGTCATCGACCATGACCTCCATTCACGTCACGTAATGCAGAATTCGGTACATGTGAAGCTAGTGAAATGGCCGTGAGCGTATGATGAGCGTAGCGCGTGTAGTCACGTCGTTACATGACACACATCTCATGTTTATCCTGTTTGCACCAGTCTCATACCTTTGTGATCAATTCAAGTCCCGTAATACCAAATCTGGTATAAGCTAAGCTAGCGAAACGGCCGCCACCGCATCATGAGCGCGGCATATAGTCATGTTGTTACATTATATGCATCTCATGATTATGATGTTTGCACCAGTCACATACCTTCGTCATCCATTTACGCACCGTAATACCAAACTTTGCATATGTGACGTTAGCGAAATGGCCGCGAGCACATTATGAGCATGGCATGTAGTCTTGTTGTTACATGACACGCGTGTCATATGTTTCCTGTTAGTGCGGCGAAGTGTATTGGCGCCTTCAATGTGGCGGCGAAGTGTATTGGCGCCTTCAATGTGGCGTGTAGTGATGTTGTCCCATGACACGCATCTCATGATTATCATGTTTCCACCAGTCACATACCTTTGTCATCCGTTGACGTCACACAGTACCAAATATGGCATATGTTTAGCTAGTGAAACGGCCGTGAGCGCATCATAAGTGTGGCATACGGTCATTTTGTTACATGGCACACATGTCGTGATTACCATGTTTGAATGTGTCATCGACCATGACCTCCATTCACGTCACGTAATGCAGAATTCGGTACATGTGAAGCTAGTGAAATGGCCGTGAGCGTATGATGAGCGTAGCGTGTAGTCACGTCGTTACATGACACACATCTCATGTTTATCCTGTTTGCACCAGTCTCATACCTTTGTGATCAATTCAAGTCCCGTAATACCAAATCTGGTATAAGCTAAGCTAGCGAAACGGCCGCCACCGCATCATGAGCGCGGCATATAGTCATGTTGTTACATTATATGCATCTCATGATTATGATGTTTGCACCAGTCACATACCTTCGTCATCCATTTACGCACCGTAATACCAAATTTTGCATATGTGACGTTAGCGAAATGGCCGCGAGCACATTATGAGCATGGCATGTAGTCTTGTTGTTACATGACACGCGTGTCATATGTTTCCTGTTAGGTTCTGTCGCTTGTGTTTGCCATGAAAACGTTTCGTACCATACCAGTATTGCAACATTTCAAGTGAACGAGACCACTGCAAGAGCAGAAAGACCATGCAATGTAAAAAATGACATTCATGACATACGTTTAATGAATGCCATCACATGTATTATATGACTAGCCGAATACGCTCGTCATACAGTCATGTTACGCCATACTATGTTTCGTATTGATACAAATATCCAAACGGCCAGAAGAGCTAAAAGTCGTTGGCGGCTCGATAGATAGATAGATAGATAGATAGATAGATAGATAGATAGATAGATAGATAGATAGATAGATAGATAGATAGATAGATAGATAGATAGATAGATAGATAGATACGCTCAAAGTTGCCGAAGTTCGGTAAGAAATGCTTCGCATTTAAAAAATGACCCGATTGGAATATTTGAGTGGACCAACCGTTCCTCCAGTGAGGTGCAACTATGAGGACTAACGATTTTCCGGTAAGGTGTAAATGTGGGGACTAACGGTTGCCCGATAAAGTTTAAATGTGACGACTAAATGCTGGTGCACCCCGGCGACTAGCAGCGGTCACGCGACTGCTTGTGACTGGTCTAACAGTTGCGTACGGTCGCAAAGTGACTGCTTTGACTAGTGCCTTCCTGACCAATTCCTCAGTCGCGCGACTGCAATCGCAAAGCTACTGGAAGCAATCAACGATGCTCAATTTTCTTTTTGCGCTCGCCTCCTGCCGCCAGATACAAACAAGTGCGTTCCTCTGGGCTTGTGGCACCATGTCCACCACGGAATACTTCGCTTGGATTTGGCGGGGTGCAGCAGTTCGAGCAGTGTCAAATTTACATTGCAGCATTCGAAGGAAGCTTAACACTGTCACAGTAAAGAGAAAGTAAACTGTGCACTATCGTTCCCCCGCATTCAGAATAAATTTTTCCCTTGAACTTGACTTGTCACCGCCTTCAATGCTGTGCGTAGGGAACGCGTTTGTGCTTCATGCCTGGGCAACGATTTGAGACAGCACGTTCGAGACACGTTTTTGCTGCATTGGAGGCTGTGGCAAGTCAAAATAAATTTAAGAGCATTTCTCAATAGGTACGACACCCGTAAATACTCCTCGTCGAGTAAGCGCCGCTAGGGAGGTAGGCAGCTTGCATGGTCGGCCAACTCTCGCGATCTAAGGGATGGTAACACTCACCAGGCTTATAAATTCGAAGCATTTCTTAGCGAACTTCGGCGTCTTTGAGCGTATCTATCGATCTGTCTAGCCGCCTACAAATTTTGGCTGTCCTGGCCGTTTCAATAATGGCATAATTACCAAACTTGGTAAGACATAACAGAACAGTATGAAGAACATATTTGCCTAGTCACATCACAATCATGACATGTATGTCATGAATGTCATAATTTACATTTTATGTTGCTGCAGCTCTTGCGGTGGTTTTGCTTACATGGCATGTTGCAAAACTAGTATGGTATGACATGATTGCATGGCGAACACAAGCGACAGGCCTTAGCATGACAATCATAACATCCGTGTCATGTAAAAACTTGACTACATGCCACGCTCATGATGCGCTCGAGGCCGTTTCGCAAGCGTCACGTATACCCAATTTAGTAAAACGGTACATGAATGAATGACAAAGCTATGTGACTGGTGCGAACATGATAATCAATAAATGCGTGTCAGGTAACAACATGACTGCATGCCACGCTCATGATGTCCTGGCGGCCGTTTCGCTAGTTTCACATATGCCACGTTTGATATTACGTAACGTCAATGGATGACGAAGGTATGTGACTTGTGCAAACATAATAATCATGAGATGCGTGTCATGTGACATCACTACACACCACAGTCAAGGTTCCGATACATTTCGACGTGACACGCTGCGCGTGCTCGCTGCCGTTCTTCTCGTCGCGTCACGCCGGCGTTGCAACGCCAGGCACTGGTTTTGCCATATACTCGCAGGTGTGCATCGCACTGCGTTGGTTTGATGCATGCACGTTTCAGCGAATCTGGTATTCCTCCCACCTGGAGAGATAATTGCTAGTCATTTCAGACGTAGCAGGCCTTAAGTTAAGGCTTAAACTTTTAGGTACTGTTGATGTAGCAATATACATTTTTAAGGTGGAAGCATGCAGGTTGCAGTGAATACGCTTTTCGATCACTTTTCTAAGCTTCAAAAATGCACTGAGGCATCCCCAAAGGGAGTCTTACCCCGGCTAGGTGGTAGTCATTCGGTTGCTTGGGTAGGATTAGGCCGCTTGTTTCTGAATTGGTACCTTGACTGAGACGACGTGGCACCGCTGGGAGGCGGGGAAGCGGCCGGTGTTGCCTTGCTGCTCACTGGATTGTGCGTAACCCTGTAAAAATACACTGCTTTGTCTGTCATCGTCGTGGTGATTGTCCTTGCCTGTGTCTTGGTTCTCGTTGTCAGGCGGGTCGTTGCGTTGGTTGAAGGTACACAGCTTGGCGATGTCTTTTTTGTCAGTGTTTTTGGCAATGTCTATTATGTTTTGAAGGCCACGGCGAGAGATGCAGTGAATAGGTTGATACTAACAAAAAAGACATCGCCAAGCTGTGTACCTTCAACCAACGCAACGACCAGCCTCACAACGAGAAACAAGACACCAGCAAGGACAATTACCACGATGATGACAGACAAAGCAGTGTCTTTTTACAGGGTTACGAACAATCCAGTGAGCAGAAGGCAACACCGGCCGCTTCTCCGCCTCCCAGCGGTGCCACGTTGTCCCAGTCAAGGTACCAATTCAGAAGAAAGCGGCCTATTCCTACCCAAGCAACCGAATGACTACCACCTAGCCGGGGTAAGACTCCCTTTGGGGATGCCTCAGTGCATTTTTGAAGCTTAGAAAAGTGATCGAAAAGCGTATTTGCTGCGACCTGCATGCTTCCACCTTAAAAATGTATATTGCTACATCAACAGTACCTAAAGGTTTAAGCCTTAACTTAAGGATTGCTACGTCTGAAATGACTAGCAATAATCTCTCCAGGTGAGACAGCACGCTCAAACAAGCGTCTCTGAAACTCACGCGCATTGTGACTGACCATTATGAGTCATCCGGAAAACAGCTAAGGAACAAAGAGAACCAAGTCTTTGCTACGCGGAATTTCACTGCCGATGATAGAGCGTCGCTTGATAACTACAGGCAAGAAAAAATTCGCGAGCTCAGCGACAAAAAATATTAAAAGTTGATGCGCGATAACATTTGCACAAGCTTCAGCACTCTTGAGCACGCAACGTTTTCAGCGCATGCGTCCTCCGCAGAAGCTGGAAATATAGTAAATATTTCTGGTGCGACGTTATCGGCTGATGAATTGAGCGTTCTTTCCCGTGGTTTGAACTTTTGTCCTGCCACTGGAGGATACAATAAATTCCAACTAATCAGCGACTTACCCAATTTTGAAAGAAGCATGCGTTTACGCGAATACTTTCATATTTGGCCTCCATCTATAAAAACAGCATTTTTTCTACTAAGCACTGGACTCCCCCTTCCCAAAGGGATAAATGTCTCGATATTTACATCTGAGCAGTGCAGCGAGATGTACTCGAAGCAAGAAAAACAAGCGATCCAGACCCTGGCTTCCCGAGACGACATCATCATCAAACCGGCCGATAAAGGGGGAGCAATCGTACTAATGAATAAGGCTGATTACCTTCGTGAGGCCCACAGGCAATAAATGACCACACATTTTACAGACATTTGAGCTACGACCCAACCGAGGAATTCAAGACCAAAGTAAAAGAAACTTTAAAAGAGCTTGTAAGAAAAAACAAAATTCCAGAAACTGTGCCTAAATCCTTAGTCCCCCTGAGTCCGGTAGCTGGTAGATTTTATCTGCTTCCTAAGATTCATAAACAACATAATCCAGGCTGGCCAATGATTTCAGGAATAAGAACCATTACGGAAAACCTGTCTCGATATGCAGACAGCTTAATTAGTTCGATTCCTCCTAACTTTTCTACATATGTCAAGGACACTAATCACTTTCTGCATGACATTGTAAATATGCGTGTTCCGAGGGAGGCTGTTCTGGTCACACTAGATGTGGTGTCACTGTACACGAATATACCCCATGCGGACGGGATTCGTTCTGTACTCCAAGCATACAATGACTTGGTAAATGAAAAACCCATCGACGGTTCCACCTTGGGCACTACTTTATCGCTGATACTCGAGCCTAACAACTTTGAATTTAACGGTGAACATTATGTTCAAACCAGCGGCACCTTGATGGGCGCAAAAATAGGTCCCAATTATGCGAACATCTTCATGGGCTTTCTATAAAATAACTTTCCCGCCACTCACGACCTTAAACCACTTTATTACAAACGCTTCATTAACGACATTTTCTTAATTTGGCAACATGATGAAGCGGCATTACATTCTTTCATTGCAGACTTTAACAAAGTTGAACCATCTATCTCTTTTTCCCACTGTTATTCACCAGTCACCATAAAGTTCCTTGACGTCAATGTAGCTTTAAGCAATGGTAAACTAACGATAAACCTATACAGAAAGCCCACTGACCGACAAAGATATCTTCATTTTAAAAGTAGCCATGTCAAACACTGCAAAACAAGTATCCCCTATAGCCAAGCTATCCGTTTTAAATGAATTTGTTCGGACAACAGGGATTTCACTCGAAACTGTGACCAGCTCCGTAAAGCATTAACCGAACAACAATATCCTTCACAAATAATTGACGATGCTCTCCAACGGGACGAATGTCTCATCCGAAAGAGCTCATCAGTAAGAACAGGGTATTAGCGCCACCTTCCCGAACCAACCTCGTTCTAACGCATTCTGCATCTATTCCTCAGGTGTCGCATATACTCAGAAAGCATTACAACATACTGACACAGAGCGATCGGCTTAAGGACATCTTCACTGAATCACCGCGGGTTGTATAACGGAGATCAAGGAACTTGCGCGACATGGTAACTTCTTCCAAGACTAGATTCATTGCTCCCATTGGTTGTCACCCCTGTAAAAAAACACGATGTAAAGTTTGTGCGCACGTGACCACTGCGACTGTTGCTAAAAGCACGGCATCTAACTTTTCACTTAGGATTAAAGTGGACTTAAACTGCGATAGCAGCAACATCATTTACTTACTTGAATGCTCATTTCGCCACATGCAATATGGCGTGCATCGGTCAAATGCATCGGTCAAACCGATCGGTCAAGCATCGGTCAAACCAGATGCATCGGTCAAACCGATACATCTTTTCGCATCCGTTTCAACAACCACAAATCACACGTAAAGTTAGCTCCATCTTACATTCTCCAAGCATTGTCATCTACCAGGTCATTTGTTTGACAAGATTATGGTGACACTATTAGAATCGGGCTTTAAATAACACCATGATCGCGAAATTCGAGAATCGTTCTTGATTCACAAGTTCAACAGTCTGTTATCCGGCATTAACGAATGCGTAGGCAAAGTGTCATGCCTTTCTACGATGCCCTGACGTCCGAAATTTTGAGAAATATTTAAAGAAGCATCCCTGACGTATTATATACTTCCTAAAGGTTATCACATATTTTTTTTCATGCGTGATCCTCGTCGTCAATGGTGAATGTTACAAATGCCTTTTACATGCCCACAGTCCTGTCTATTGTATTACATTTTTAATGGTTTGTAGTGTAGTCACGGCTGTTTCAAAGATTTTTTGTGACACACACATGCGGATCGCACGTCTTTTGTACTGACGTGTTCATGCCTGCCCATAAAAGTGGCCACATACTCGTAATTCTGTTAATCCTGACGAAGGCCATGCCACGGCCGAAACGTAGAGTAAACAATTTTCAAACTTTCGTAAGTGGGCTCTTTTATTCTTAATTATATTTGCACCGGACCCACAGAATTTCTTTTTGAATCATATATATATATATATATATATATATATATTGTCATGATGAAGAAAGACGCTGGGGTTTCTGGCGCGGGGACAGCGAGCTGGGAAAGGCAGAGGAAGACGAAGTTAGATAAAGAACAGCCGGCCTGCAGCAAAGGCGTTGTCTCTTTGTCTTATTTCTCCACGTTACAATGGCGCAGTCGATGAAGAAGACGTCATACGTCCCGGCTTCGTCATCCAGGACGCCCGCCGACGTGCAGATGCGGTAAGCGTCGTTCGGGGATGGCGCCAAGGCCTCCTCGGCGGCTCTAGTATACCCATCACCGGTATTTCTTCATGAAAAGGGACACCGTCTACGCGTCCTTCGCCACGGATTGTGCCGTGAGCACAGGTCGACAAGTGAACCCTGCGGCACAAGCCACCGGTCCGTATCCTCGTGGATCATCGGCAGCGTGGTTCTCTCATCGTAAAAACGCTGTTCACGCTTCCTCGATCATGGAGCCGACAGCCCTCCTGCAGCCGGGAGCACCTGTGCCGCCATTCGGGGACGGCGTCCAGGCCTTCTCGATGGCTCCTGGGCAGGCTTGCCCCGGCCCCACCACGACAGTACATGGCCTGTCGTTGACCGGGAATGCCGTTCACGCTTCCCACTGCGACAACGTCCTGCTCAGTGCTTCATCGGCACCTCAGCCGCTCAGGGGTGCTGTTCAAGCTCCCTCGGCCGAGGGTACCACAGCAGTGAGTACGCTGATCGGGGAACACGTCCCCACTGGCTCCGCATGTGGGCCGCCCGAGAGTGCCACCGAGCTTTCGCGCACCATTGCGCGACTCCGCCTCGAGGTCGGCGCCCTGACAGCGTCGAGTTCTGCGATACTCCCTGCTGCTTTGCCGGGACTTCACATTATCGATGAGGCGTTGGCCGCGGCCGCCTCGCAAGACCATTCAACAACTTCCCCCGAGAGCCGCAGCAAGCTCCAGTATACTCTCGCGGCTCTTTCACACCAACTTGGCTGTGTGGCGTCGCTATTTTCGGGAGCTTCGCCTGCCGTGACACCACCACCGGCTGCCTCCGAGCTACCCGAGTTTCGCGGCTTCCAGGACGATGCCGTCGATTGGGTGGCTACCATCAATGCTCTCGGAGCTCGCAAGGGATGGAGCGACAATCAGAAGTGGTGCGTAGCCTTAGACCGCCTTCAAAATCCTGCTGCTGCGTGGCACAGGTACGAAGGCGTGCGGCAGCAGTCCTGGGCGGACTGGAGCGCCAAGCTCATTGCTGCGTTTGGAAGAATTGAGTCTGACCTCACTGCTACCTCTCATTCTACCCTCGCCACTACCGAGCAAGGGGCTATTGAGAAGCACAACGACGAGGCAGCTGCACCCTCTGCCAACCTGCCCTACCTCGGAGATCAACCTCACGAGGCGCCGCGCCCCCCTACAGCTGTGCCGCGTGCCCCCTCCCCGGACAGCTTCTCGGAGTACCCTGCGGCAATCATCGAGACAAGCTGGACGGTGTACTCCTCCGGGCAGATCTCTGACTCCGCGTCGACACCTGACACACAATTACCCTTGACCCAACTTAGGACCGCCTATAAAGCACAGAAGCCAGTGAGCCAGCCTCCAAGCTGGTCAGCCTCAAATGGCTTGGATCCATTGACCTGCTGCGTGACGACGGCGGCTCTTCCACAACCAGCCGGAGACCAAGCACACGTCACAACGGCCAGTTTGACCCATAGTAAGGAGCCGCACCATCCCCTGCCACCTTTGCCGTCATTGGCCGATTGCGTGGACGCTCGTAACCTGCCAAATGCCGTCTTCCCTAACGAGCCACAAGTGCCTACTCCACCTGAGGAGGATGCCATCGAAGTCATTCCGGTGCAGTTCACGGTTACTCCGGATGGCGAGGCAACTGGCCATGTCGACATGAACGCACGTGACGGATTGGCAAAAACCTCCACTTCGACCAGCAGTGCATCAGCGAAGCCGCTAGAGCACGACTTGCGTCGCAAGTCTACGCGCAAAGTCTACACAGCGATGTCGCTGATATCTATCGATATAGCCCATCGTACCTTCCCTCGCTCTGAACAACGCAGGCGTCCCCGCTCAGTGTGGGCCGCAGTACTGCATACTGGTGTCCCTGCAATGTCATCCAAGCAGCGAAGGGGTAGTCATCGCGATGGTCCGCCACCAATGCGATCACTCCGCACCAGCCAGTATCACCTGCTGGGTTTACATTCTCCAGGTGACTACATTAACTTGCCGCGCGGACGCGACCTGCAACGACCACCTCGACACAGCCAGGGTCGTCCACCAGAGTACAGGACAGTTCCACAGGACAGCTCGAGGCGTGCACATGACAGACTACCACGGCACTCCCAGTGCCGCCCTCCAGAGAAAATTGCCCTTTGCGCGCACGCAGTCGTGGCCGAGTGTCATGATGAAGAAAGACGCTGGGGTTTCTGGCGCGGGGACAGCGAGCTGGGAAAGGCAGAGGAAGACGAAGTTAGATAAAGAACAGCCGGCCTGCAGCAAAGGCGTTGTCTCTTTGTCTTATTTCTCCACGTTACAATATATATATATATATATATATATATATATATGACTTCCGTGTCATTTGGTGTTAAACACACACACACACACACACACACATATATATATATATATATATATATATGACGTATGGAATAAACATGGCGTATGAGCCAGGTCATGTCTGCCATTCACCATAGCGTCACACGAGTCGACAGGATGAAGACCTGGCCACCACTCATCAACCTGACATCATTCACGAAGCCACCTGCAGTACGCCTCAACTGAATATCGACCACAGAAGAGTTGATCTCAGGCGCATTCAGTTACCGGCACCATGACAGAACCATTAACTGACCTCGACATCCGCAAGTACACCGGATCAGCGTACGACGGACCCGTACAGGACTGGTTCAACCTATTTGAGCTCCACGCCGCCGCTGCATCCTGGTCGGAACGGGAGATGATCACGAACTTCACTGACTACATCTCCGGTGAGGCATTTAAGTTTTACTCATCCACATCTTTGAGAATGACGAGTCATGGCAAAAAGTCAAAGAGGAGATGATTACCCGTTTTAACGACTATGACCAAGACCCACTCATTACCAAACATCTAGAGACAACCGCACACTATTGTGAATTTCCTAAGCAGTCCTCAACCATTCGAAAGCCCAGCGCGAATCGACAACTGCCTCAAGACGAAGTGGCACATGAGTTTACTTACAGAAGGCCATGCGTATATTGGGAAAAAATCAACTGCCAAGCGCGCCTCCCTTCTGCACGAAAGTCGGCATTCCAAAATCATCGCTTCAGCATATGACACGAGACGTTGCTCAACCACCTGCTGCCCTTCACTCTTCGTCTCGCATACGTGGTCCACCACCTGGGCTTTTGTCACGCGGTTCTTCAAGCGCTCCTAACGCTCACCACTTGCCTGATAAGGACGCCCTATTCATGGCAGATGACCGGGCGCGTCGGAAAAATACCCTGTCAAGCCATTCTTCTTCCGCACGGTTTCATGTATCACCGTCCGGTGCACACACCCCCGAGAGTCCAAACAAAACAGAAGACTCAAACGCATCGAACGTCGCACGCTACCAGGCGCAAGAACCACTCGCAGTGAACAGCGAAAAAGAAACCCCTGAAGAGCTTCTTGTCATTTCTACGGCACAGCAGACTTGCCAAAATCTGCAGTTCAAACCTAGTAATGCCATGTCATCTGTGGTGCCCACATGCAGAGCTCACCAATTCATGAATCGAACAAATTCAGAAGTACACGATACATCAAACCTTGTACACAGTTGTCTTTCGGAAGCGTGCGTAATGAACCACGTCACCGAAGCCTCTGAAGAGCCTGCTAGCAATGATGACGCATTACCAACTATGCCCGACAAGCAAGACACCGATTCACCAAGCATCAGCTGTCGACAGGACACGTCAAACACCGAAGGAAATGAATACCCCATTCCGGAAGGGGCGCCACTACAGCCATCTCTTGAGCAGCCTCAGGAAAGCAAGCAAAGCCAAGTTCATAAACCCATGCTACAACGAGAGAGACTGCAACGAGGGCATCGACGAACGCAAACTTCAAAGGAAGCACGCTCCCAACTTGAACGACTTAAAAACTCAAGAACTTTGATCCAATGGCCATTTCAAGAAAAAAGACGTTTCCGGATGAAGGAACATCACCACAGGAGCTCTCTGCGCCAGCGAGTACACAGACGACAGCACCATGGAAAACGCTCATTAATACGTGGAGCAACTTCTTGCACGCCACCAGAACACAGGCATTTAGCCGTCACCATCTCTCAAAAAGCACGTATACTAGATACAATGCATCTGTCACAGCCACGACTCAGAATCCAACGCATGAGACATACAACCTTCCAACGCTACAAGGACTCCTAACATTGTTCGCTTTTCGCTATTATCCAGGCTGTGTCATCATCATTTCCAACGTCGAATGCATGGTTATGCTCTCCAGAACGCAACAGCCAACCTCGCCCACCTGAGGTCTCCTAGATGTCACTGGACTGCCTTTCCTGTGAATGTTTTTGTGCAAGTGCATGGAACTGCCGTGTTACGTGGAACTACTCTATTTTGTGATATTTTTTCCCATGATGAGACACCACTTGTTCATGCTTCATAGTGTGTAGCTCGCGCATTCTTTCGGGGGAAGGGGGAATCATGTGACGTATGAAGGTCGCGATTGTTGGTAAAAGCTGAGAAGGAAGAAGTGCAGAAAGGAATAAACATGGCGTATGAGCCAGGTCATGTCTGCCATTCATCATAGCGTCACACACACATATATATATATATATATATATATATATATATATATATATATATATGTGTGTGTGTGTGTGTGTGTTTGTGTGTGTGTGTGTGTGTGTGTGTGTGTGTGTGTGTGTGTGTGAAAAAAATCATCGCACGAGCAATGTGTGCAAAATTCCACTATGTTTCAACATAGCCTCGTCATAATTTCATTCTGTTGTAGGAACATAATTGAGTAGTTACTGTTGTGATGGAAAACTACACCTTACTCGTTCGTTTTTCATCGTGCAGCTAAAAGTGACCACTGTGAAAAGTGGGGGGCACAGCCACCTCCCCTGAATCTTTTATCAGTGGGGAGGTGATCGCGCCCTCTTGCCCCCCAGGATGGTACGCCTATGAAAAGTTGGAGACATGGTGTTCTCTGGGTAAAGCATCGTCGCGAATTGTTTGCCGGTTGCCGTCGGGCCGCGCTGAGAGACGCTGGTCGGGCCGGTCGCACCTATTGTGTTTTGCTATCGTAGTGTCACTGTGCTCAGCGTGCGTGTACGTCAACGCTACATTGGAGTATAGTGGGCCCTTCTTGATGCGCTCGCAGCCTTTTTGCTAGCTCCAAATATGCCAAATTTGGTGTTACCTGACGTCAATGAATGACAAAATATATGACTTTTGCAAACATGACAATCCTGACATGCGGGTGATGTAAGAACATGACAACGGACCACTCTAGTAGAGTGCTTGTGGCTGTTTTGCTAGCTCCACATACCCTAAACTTGGTATCACGTGACGTGAATAGGTGAAGGTAAATGACACATCCAAACATAATAATCATGACACGGAAGTCATGTACGGCATCATTTACCTCCACCTCGTAACGTTGTGCTGAATCTGTAGTGATATATTAATCTTTCTTACTCGTGCTTCGCCGATAATTGATTCCTACTGTACGTGGTATCTGCCTTTTTTTTCTTTGGAGGCATCTGTGCTGCCAGCGTTGACACCATGGCCCAGTGCACCATCACCATGGCAATGTCTTTTTCTTAGCTTGATTTGAACTCCCTGAAGCTTTTGGGAACGTTGTGCGAGAATAGACGAAAACAATAAATGCGGCGCGCTCGGTTTGCTCCGCTCACTCAGCTGGCGGCGATCAGCTGATCGGCGCTGGTCTTCAGAGTTCTCGCTGATAACGAGATCCGTACGTGACTCTCCCGTATACGACTTCCGGTCGCTCGCAATCATCAGTCGCTTTTTAGTCGCCAGTCACAAATGGTCGCGCGACCGCTGCAAGTCGCCAATGTACACCAGTCTTAAATGTTAGTCGTTTGAGTTGATTTGCGGGACTAACTGCTACCTGCTAAAGTGTAAATGTGAGGACTAATTGTTAGTCCCTGGAGCTGGTCTGTGGGGAGTAACTGCTAGACCTGGTGCGGTTAGTCCCTAATATTGGTTGTGTAAGGAATAATGGTTGTGACAGCCCGATTAGTCCCCAAATAGACGAACCAAAAACCCTTTTAACACCCTTTTGCCTTAGAGTGTATTGGCTCAGTATAAAGACCACCTGCGTATACTACTCGGTATCTAGATTCGCTGAGTGTTTTTTTGAGTGATCATGCTAACGGGAACACGAGGTTGATAATGGCCGGAGTCTTCAACTTGCCGCACATTGACTGGCAAACTATTATGCCTCGTGAGACTTAAGCAACTTGTTCTGAAAAACGTCTGGAAAGTACTTTCTGCCAAAATCTGTAAAAAACAGTGCGTGAGCCAAATCGGGTTACAGTTTCGTCTAAGTAATTATTATACCTCAGTTTTCTCCTCGCAAAATATAACGTACTACGTCCTAGACACTTTAGAAGGCATATCCGACCACAAACTGTTGTCCTTGGTCATAAGACTATTGCACTTCCACTTTAAAAAGACCGTTCCTTCTGGTAAAAGCAAAAGACTTTAAAAAGGCCGATGACACTTCTATTTTACTTAACATAACATCATCTTTATGACTTTGAACGAGCATCTGGCTCCGAATTTGTAGAACAATAGTGGCAGAGACTTAAAAGTATTGTCGTTACTTGCGTTGATCACGATGTTTTGACTTGCACTAAAAAACGCGTAAACTAAATCCTTGAATAAAACGCAGCGTTATCCATATGAAACGGCAAATTAAAAGGCTCAGAAAAAGGGCAGGTAGAGCGACGGATTTGGCAGCTATCCAGGTCAAGTTGAATGAAGTCCTGGGAAATTCAAAAAAGTTTTTTGTGGAACGCTTGTTACCTTGCTTAGAAGCTCGCGATGCAAATTCTGGATTTATTTCATTGAAGGAAAGGAAATAATTCAGCAGATTTATCACAAGTGGCATACTCTGACAAAAGTTGAAGAGATTACGGATAATGTTTTTTTTTCAGTCGGTTTACAACATAGACCAGAGAAATAAGATTGAGGCATCCATCGGCACCGAAGTACCAAATCCAACGAAGCCCTTTTATATCAATCGTGAAAGTGTTTTTCAGTTTATGCTTGAGCTAGACGCAAAGAAAGAAACCATCCGGATAATCTATTAGTAGCTTCACAAGAACTATGCCAATTGGGTTTTGTTTAATTTAGAAACATTATTTGTAAAACTAGTAAGACGCGATCACTCCCACAGACTGGCGCAACGCAATGGTAATACCGATTTTTAAAAATGATAACCACCATTAGCAAACAATTAGTTACTCGTTTCCTTAACATTGGTTTGCTGTAAAGTTCATGTAAAGAACATGTAATGGCAATACACATTCTTAGTTTTCTTTAGTCGAATCAGTTTGTTCTGACCAACATGAGTTTCGGCGCGGTCTTTCAACGGTCACACAACTAGCAAAACACTCCTCAATATCTCTAAAAACGTCAAGGCCCACACGCAGTCTGATGTAGTTTGTGTGGATTTCAGAAAATCTTTCTATAAGGTTTCCCACTATAAGTTACTTTTTCAGCTTGAAAGATTAGGTATAAGCGAAAAAATTTTAAAATGAATAGGAGCCTATTTATCAATGCGTCAACAGGCTGTAACAATTGAAAACTATACTTAAAGACACCTACGCTAGTACTCATGCGTGCCGCAAGGGTCTGTTTTAGGACCGATTTTTTTACACGTGTTAATGATATATGTTAAACAGTTATGGCGCCCATTAAAGTTAAACTGTTGGCAGACTACTGCTTGATTTATTCTCTTGTGACTTGTGAAAGCGAGCAAATAATCTGAACAGGCACTTGCAGGCATTACATGAGTGGTGCGAAAAATGGGACAGGCAAATAAACAACGTCAAGACAGCATTCACGAATATTCACTTAGGTGGACGGAAGTTGTCTTTCACTTACCAGGTCGGAAATCAACAGTTAAATAATGCCGCTTGTTTCAAATACCAAGATGTTATAGTAAACACACATTACAATTGCACTCGCATATGTATAACATCTGTTCTAAGGTGAATAAAAAAACGTTAATTCGTCAGGAAAAATCTGGAACGTGCCACACCAGACGTGAAACTAACCGCTTACGAAACATTCATAGGACGAGTTTAGAGTACGCTAGTATTGTCTGGTCCCCTCACCCGAAGATTTCGAGGACTAAAATTGAGAGAATACTAAAGTTAGCATTTTGTTTTCTATGTGGTAAATACTAGCACGCACACTCCATCACGGCCTTGTTAGAGTTCTGTGAGCTTGAGTCTTTAAAATATCGTAGACGCAAACAACACCTCATTTATTTTTAACATTATAAGTGGGCAAACAGAAATAAATAAGTATTTATATCTTCAGCCACCTGGAAGGCGATGTAATCATCCTAATAAAAGCAGAGCTATTCAAAGCTATTTCAAAGGCACGAATGGTTTACGCCTCTCCTTTTTTCCAGATGCAATACATGTATGAAATAGCTTACCTGA
This sequence comes from Rhipicephalus annulatus, assembly GCA_013436015.1. Classification (NCBI taxonomy): domain Eukaryota; kingdom Metazoa; phylum Arthropoda; class Arachnida; order Ixodida; family Ixodidae; genus Rhipicephalus; species Rhipicephalus annulatus. The sequence continues at coordinate 89,369 of WOVY01016081.1, read as the reverse complement.
TTTGGTTACGCAACGAACGACGTCAGTCAAATTTAAAGATGCATTAGACAGCCTTCTCTGAAGTGATAATTGGTAACTTCTGGTGACAGAAGTTTTTCTCAATGTTTAATCGGCATAGCCACTACTGTTTTGTCTTTGGCTGATCATCATTATTCATCTCTTATTGCTTTGTGCTATTGAATACTGCTTTAATGAGTGAATAATATGCATTATGTGACACCCTCCCTGTATTGACCCCAAGCACAAAATTGACAGTACCAAGTTATTAAAAAATAAAAAATGACGCACAAAACCTACTCACAGGTACAGATGAACGCGGATCAGCGTCTCAGTTGTTACTTTGCTATGTTTGAAAAGCACGCCCTTTTCGCGAATGCAAGCTGTGGAACAACTGCAGTTACATGTGCGCGCCCAGTAGCTACAAGAGAATCGTTCGAGTTACAGTCCAGCCAAAACGTATTTATCCTCCTCATCGCGAGATAAGGGCGTGCTAGTGAGCACCCACCCTCTCCTCTCCGCAGAGCAAAGTACGCATGAGAGATGAGAGCGCATGCCACCGCGTTGTTATGATGTGGCGAAGCGCGCTCATCGCGCCATCTTGCTGGTAATGATGAAAACACGATAGTTGCCCTCGAGATGCCCGTAAACAGCGCAAGCGGTAGATATGAATAACTTGCCGTGTACGCGTCGAAGGAGGTACTCCTTCGTGACTCAGTGGTTAAACACCTCTCACTCTCCATTTAGAGGTTCCTAGTTTGATTTTGCGCGGCAGAATTTTTTTCTCAATTATTTTTCTTTCTTGCATTTACATATATACAGCTACGTATACACATACGTGAGGGACGGTGACGCTGACGTCGGCAACAAAATCTATCGGAGAGTGTCCATATAGTTCTATCGGAATAATATCGGACGGCACATGACTGGGTATGACGAGCAACCAATTACGACATGCCACTTGATAGTTTCGATGGTATGGCAGGATATCGCGTATTGAGAAATGCTTTTTGGTTTACCAGAGAACTCGGGTATTCAAAAATTGACGAATCAGAGAGCATATTTAAGTGGGAGACAATTTAAGGGTCCTATTGCTGTTTAGATGACACGCCTGTGAGGCTAACAGCAGAGAGGGGCAAGTGAAGGGTAAGAATTTCGATTCATCAGATATCAAGGGTGATCGTGCAAGCGCATCTGTGTCAGAATGCTTTCACCGCGATCGGTAAACGATGCAAATGCCGAACTCTTGTTAGCATTTTGCACAACGTCCAAGTTGACCAGAAGGATCCCTCAGGAACGCCAAACAACAGAGTGCGTGATAGTCATTCACCACGTCGAAAGTTTAGCCGTAAACATAGGGGTGAAACTTCATTTAACGCCCACATATTCGCGAGACATTCCTTTTCGTTAAAAGAGTAGTTGGCTGCTGCCTTATTTGAGGCGCAGATGGCACAGGTGACCACATCGCCTGTAAAACCAGGTTCGCATTGAGGAATACTGTACCAAGTCCGACGCCACTCGCACCCGTGTGTACTTCGATAAGCGAAGTCTGGTCGTATTCGCACAGGACGGGTGGCGATATAAGGAGTTCGTACAGTGTTGTAAAAAATTCGTTGCAGGCTAATGTAACATTCAAAAGATCCAAAGGGGCAGCAAGGAGCTTCGTGAGTCGAGCGATGGTGGAAGCAAAGTCCCGAACAAAGCGATAGAAATACGAGCACAGGCCCAGAACGCTCCGAAGTTTTTAACAGTAGTGGGCTTTGGGAATTCGTCAACAGCGTGAACTTTGTCAGTGTCGGGGAGAAGGCCATCTTTAGAGGTGGTAGGACCAAATATGATGGGTTATCAAACTCTGAAGTGACATTTGTTCTGGTTAAGCTGAAGCCTAGCATTTGTAAGACACTCAAGAATCTTACAGAGCCCCGCAGTGGTGGTCTAGTAGATAAGCTACTAGGCTGCTGACCCGCAGGTCATGGGATCAAATCCCGGCTGCAGCGGCTGCATTCTCGATGGAGTCAAAAATGCTGTAGGCCCGCGTGCTCAGGTTTGGGTGCACGTTAGAGAACCCCGGGTGAATAAAATATCCGGAGCTCTCCCCTTCAGCGTCTATCAAGACCATGTCGCAGTTTTGAGGCGTTAAATCCCACATAATATTATAAAAATCTGAAAAATCTTACACAGAGGAGTGAGTGCAAAGTGAAATCTGGTGAAAAACCACAATGTCGTCAAGATCGCACAAGAATATGATACATTTGAGGCCGTGTAAAGTGGTGTTCATCACTCGCTCGAATGTGTTGCGTGCACTGCAGATTCCGAATAGCATTACGATAAATTCGTAGAGGCCACCCGGTATGACTAACTGTGCTGACACATGATGAGACTCAGCCTTTGGAGCCAGCAAATACCGTAAACGCAGGTCTTTTGAGGAGGGTACCTTCGTAAGTTACTTAGTGAGCTTGGAGGATTAGGTATAGGTGAAAAAATAATAAAGTGAACAGACTTAATTTTCTATATGTCAGCAGGCTGTAAAAATTGAAAACTATAATTCAAGACTACTACGCGTGTACTCAGGCGTACCCGAAGGGTCTGTTTTAGGACCAATACTTTTTTTATATTTGTTATTGATATGTGTTCCATACTTAGGGCACCCTTTAAAAAGCAACTGTTCGCAGATGGCTGCTTGATTTATTCCCAACAGGCACTTGCAGGCACTAGATGAGTAATGTGAAAACTGGGGGCATGGAAATAAATCACAGCAACGCAACTTTTACGCATAATCACTCAGGTGGGCGGGAGCTGTTATTCATGTATCACACCAGAAATCAACCTTTTATTAATGCCGCTTGTTTCAGATACCTAGGAGTTAGTATTATGCATGCAATACAGCGGCACTCACACATAGATCACGTCTGTTCTAAGGCGAAAAAAAAACTTCAATTCTTCAAGAAAAAACTAAAACATACTATATTCGTCGTAAAACTAACTGCTTACGAAACATTTATAAGACCAGTCGTAGAGTAAGTTAATATTGTCTGGCCACCTCACCAAAACTTTCTGAGGACAAAAATTGAGATAATACAAAAATTAGCAGTCCGTTTTTATGTGGTATATTCTGACCCACTCACTGAGTCACGTCCTTGTTAGAGCCCTGTGAGCTTGAGTCTATGAAATATTGTAGACGCAAACACCTCTCCAATTTGTTTTAGGATTATATTCGGGCAAGCAAAAATAAAGACGGATTTATATCTTGAGCCACGTGAAAGGCGATGTGATCGTCTTAATAATAGCAGAGCTATTCCATTTTATTTAACACGCCCGCATGCTTTCCGCTACTCCTTTTTTCCATGTGCAACAGAAGTGTGAAATGGCTAACCGGATCTGCTTGTTCATCAAATGACGGGAGTCCACTTCAAAGACGCGTTAGCCCACTTTGTCTGCATTGATAAGCACTAACTTCTGGTGCTCGCTCTTGTTTCTCGATTCTATTCGGTCACTGCTGTTCGGTATAGTCACTGCTGTTTGTTCCTTAATTTTCTGATGCTAATTATTTGTCTGTTATTTCTATGTGTTATTGTATACCGCTTGATTGTGTGATTATTATGTATTATGTGACACCCTCCATGGGTTGACAGTATCAAAATAAATAAAATATATTTCAATAATTGAAAAACCAGAAAAGTGGTACATATAAGACAACCGAGGACGTCGTCTATGTGGGGAGGAGAGCAAACGTCTTTCCATGTAACGTTGTTTTGGCACTTTAAGTCCACACAGAACCGAATGGAACCATCTTTTTTTCTTGACGAGTACAACCAGTGAAGCCCAAGGACTACAAGTAGGCGATATGACTCCGCGTTGTTGCAAGTCATCTAGTGTTTTCTAATTGCGAGACGCTCTGCCGGTGACACAAGACAGGGGCACTAGCGCAAAGGAGTACTCGCCCCGGCTCTATTATGTGGAACAACAGCATTTGTTCGACCTAGAACCGCTTAGGGGAATCAAAACAAACGCTTGAATTTGTGCAGCCGGGTAAGAAGCTGCTCCCGTTAGAATGGTGAAATTCATTTGAAGACACGCTGTCAGAGGCAAGGTGAGGAACCAATCCATTTATATTCTGATTCGGATTGGTATCGAAGATATCAACTGCCACGATAATACCTTCATCGATAAGCTCAATGTGGTTGAGCGTCCAGTTGCGGCGCAAACTGATGGAGCAAGAGTTGGGGCTGGAAATAAATACTCCAATAGTGTCTTGACAAAGCACCAGAATGGTGAAGGGCAGCGATGTGTGGTAGCGGCTACCGAAGATATGAGATGGCGTGAACAGAACGACAGCGTCAGCAAGTGAAGCACAGTAAGCGCGAAGAAACTCGGCGTCAAAAGTATGCAGACGAATGTCCAGCGAACTGCGAGCACGGGAGGAACACAGACACGAAGCAAAGAGGAGGCACACAGCACGAGCGCTTGCTAGTAACTCAAGTTTGTGAGTACTCGTGCTGTATGCCTTCTCTTTGCTTTGTGTCCGTAATCCTCCCGCGCTGCCACTTCACTAAACAATTATGAATTACCAAAAAGGCCATCTTTCCATCCCAGTAAGATGAATTTCCGTCGCTATGACAATGTTGGTCACACTACATACGGCTGCATCAACCAAAGGGGCATCATCAAGTGGTGACAGTTCCACTTCGGTCCTTGCACAGTCGACAACGGCGTGATGATGTGATAAGAAATAATGTTTAGGTATAACATCGTGAAAACATGAAGCCAACACGAGAAATTGAAAGGTGTACAGCACATTTCGGTACATGGTACAACACACCTCGAATTACCACTTATGCGGTACATAACGCAATGGGCGTAATTTGCTGTGCACCCGCAGTGCTACGAAAAACTACGGGAGAAGGCATCGTCACTTCACGATTAGAGCGACGGAGTTTTTCACTGATCACACATATCACGGCCCCAGTATCGATGCACGCAAGTATTCGTACTTTTTTGACGATTACATCAGCCATCAGTAAAAAACTGGGGGATCCTTAAGCTTTGCTTTTAACAGTTTAACGCGACAGCGAAATCCGGCTCTAGTGCGCCCTTTAACCGTGAAATACGTGCGTACCTAATATTATTGTCACCGGCTAGTTACGTGAACGAAGAGAGCAGACTTCATGTCGAGGGAGAAGTTGTTTATTCTGGCCTAACTTGTGGCCACGCAGAAGGTTAGTGAGACACTGGCACTTATAGCGGCGGACAGAGCGTCGGCCGTCGATCAACTGACAAGCGGCGAATAGTGTCGGTCGGCATTCATACACTTGCCATAGATTATTCTAGCGTTCTTGCTAGCGGCGACTTATGTTCCAGAATAATCTGTATTGCTCAGGAAGTGGGCATCCTAACAAAATTACCTACTGCCATTCCGAAGTTTCTCGAATGGTGTAGGCGTGGTTTGAGCTGAGAATTATCGACAGTGAAACGATGCAATAACAAATCTTGAGGACGGAACGTGGCGCTACACTCCTCTGCACCCGCAAGGGCGCCTGCGCAAGTAGGCGTTTGGTGTGTAGCGACACCACGGACCCGAGCTAACGGGGGAGTTTTGACTCCCTCCCACGCCTAGCCGTGCGTGGCTTTGCCGTGTCCGGGGAAAAGGAGATCCCGGGGGTTGAGCGGACGCTGAGTGATTGGACCTTTAAGGCCCCCCGGCAGAGGCAACACACCCCTTTGGCCCTGGCTTGGCGTAGACGGCACCCCCGGATTGACCCGCCTGGGGGGAATCGGCAGTCACATTTTCCTGTCTCCCCCTCACATCTTCTTCTTTTCTCTTACTTTAAACCTTTCTTGTACCCTACTCTCTTCCGTTGACTTCCGTGTTTCCTGGCAGCAAGGGTTAACCCTGTGGGGCTATCCTACCTTGGATACACCATATTCGGTTATAGTGGTGGTGTACAGCTGGTGTCTGCAGGGCCTGTGCTTACAGACCCTGCAGCGTCCCCTTGTAAGACGTCATGGTGGGTGGCTGGCGCTGCTGCCGAAAATAAACCTTTTCTTATGGCTAGTTCCTTACCCCCACTCCCTGATCACCCTCAGAAAAGAGGGCGCACCGATGAAGTATTCCAGTTTTTTGGTCACCAGAGAGTATCCTTTCTCCGATTCCACGTTATCCACGCTGACACACCCGGCAAACCAGTAAGAACAATTTCATCTGTTCTTGTTTCGAAGTCTTTGACAGATATCTTTGGCCCAGGATATAAAGCATCGAGAATGGCAAGTGGTGACCTCCTGTCGGAGCTCCGCGACCAGAAACAATATGAAAAATTGTCTAATCTAGTGAAATTCAGAGATACCTAAATAATAGTAACCCCACACCGAACCATAAACACCACCGGTGGCGTTGTTTCAGATGATGACCTGTTAGGGCTGACGGAGGCTGAACTCCTGGAGAGTTTTAGCGAACAGAATGTCATCAACGTAAAACTAATTAGGATGAGGCGTGATGGCAAAGAAATCCAGACTAAGCACTTGATACTTACTTTCAATTCAAGTGTACTGCCCGACTCCGTTGAGGCTGGGTACATCAAGCTTCGAGTGAGGCCATATATACCAAACCCTCTCCGATCTTTCAAATGCCAGCGGTTCGGCCACAGCTCTCAGAACTGCCGAGGCCGCCTAACTTATGCGAAATGCATTGCTGAAGAACACACATCTGATACCTGTGAAAAGTCTCCTCACTGTGCGAACTGTAACGGGGAGCATGCCGCATACTCACGGTCATGCCCATGCTGGAAAAAAGAAAAGGAAATTGTCACAATTAAAGTAAAACAAAACATTTCATTCAGGGAGGCACGAAGGCAGGTGTCCTACCTACCAGTAACCAGCTTTGCCGAAGTGGCGCGTCAGGGGGCAGCGCCACGACGGCCCCCGGCGCCTGTCCGGCACCCGCGTAGTGAGCCAGCGGTGACGCCATCCGCCCCCTCGGCGGTTGCAGCAAGTGCTGCTCCGCCATCCAAGAAAGACCCACCATTCTCCGGGCTGCGGGCCGCGAAGGTCTCGTCTTTTGAGGCGAGGCCCTCAAAACAAACGCAGCGCTCGCAAGAGCGCGTGTCCAGCGCCTCGCAAGAGGCAATGGACACAACACTGAGCGTGAGGGCGCAGCCAGCGCCTAAGGATCGGCGTGACTCTGTCGACCGATTCAAAAAAGAAAAATATCGTGTCACAGCCCCTGGAAAGGGTCCGTGAGCTTACTTTCCATCCTTGAGCACACAACACAAAACACATCTAAAATGGACACACAAATACTACAGTGGAAAGGCAGAGGCTTATTTATTAACCTAGATGATATCAAAGACTTGCTTAATGCCTCTGCAATTGCTTAAATTGTTCATAAACTTCTATGTCAATTATACGAGTGTATACAGCGGAATTCATTGTATCCGCATGCATTTTGTGTCTGTTTTTGAGTTTGTTTCATTGATATTGTTTAGTTGTGAATTATAACGAGATTGACCTCTAATTCTTAAAATGTGTTATGTAAACTTCCTACACTATTTATGTTTGAATTTTGTGTTTACAATTTCAGGTTGCTTGAAACCAATGTATTGAATATATATATTGTTTAAGCTTTGCACTGTCACGGACTGCGGAGGGACAAGGGCCTTTGTCAGGCTGTTCGCCTTTAGCCCTTTGCCCCTGCAGTGAGCTCTGTATCCGGCTTACTGTAAATAAAAATACTACTACTACTGCAACTACTATCAGCCAGAAGTGATCAGTGTTCAAGAAGCTCATTTAAAGTCGACTCAAGTGAATTTCTTAAATCAATATGTGGTTTTTCGTAAACATCGAAATGGTGGCAATTTCTCTTCTGGAGGTGTGGCCATCATTGCACAAAGAAGCGTTGCATGCCAGCACATTGTGCTACAAAGCTCTCTTGAGGTTGTGGCTCTTCGCTCTATTTTATTCAACCGTCTTATACCTGTCTGCTCAATCTACATAGCTCCTGACGAACCATTCAATAAAACAGAGTTCGAAAAGCTTATTGATCAGCTTCCAGAACCATAAGTGTTAATTGGAGATTTTAATGCTCACAGTTTGCTATGGGGTGATACCAAATGTGATGCGAGAGGTCGTGCAATAGAAAACTTTCTTCTCGCATCTGGAGCCTGTCTGCTCAATAAGGCAGAGCTAACATAATTCGGTACCACACACAATACATATTCATGCATAGATTTAGCCATTGGGTCACCGTCACTCCTACCTTACTTAGATAGGAAATTATTAATAATCTATATGGAAGTGACAATTTTCACCTCTTTTAGTATCAAAACAACGGGATGACTGGCCATCTTATCCTAAAAAGTGGAACTTTCATGTTGCAAACTGGGTGAAATCCAGAGAAATATGTACACTACACTTCGAAGAGGTAGATCATTTGAAAGTAGAAGAGATGGCCAACTATATTTCTTATTATGTTCTTACTTGTGTAAACAAGTGATTACCGCAGTCCAGGAATGATAAGGTTAACACAAAGCCATGGTAGAATCGGGAGTGTGAAATCGCTAAAAAACAGCAAAACAAAGCATGGAGGACTGTTTCTCGTTACCAAACAGCAGAAAACTTGATAACCTTTAAAAGATGCAAAGCGAATGGCAGGCGTGTTCGCCGTATAGTCAAACGGGAAAGCTTGACACGCTATATATCCTCAAAAAAACTTCTACACAGACGTAAGCAAGGTTTATAATAGGGTGCATAAACTTAAAGGACAAGGCCCAAATCCTTTCTCCTTGGTGATGACTGCGGTGATACAATAGAAGAACAGGCAAACGCTCTTGGCGAACACTTTCAGAAAATGTCAAGCTCAGAAAACTATACCAATAGGTTCTTACGCCACAAAAGCATAGCTGAAAGTGTACCTTTGTGCCGAAACAAGCCTGTATCAGACGGATACAATAAACTACGAACACTATAAGAACTGAAGCTCGCCCTTGGTTCCTGTGAAAGTTCTGCTCCTGGTTTTGATACAATTACCTATGAAATGTACAGAAATCTCCCTGCTGAAATCCTGAACTGCCTTTTAGCACTTTACAACAAGATTTCCAATACCGTCAAAATACCATCTGCTTGGAAAGAGGCAATAGTACTACCAATCCTTAAACCGGGCAAAGAACCCTCTTCGGTAAATAGTTACAGGCATCGCCCTCACAAACTGCCTACTCAAAGTGTTTGAAAAAATGAATGACTGCCGCTTGGTCTATTACTTGGAATACAACGGCATATTGGACCCGTGCCAGTCTTGTTTCCGGACAGCTAGATCCACAACCGACCATCTTGTCCTCCTGTAGTCGTATATACGTGACGCATTTGTAAACACTCAATACTGTCTGCCTGTTTTCTTTGATCTTCAGAAGGCATATGATACTGCCTGGCTATACGGAATCCTGCAAGATCTACTGTCTTTCGGAATATGTGGCAGGTTGATTACCATCTTAAAAGATTAACTGTCTGAAAGGAAGTTCCGTGTAAGAATATGTACTGTGTTATCGCGCAGATTTTTTCAAGAAAATGGAGTCCCGCAGAAAGGAGTATTAAGCTGCACACTATTTATAGTTAAAATGAACTCTCTTCGCTCTGTTATTCCACCTTCGATATCGTACTCTGTATACGTGGAGGACATTCAAATTAGTTTCAAACCGTGTAACTTAACTGTATGCGAACGCCAGATACAATTAGGTGTTAACCGACTTGCAAAATGGGCTGACGAGAATGGTGTCAAGTTAAACACTGACAAGATTACTAGTGTGCTTTTTTCGAGACGACGAGGTGTGCATCCAGACCCCTGCATACTAATGAATGGACAAAACATAGTCATCGCAAAAAAACGAAAATTCCGCGGTGTAATTTTCGATTCAAAACTCACCTTCATCTAGCACATAAAACAGCTGAAGTTAGAATGTCTCAAAACCATGAACCTTTTAAATATTATATCGCATCAGTCGTCGGAGACACACAGGCACTGTCTCATATCTCTCTTTCGAAGCCTGGGACTGTCACGCATAGAATATGGATGCATAATACATCAGCCAGCTTCAAGGACAGCACTAAAAATGTTGGACCCTGTACACCACTTAGGTATCCGGCTGGCACTTGGGGCCTTCCGTACCAGCCCCATTCACAGCCTTTATGCAGAGTTAGATCAGTGGCCACTAGACTATCAGCGCACATATCTGGGAGTCAACTGTGCAAGTAAGATTATGTCTCTGAAGCAGCACCCATGCAAAACACTTATGAACGATGTGTCTACTAACCAGTTATACCTAAACGATCCTTCTATCGCTCCATCGTTTCCATTGGCAATAAGACCTGCAGTAGAAAAACTTGAATTTTTTTTAATGGCTTAGAGGAAAGTGACCATGTCGAACACATCCCTCCCTGGCAGCAGTGTCTAGTCACTTGTGACTGGTCTTTCAAAGACATCATAGAGGAAAATTGTCCAAGTGCACTCATTGAGCAACATTTCTCGGCCCTTGAACACAAATATCGTTCAACCGCGTTCTTCTCTGATGGCTCAAAGTCTCAAACATCTGTATCTTGTGCAGCCTATGGAGAAAAGTTCTCGGACACCAGAACTATGCATACACATACCAGCATTTTCACAGCGGAAGCCTATGGTATCCTGCTTATTTTACAACACATTAAACTACACAAGATGAAAAAGTCTATAGTGTACACAGATTCTTCAAGTATTGTCAGGGCCCTGTCGTGTGCCAAGTACAGCAAGAACCCTACTTTCAACAAGCTTCCTAACGAAATCTATGCAGCCTACAATCTAAAACTTTCTATTGTTATTTGCCGGGTTCCAGGTCATTCTGGAAGTGCGGGCAATGAAATAGTGGACAAGAATGCACGAGAAGCCGCAGGTCGGCAAACCATAGATATAACCTCTGTTCCGGGTGTAGATCTAAAACCTGTTGTACGTAGAGGTCTACGCAACCACTGGCAAGCTGAATGGGACAGAGAAGTCGACAACAAACTCTACCTTGTAAAAACCCAGCTGAGAAAAGTTATCCCACAAAAACTCAACAGGTTCGCCGAAGTCACTCTAACAGGGCTCAGAATAGGCCACACTTATGCCACTCATAAAGACATTTTGACAGGCACTGATCCACCTACATGTATACACTGTGGAGAGAGCCTAATCATTGTGCATGTCCTCATACTATGTCCTGTGCTTCACGAAGCACGACTGACCCATTTTACGAAGCTCTATCGATCTCATATTCCACTTCATCCAGCGCTGTTTTTATCACTCGATGCAGTGGTTGACTTTAAGAGACTCCTTCATTATCTTGGGAAAGTCAAATTATTAACAATGATATCATTCCATCCCAGCCACCAGGCTGCGCCTCAAGTGTGAGGTACCGCCTGGTGCATAAAAAGTATGTCTGAGCCTTCGCAGTTCTTGCTCAGGCAAGGACTTCAGCTGCGAGGGTCTTGGGCCTTGCAGACTAAGTTAACATCAGAGAATTCAGCCAACAAAATGAACTTTTTTAAATCAAAGTGACATTCTTTTAAATGCACTGTGTTTTAAATGGTTCATAGATATTTGCTACACATCATTTGTTTTAATTTTTAAACTAATAACCGAAATGAAACAACACTTGCACTGGCGCTCTTTGGCCTTAGATGCCCTCGCGCCAATAAAACTTAACGTTACACTCCTGTGCAAAAGGCATCGTCCCGACGCCTAAAAGAAAATACAAGAGCACGATGCATGCGAAAATAACAATAAAGCAAACAAGTAAAACAAAAAGGTATAAGCAATAAAGCACAAATAGAAAAACAAAAAAATGACACAGTCATTATGCTCTTTAACGCGCATGAAACATTTTGAGGCGCAAGACATGGACGACTTCAGGTCGTGCACTGTGCTGTTCAAAGTTCGAGATGCCTTCGAGGACAACCTCGTATTTGAGTGCGCCGAGACGTCGAACTACCCCATGCGGTCCAAAGTACCATCGCAGAAGATTTTCGCTCTGTCCTCGTCGACGTATCGGCGTCCATACCCAAAAGCGGTCAGCGGGCTGGTGTTCTATGTAGCTTCGCCGAAGATTGAAACGGTAGCTGTCCGACCTATGCTGATTTTCGATGCGCAGGTGGGCGAGTTGTCGAGCTCCTTTGGCGCGCTGGAGGTAGATAGTCACGTCGCTGACGCTGAAAAACACGGCATCGAGTACTGTGGATGGGCTCCTTGCGTACACCAGCTTGTACGGCGTCATCTGCATCGTTTGTTTTGACGGCCGTGCTGTACGCCAATGCCAACGGAAGAATTGCATCCCACGTCTTGTGCTTGGCGTCGACGTATATAACCAGCATATCGACGTTGTTCTTGTTGAGACGCTCGGTGAGGCCATTGGTCAGTGGATCGTAGGCCGTGGTCTGGCGGTGATTTGTATGGCTGTACGTCAGGATTGCCTGAGACAGGTCCTTCGTAAAAGCCGTCCCTCTGTCTGTGCTGAGAACCTTCGAAGCTCCGCAACGCAAGACGATGTTCTCGACGGAGAACCTAGCTACCTCGGCGCCATTGCCTTTGGGCAGAGCCCTTGTTTCGGCATAGCGGGTGAACTAGTCAGTCACTACGATGACCCATTTGTTTTCGGGATTCGACGTCGGTAACGGCCCCAGTAAATCCATGCCTATTTGCTTAAACGGCCGGCAAGTTGGCTCGATAAGCTCAAGAAGCCCGGCTGGCCTGGTCAGCGGTGTTTTTTTGTTTTTGACAGTCTTCACATGTCCAGACGTAACGAGTGGCGTCGGTGGCAAGTCGTGGCCAGTAATAGCTCTCCTGTATTCTTGCGAGTGTACGGAGACACTGAGGTATCCAGCCGTCGGGTCGTCGTGTAGAGCATCCAATACATATGGACGTAAGTCAGAAGGAACTACGAGGAAGTAGTTAGACCGATGTGATGAGAACTTTTTTTGACGAGTACGCCGTTTTGCAAGAAAGACGATGCCAGTCCTCGCTTGAATACCTTTGGAATGGCAGCCTTGCCCTCTCGTATTCCACAAGGCCCTTGATTTCAGGGTCGCACGCTGTCGTTCTGCAAAATAATCGACGCTTAAGGTTTCCAGGAAGCTGTCGCCGTCTTCGTTCTCCTGCGGTGGGGGTTCAACGGGGACGCGAGAAAGGTAGTCGGCCTGAGAGAGCCTTAGCCCGGACTTGTTAATGATGGTGATGTCCAATTCCTGAAGTCACAGACTCCACATTGTGAGGCGACCTGAAGTGTCCTTCAAGTTAGCTAGCCAACAGAGGGCATACCGTAGAGGTAAAGGCGAAACTTGGAAGTAGCCCAGATGATGGCAAGACACTCTTTGAAACAGTTATCTGCCACGTTGGCAAAAAGGGATACATCTCCTTGAAGTGGATAAGGAGGGCCACTTTGTGGTTATTGACCAGTCCATGTTTACGGAAAATACGTTAAGAGCCATTCGTTAGAACTTCAGGGAAGGAAGTGCTAATGCAACCAAGACGAAATCACGCGTTCTCGAAATGTGCAATCGGTAGAATTTGGAAGGTCTAACTGCCTCCGTCAGGAAAGAAACCCGATCTACATTGAATCTGTTTCTTGCCGCCAAGACTCGCAAGCCAGGGATACCCTATCACTCGATTGTTCCGGAGCGAGGTACAACACAAAAGGCTGTTTTCACGTGCCTTTGAAACACCTTGAATCTTTGAAAATGCCTTACCCGTTTTCCATACGCAACACAGCTGCAGTAACAGATTACTGTTCGAACTCTGAGCGCACTAATTGCTACGAATTAAGATCGATATAGAAGACTTGTTTTACTCTCTTCCACAAGATCTTCTGATGGCGTGGGTTAAAGACTGCATTGTAAAGGATAACGATGAAATTGGTTTTAGGAACAGCTGTGGTACTACAGTGGAAAGCTTGCTAGAGCTGCTCAGTTTTTACTTAAACCACACCTTCGTTGATTTCAAGGAAAAGCTTTATATTAAAAAATCTGGAGTTTGTATCAATCGAATGTTGCACCCGTACGGAGTGATAATTATTACGTAGAATGGACCGTGATTTACTTAAGAATATGCAGGGGGTTGCCAATATAGTATTTCGCTTCGTAGACAATTACTTTGTACTGGGCAGCACTGTGCCATTAGATATGTTTGTAAAGGATTCTCTGGTAGCTTTTGAGGCAAAAATAGGAGGGCTGAAATTCACTTACGATGTACCTGTTCAAAACACCTTGTAGTTTTTAGACCTTATGATATTTTCTTCAGCCGACCATGCATGCTTTAGGTACGGACCCAAACACAAAAACCCATTCTGAGCTACCACTCCTTCTATTCAAAGGCAATTAAAAATGGAGTGGAAACATCTTGTCAAAAATCTGCTGTTACCAAGTCGTGTCATCATTTGGCACAGGAAAGCTCCAGGGAGCAGGTTGATAGGCTAAAACACGCCGGTTTTCCCGAGTCTGTTTTGCAGGAAATTTGCAGGCACCTTATTAAGCATATAAAATGACAGCCAAGATCAACAGCAGGAACATGAACAGGGCAGAGTAGCGGTGATACCGTACGTACATGCGCTGTCACATCGGAATAAAAAGACCACCCATAGGTATGAGCTAAATGGGGATTTCACGTCCGAGAATAACTTAGCCAATCCGTGCCCCATGGTTAGGAAGAAGCTGGACGCTGTTGGACGAAGAGGCGCACAAACTTGCAAGATTAGGCACAAGCTCTTTTTGTTCCGTGCGCGTTTAACCTTGTTTACAGCAATGTTCTCACATGCGGACGAGTGTATGTGGGGCAGACTGGTCGCTGCATCAATATTCGCCTAAAGGAGCACCAGTAATCTTTAAAAGGCAGGCCGCTAACGCATTTGGCTTTACACTGTGCAGTGTGAATGCGAGGTGCGCTTTTCTGATACAATCATTTTATTTAGGCACCATGATCGCACCGCATGAGAGATGGCGGAGGCATTTCACATCCACGGCATTCATCCTGTATTAGCCACCCATCAGTGACCATTTTCGAAAAAAAAAGTGTAACTGCTAAAACGGATAATGAACCCATGGATGGTACAATAGACATGTATTTGAAATTACGACGGTGCGCATGGGCAGGGGGTCACTACATTGATATATAAATGTTCCTTTTCTGAATAAAACCATCACTTGATAGTAGCACTGGTGTTGTATTCTTTTTTGCTTTGTCCGTGTGTCAGTGTGTGCTAAAAATAAATTACGGTTCACTCATACCAACTAACTCGTCTTTTAATATTGCTTCACTCCTTTTTTGTTGTGGAATAGTTACCTCTGGCCTTAGATAGCAAGCGGCTCATATAACTAAAGACATGTTCAAGTCCGCCAATATTGTGCACCAAGATGGTTCGGAAACCTACACTGCTTGCGTTGGTGTGGATTTTCGTGGCGGCGTTTTCATCGAAATGAGCAAGTATTGGTGGTGTCTGCAGGCGTCGTTTTAGTTCTGGAAATGCTTCGTTCTGGTGAGTTTCTCACTTGAACTTGACGTCGGTCCTTGTCAGGGCAAAATTTTTGACGAAACGCCTGTAATAGGCGCAGAGGCCGAGAAATCGACGCATGGCCTTCTTGTCGGCTGGTGACGAAAATGCAGCGATGGATGTTGTCTTCTGTGAGTAGGGGCGTACTCCGGACTTGCTGATCACGTGTCCGAGGAACAAGAGTTTCTCGTATGCAAAAGAGCAGTTTTCAGGCTTCAGAGTGAGTCCGGAGGTTTCTATTGCTTGAATTACAGCTTCAAGGCACTGGAGATGGTTGTCAAAGGTTGAGGAAAACATGACGAGATCGTCCAAATATACGAGACAAGCCTGTCACTTCAATCCAGCGAGGACGGTGTCCATAACACGCATGAATGTCGCTAGCGCTGAGCTAAGACTAAAGAGCATGACCTTGAACTCGAAGAGGCCGTCTGGTGTTATGAACAAAGTCTTTTCCCAGTCTCTCTCGTTTACTTCAATCTGCCAATAGCCTGTCCTGAGGTCCATCGATGATAAGCATTTGGCGTTGTGGAGTCGGTCAATGGCGTCGTCTATTCATGTGAGAGGATATACGTCCTACTTCGTTATCTTGTTGAGTAGGCGATAGTCAACGCAGAAACGTAGTGCTTCATCCTTTTTCTTCACTAACACTACCGGTAACGCACATGGGCTCTTTGAAAACTGGATAATGTCATCGCGAAGCATTTCGTCGACTTATGGCTTTATCACCTCGCCTTCTCGCGTCAAAATTCTGTGCAAACTCTGACGAAGTGACGGGGCATTTTCTTCTAATACAATTCAATGTTTTGTGACAGGGTTCTGTTGAATTCTTGATGACAACGAAAAGCAGTTATAGTATTTAAGCAGCAGGTTTTTGAGCTGCTCTTGTTTATGCGTCGGAAAGCTCTGATTAATGTCAAAAGCAGGTTGAAGGGTTTCAGTCATCGGAGTAGATTCGGCAGAACTGGTGAGGGCGAAAGCGTTGCTGGCTTCTAGTCTCTCTTTAATGTGGGCAACCGTCGTGCATTTGCTCAAGTGCTTGTACTCGCTGCTTAAGTTCATGAGCCTCACTCTGGCGACGCCTCACTCTGGCGACCAGCCCTGTTGTGGTTGATCAACAGGGCTGGTCGCCTTCAACGACGCACAGCATGTCTGTTTAATGTAGAGTGCTGACGAAAACGATGACGCTGGAGCAAGGAGGAATAGTGACTTGATTTTTCGGCACATTCAAGGCGTGCCTTCCTGATGACGTGTGAAGCGGCAGTGCTTTATCTGTGAATAGTGTTATAAACTTTATTCTCAGTGCGACGACGGCACCATGGAGACTTAAGAAATCCATACCAAGAATTACATTTCTCGAGCAAAGCTGCAGTACGACGAAGCTTGCGGGGTAAATCTTGTTAATAATGATGACTGTGGCTACACAGATCCCTGACGGCGTCTCTATAGGTGACCTTCAGCAGTACGAAGTTCGGGGCCTTCCCAGGCTGTCCAATCTTTCTTCAACTTCGCGATGAACGTCCCACTGATGACAGAATAGTCGGCTCCCGTGTGGATGAGAACTGTGATGCTGTGGCCGTCGATGAAAACGTCGAGGTCACTGGTTCGTCGCATTACATTGCAGTTAGGTCATGGCGTCAGATCACGGCTACGACGATTTGTAACGCTGCTTTCACGTTGCGTCACCAGGTATTCCGCTGGCCGTGAAGTATCGACGTTGGTGCTGCGTTCGCGAACCGGCAGGTTCTTGAGGCTTCGTCACGTCGGTGGTGGCGAAGAAGGAGGATCTACGGCAGTTCATCGTACAGGAAAAAAGAAAAACAACAACAAAAACAAAAATCTAACACACACACACAAACTAATAAATACCTGGTGACTGACCCCCGAAAAAGCCGTAAAATAAAATAGGTGCTACTGGGATTTTAACTGCTGCCCTATAATTATAAAGACAACCTCAAAGCATGCAAAACAACTTATCTGCGCAGTCAATCGGGAGTGCTCAAAAAATACGTTCATCCACCATGACAGTCCGATCCGAACTCCTACTCCAGTTCTCAGTATCTCTACTCCAGTTGCGACGCGTGGCGGCAAAACGCCGCACTAGCACCGACGACCACTTCCCATTGAATTCCGCTGCTTCGCCCAGGCACTTACAAAACAGAGGAAGCGCTGGTCACTTTTTACTAGTGGACGGCTTTGCGATGCGAGAGAGGGGTAGGGAACGGACAGTCTAGGGAGGGAAAGACGCCAACGCGCGCGCACTGCGAGAGAAGGCGCGGCCTACTTGGCACCACCGCAACACATTCGGCCGGGCGAGCGTGATGTGGACGGAGGCTCAGCGTTACACTGGCTATTCAAAGAGCTGTTTCGCATCTAAAAGCTTCACTAAAGACATTGCAACGGCTGCGTACTATCTACAGCAGGCAGTGTCGTTATGCCGCGTCGCAGAAAGCCGCTCATCGAAGCGTTGCGGAAATTCCGCTGAGTTAACGTACCATTTATGGTTAGATGGTAGACTTTGGCTACCCGTTCTGCCAAGTACCGTGCGATGTACTCCTCCGGCTGTAAGAGACGTAAGCACAACGTTTTATGGAATAGATGCAGATTTTATGCCTTGAAAAATCACCAAGGACCAAGTATTCATCGATTTAAGTAAGCAA
Source organism: Rhipicephalus annulatus (assembly GCA_013436015.1). Classification (NCBI taxonomy): domain Eukaryota; kingdom Metazoa; phylum Arthropoda; class Arachnida; order Ixodida; family Ixodidae; genus Rhipicephalus; species Rhipicephalus annulatus. Next base: position 71,185 of record WOVY01016081.1, on the reverse strand, counting down.
GTGCCCATCCTCTGTGTGGGGGGCATCTACTCACAGAATTACCTTTATTATTTTGGTGCCGTTGGCGATGCAGGTTGGGCAACTAGAAGGCCTTTGTTTAGTTAACTATAAACAGCACTAAATCATGCCGGTGTGCGTGTTTGCGAAAAGAAGTATGACCTTCATTCTTGTGGATCTTGCCTGGTAATTTGTTGCCGGCATCGTCGCAGTACTCACCATGTGTTTACAATAGTTCTTGATACCGCAGCTTCACCGAGAAGACGAAAACTTTATATAGTGCGTGGCAAAAGAGTGAAGTTCTTACTTTGAATACTGATTACACGAAAGTGGAATTGAACAGAATGAGAGAAACATGAGTCATCTGAATGACATCTTCTTTAGAACAGGTGAAGCGTGCAGCCACAAGCGAAGACAATGAAACCACGGAAACCACGTATGACTGGTGCGAAGCAAGCGCGGCCCACGACCATCATTTGAAATGTACATACATCAAATGTATTGCGAACAGGTACACTTTTTTTTCGTGACAGGTGGTCATGACCCAGCGAGCTTCTGTTCTGAGAGCTGAATGTGGCCAATAAAGGTGTGTGGCTACTCTTCATCGTTTCGCATTTTGAACGCGAACACGTCCCTTAAATATCTCCGATTGGGACCTGCCAGGTCTTTCATTGTTCTTGTTTTCAGGAGGCACATACTGTTGCGAATTAACATAAACACACTATTTTTTAAAACCACTAGAGAAAACAGCAAAGAAATTACGAGGAGTGGGGTGAGTTCTGTGAATTTACTTTATGTCCAGAGCACAGTTTAGCGCATGCTGATTGGATGAGGCGCGATTGTACCACTTGCCACCCGTCAACAAGATCTTAAGTGGGTATCATGCGCAGAAAAGTACACTGCGCTTAGCACATTCGCACAGTATAGCAGTCGAAGGGGGCATGGTTTGCACGATTGATCACAGAATACTCACCGTAATTCCAGGGGTGACAGGCTGCAGGATCTGCTCCTCCACTTCCGGCAGTGCGTCAACCTGGAAATCTGCCATGTAGAAGGTGCACAAAAATATCATACACTGAGGTGTGGCAGCGGGCTAGTTGGCATTTTGTATTTCACAGCCGAAGCGCAAACTTTTACAGCACTCCTGGTTGTCTCATTCGTGCACTGTCCTCCTTTTACGAGCTTCAGTTGTAAAAAAAAATGTCATGTAACAGCCGTTATTTGCAAGTTTTTTCAGCGCGCGAACACAGGAAAAACAGACACGGTAGACAGAAAGAGCGCTGACTTCCAACCAACTTCATTTCACAGCCTGGCAAGAATATATATGCCTAAAAAGGGCGATTAGAGAACATGAAAACAAAATACAAGGCTAATCAATGCGCCAGTATCAAAGCGTGGGTTACGGGTTCTCTATTGTGTCAACACCCTGCCAGAAAATCACGTTCTGCCAATAATAAAGCAACCGATGAGGTGCTCACGCACTTATTACCTAACGAGTATAATTTTTCGGCTTCAATCATTTCTCGGGTAAGCGGATTTCTATCCTTTGCCAATATAGAGCACTAATCAAAGAGAGGGGTGCACCCACAATCTCGGCAATGAATGCCAAGGTGCCCTTGCATAACATTGTGCACATTGTTTAGGCTTGTATTTTATCTTCATGTTCTGGAGAATCACCCTTTTTTAGGCATATATATTCTTGCCACTCTGTGAAATAAACTAAGTTGGAAGTCAGCGCTGTTTCTGTCTTCTCTGTCGCTTTTTTCTATGGACGTGTGCTGGAAAAACTTGCAATTATGACTACGAACTAGTCCAAGCTTCCAGTCTTGGGAATAGCCGCTAGTTTAGTGACTTTACCGGAAAAGACCAGCCACACCAACGTTTACTCTTAAAAAAAAACACTTCAATTTGTCTTCTGCGTAAAGCGGTCATGTTTGTTACGCTTACTTTTCGCGCAAGAGAGAAAGCACTATTGCCACATGCTTAAGTGGTAGTCAAGTGGAAGAAGGCAGCCGTGGGCTTGTCAAAGATACGACTCTTTATTTGGCCAAGCTTGTGGCCGGGAAACAGAAAGTCAAACTACAGCAGCATTGCGCACTGCGCACTGAAAGCGGCGAGCAGAACGTCGACTCTCAATAATCTGATCTGCGGCAGCGCGTGTCCACACGAGGCGTCGAGCAATCGAGCGTTCTCATGGGTGACCAAGTGTTTTTGAGACTGAACTGAGGTGTTCGCGTTTGTACGCTCAAGCCTAACACATGCGTCCCGGACACTATCTTGAATACTGTCTGACATTCTGGCATGGACAGCACGAGGCAGTATGGTCGTCTTGCGCTTGCTGGTCTCTCGTGTTTATTTCGCGCTAAAAGCTACCGTAAGCAATATGTACGTGTGTAAAACGTCAGTAACATAAAATATAGATAGGCGCAAGTGTGAGGCATTATGATGCCGCGCAGTTTTAGAGAGTTAAGCGTGGCATCAATCTGCATTGCTTTCAACCTGCGTTCCGGTGGTCATTGTTATACGCATGATGCAGGCTGGCTTTCGCACTCCGACTGGCGGACTAGAAAAGGCTCACTTGTCTCGGATGTTCTTGAATGCCGTTGCCAAACACTTGCCACCAAAACCGAAAATCAGTACTCAGGAATGGCAATGGGATAAACAGGAGCATGCTGATCATAGGTGGTGCATTACGTGCGCAAGGTGAGCCACAAACTGAACAAGGTGACTGCTATATCTAGAATTCTTGTGTTTTCTACTCTGAATAAAGGGGAACAACTGTGCCAGCAAACTTCTCGTGCTAGTGGTAAAGGTGCTAAAAGAGACGTGAAACCACTCAGTTGTTCTGGTGAAAGTGTCTACGAAATTCCCCTGAGCTGTAGCAAGTCATATGCTTGGAACGAGCGGGGTGGTGCGCTCCCTCAGGTAATAGCTGATATTACCAGCAACCACATGATGGAGCGCACCAATAGCGTAAGTGATGGAGCGCATTTTCTGAAGCATGTTAAGTCAAGCTCAAGTGCACAACCCTTCGAGCATGTTCAGGTAATTGACAAGAGCAGAGACCGAACGCCGAGTGAACCATTAGAGGCTCTTCATGTTGCCACAAGTGCTCCTTTCTTACGATTCGATGTTAGCGCCAGATTACAATGTAACTACGACCTCACGCAAAGCGAAACCGAATAATTTCACGCAAGACGCCACTTACGTTTGCGCTATGTGAATATTGCGTGTTTGCGCTAATATTTAGGTCTGCTGAATGTGCGCTCGCTGTTCAGATTCACTTCACCGCGGCATGCCATGTTGCTCCTGGTGGAATTGAAATATGCGTGTCTGTGTTTCTTCAAGATGATATCAGAAAGGATTTAGAATTATCGACGGGTTTGAGAGAACAGCACAGCAAGCCGTGTGATTGTGAATGTATTATGCGGCGAGCTTCATCATGTGCTCTCTAACCCTTCTCATGACTTCATCAGTCTCGTCTCGTGTCACAGTTGTGTTCACTGGGTACGTAGGTGTGTGTTTGTTCTGTGATTTTGCGCGAGACGCCATTTACTTATAAACAAGGGTAACAATGCGTGTTTGCGCAAACATTGAAGTCTGCTGAATTCGCAGTCCCTGTTCTGGTTCACTTCATAGCGCTTGATTGCGTCTTTCAATTTATGCCTGAATTTTACCTTGCTCGTGCCCCTTACTTAGCTTATCACTTGGCGTTCCACTTAATGATATGTGTATGAGGAGTGGTTGTTTATGGTAATTGGAAGTTGTACGTGATGTATTTATGTCTAGATTTTGAACGCCACGAGCCGAATGTATGAGCCAATCGGCACGCGGTAGCTACTACCGTATCTTGTTTGCGAATGCGTTGTCATCTTCCAGCCGATTTGTAAAAAAAAAAAATAGAAATCTGACCGAAAACACTTCATTGACACCAGTTCCCGCGTGTTCTTGACATTTTGCGGTACTTCAACGTAATTAATTTTGGCAGTGTGGAAGCAGCTGATAATTCAATGAAATTTTAACTTTTTTTTTGTCCTATCCGCTTATTGCAGCTTTCTGGAAACAGTACATTTGAATATTAGTCAGAAATAGCGTAGCACCAAAATATTATTTGTTACATAAGGAATTTAACGCCCCAAACTACCACATTATAATGAGCAACGCCATAGTGCAGGGCTCCGGAAATTTGGACCACTAGGTGTTCTTTCGTGTACATGCGAATCTTAGCACACGGGCTCACGTCACTTTTGCCTCCGTCGAAATTGCAGCCGCCGCCGCCGGGATAGAATACGGCAAACAACCGGTCAGCAGCCGAGTGCCTAGCCAGTAGAACATTGCGGCAGCGTGCTCCAAAATTTTCAAAGCGTATGCTAAAGGGACGCAGTACCTCAGATGAAAACGTACATTATGCACCACAAGTATTGTGAGCCAAACAGCTCACCAATAAATTCTTGTGAGACACAGTGTTTCACATTCGTCTGAGCAGTTGCCGGACGTGAGAAGCCTTTACAAGATTTGAAGGATAAGAAAAATGCTTGGACCACGGAATTCACGTTTCATTTTTACGCCACAGATTCAGCCATTCCAACTGGCCCAAGAACATGCGTAATTATCTGCGAAGTATTTGCTTTTATTGTGACGCTTCTCATCGACTAAACCATTTGTTTAATGTAGTGATCATAACTTTCGCAATAACTACGTAAAGTATTATCCCTTCATACCAATTTATATCGCCAAATTTTAAGCGCAATATAGTAGTCACGCTTGTAGTTTGTGACATGGCAAGTGATCATGCCACAATCACCATCAATATCTGGTAGTAAGCAGTACTGTTTTAATACTTTCTCAACATAGTTTTCAAGCCTGCAACCTCTACTCGACTTGCACTCGCAGTCTGTTTAAAAGATACAAATTGAAAGAGCTGTGGAAATGTAAGAGTTTGAGCACGCGTTTTTTAATCATTGAGCAGAGCGAACGGGTAAGGTGAAATATTCTGTCGCATGCGAGTACTTACAAAAACCTTCGCGTAGGTTACTTCAAAAACGAGTGTTCTTGGTGGGGGCGAGTTTTATGCGATCTACTTTACGCAGTCACATAGAACGTCTTTTTTTGCGCTTTTGTTGCATGAAACGCTAAAGTAAACGAGAGTCCCCTATCATGTTCAGTTGCTGCTAAAGCATACTTTTTTGCATGTGCACGGCGCGTTAGAAAAGCGTCAAAATGGCCCTAGGTACTGTGCTAATTAAGAACCCGGCAACGCTACGCATTCAACTCGTTCGAAACGAAAGCACTTTGAAGGAGTATGGCAGCGCAAGGGGACGCGATGCGAGCAAGTCAATAGCATTAATGGCGGAGTGCGGAAAACAATTGCGACACTCTGAAATGTTACTAGTGGCTCTACACGCCAGCACACGCCCCCCTGTTGCATGGCCACAATCCGCCTGTTCATGCACAGAGGAAGACGTGTGCATTGTGTTACACTTTGACTTACCCTGTCTCAACATTGATTTTAGATGCGAAGCAGCTGTTTGACTAGCCTGTGTAAGGTTGTTCTCCATCCGCAGCGTTCCCTTCGCCGCAGGTGTTCACCGCAAGTACTTCGCGCTCTCCTAGGAGTTCGTGGTGACGTATCTCTCTCTCGCATGTCGTGCACTCGCCACGTGTCATCTCTCTCTAGATTCACCCTCTACCCCGCTCGCAACGCTCGAACTCCTCACGTGGGCATCATCCCACCCACGCCACCGGGTGCACGCGCTGCTCGCGCCTCGAGAATCTCGCGGCGCCGACAATGTTACAGTGTACTAGAAGGAGGCAGTGGAGTGAACGAGGCGGCCGCGCCGCATCTTGGCTGTTTCTCCGGCTGGTGACAGTAACGGCGGCGCTGTAGTTCTATGGTACTGAAGGTCGCGGGAGCGTCTGCATTGGGAGCGCGTGCGCCCGAGCCTGCGAAAGCGTGTAATTGCTCGTTTTCAGCGCGTTTAATGAGTTTCTGTGCTTTTATAAGTGAACGCAGCTGCTACGCGCCATTGTGCACGAGTATATATGCAGGCACGCCAAAATTGCGTCGATACATTCACAGTTTCAAGAGCCTGCCGACCAAGAAAAAAAAAATGTCAATCGAAATTTGCACGGATCCGTCTAGCTCCATACTCAATCAGCGCTTTGAGCTGCGTTAAATCATAGGTGACTACTGGCAAACTACAAAGAGAGGACAAGTACCAAAACTATGATTAACTTATGCGCTCGTTTTGTCAGCAGTCTACGATATTCAGAGCACAATGTCTCTTATATGAGCCTACATGCGCTCGATTGTTTCACGAGAAATCCGAGTGTAAGTAACGTTGTCACAACATTTATTGGTGACTACTCTTTTTTATCATGGCAGTTTTGTGGAAGATAATAATTATTGCTTTCTGAAAGACTTGTTACGTATTAAACTTATTAAAAACAACACTCAAACATAATAAAAAGTGTCAATTGTAGATATAGCCCATCTATTATTCGGCGTGAACTCATTGCAATCAGTTTTAATTTTGTATCGACAGCTTAAATTGGGCTGCTTTCTAAATATTCTATTGGCGTAATGGCATTGCAAGCGAGCAACTATATGACGATGTTTTGTAATATAAGCGTAGTTTTATTATCATTATCAAAGGTGTAGGCAGGCTGTGGTGCATCTCGTTTTGAGAAATTTATCTTCGTTGTATACGTACACAGGAAACACACACACACACACACATACACACACATATATATATATATATATATATATATATATGTGTGTGTGTGTGTTTCTTTAATATATATATATATATATATATAAATATATATATATTTAATCAATGCCCCCTAGCACAGCTACTATTTTTAGGCGGTGCCTTTCTCGTCCGACTACGCAAGACTTGTAGTTTTGAGCAGGGCTACCCAGGATTTCTTTTTTTTTTTTTGAGGTGGTGTGATGTGCAGCAGACCGCCTAACTTTTGCAATTGGTGGTCGCTGTGAATGCTTGTAACTATTTTAGTATACCCTGAAACGTTAAATTACCGAAACATTTCATAGTGTAGGGGATTCAGATTCCCTTCTTCTACCCTCTTTCCTTGTGGCTCCCTGGCTTGCGTGCATGTGACACAGTATTTTTTTTAATTTCACAGCTTTCTGAGCACAGCTAAATTCCAATAAATCAGCTAAGATATTCTGAATATTGTACACGCCTAACCAACGAAGAAAAAGTTAAGAGAGAAAAATTCAGTATAAGACACACACGTTCTGAATAACTTTCGATCTCTCACAAAGGTTTTTATAGAGCTCAAATTCAGTAGATGGGTGTGTCATACATAAAGGCCTATGAAATTATGTGCTAGACATGAATGATGGGCAGGTATGAAGAAATCTGCATTAAGAAATGGCGACAGAGGATCCGAAACGCATAGCTATTCCTGCACGCGGCGCGCGGCTCTTTCAGTACTATTCGACTGCAGTGCCGCCGCTGCGGGCAATGCGGAAGGGATCAGGCGGTGAGGCGTGGTCACGCCACTCAACACTTCTAGTACACTCTAACAATGTGGACAGCGCGCTACTGCTTGCCGCGTGATTGCGCCGACGGGCACTACGCCGTCGCGGATGTTTCCCGATAGTGTGCGCGTACTTTTGGCGGCTTGTCCCTGGCGTAGCGAGGGTTAGCGAAGCCGATCGCATTCGCGAATGGCGACGTCAATACCGACGAAACGCGAGTCAAGAAAGCCTAACGCAAGCGTCGGCAGTGAAAGATCTGCAACCCGGACGAGGTGTGCATCAAGAACACCGATCGCGTTCGAGAATACAGACGGCGTGCGGAGAACACTGACAATACGTGAGCCAAGGAAGCGGAAAGCTAGCGTCTTCAACGCGTCCCGCATCCTGTGTCTTTGTTTTGTTTCGTTTATTCATTATAGGTAACTCAAGGGTTCCGAGAAGTAACACAAGAGGGGTGGGCATACAATTATCATATGAAACAACAAAAAAAAGCAAAGAAGCACTGACAGTAAATAAAATAGAAAAAACAGCAGTTTATTATAACTACAAAGATAAAATATGGATTTGTTAACGGTGATTTCAAATTAAGCAAACTGAAATGACGTGGCGATGTGGGTGGGAAGACCGTTCCTGTCTTAAGCTGTCTGAAGAAAGAAATGACTTCCGGAAGGTTTTTGTTTTGCGGCGTACGGGATATACGGCGTTGGGAAGAAAATGGTGCTTTGTTCGATGTGAAGGTCTGATGAATGCATTTTGTGGTGGCGAGGAATGAAAAAAAAAACCTATGTGACAGGCACAAGCGTAAAATTTTACGACGAGAGGCAAGATTAGGAAAATGAAGCTGAAATTTGACTTGCGTTACCTGAGTAATTCGAGATAACAAATCTGGAGGCACGGTTCTAATAGATTCGACCAAAGTGGATACGAGCATGCGTTCAAACAAATGTGTACTCGAGTAAACGCTACACAGAGTTTTGCTTTACACCGTTCTTCCAACACCCGCGTCGATGCCCGTTTGACCCGGGTCAGCACCATGCGCACCACTGCTGCTTCGCACCCCATCTTGGTTCCCTTCGTGGAGATGAGTCATAGTTTTTTGAAGGCGAAGTATTTCTTTGAGTACTGCAGGCTATTGTTGCGTTTCTTTACGTATTTATCTATGTATCTACCCACCTAAGGCACTTTTAGCGTCTAGTTCCGTATCTATCAATCTAGCCGTGTACGTATGGGTGCTCTCGGGATAACCCCCTTAACTTGGGGTGAACCGAAATTTGTAACAAGGGCTGAGAAGTTTTCACGACTATGACTCGCTGGTCACAACATGAATAATGTTACAATAGTAACGCGTACATCGTGTAACACTTTCCGCCAGACAGCGGCACATACCCACGTGCGGATAGGGGCCACTGGTATGCAGGTATGCACCACAGGTGATTGAGAGTTTATATGTACCCAGGAATAGCGACCAGGCATTGGTTTTTTAAATGCGAGAGCGCTAAGAAAAACTTACGTTGGCAGCGTTGATCTGACGAACATCAGGGTCCCAACAATAATCAAACCCAAACATTCAGCGTGGCAATCAAGTATTCTATGACATAGCCACGCAACTTCTATTACTTTGAAAATAAAGGAACTGTTCAGATGTAATGCTGGTGAAATGTCTTTTGTGGTTTCAATGCTAGATATCCTAATTTTAAAAATAACAAGCGCGCCCCCTTATTATAGCCGCCACGTAGTGTCAATGTCAACTGCAGGTAAGTGCTATCTACTGAAGTTAATTTATGTAGCAGTGTCACGAGCTCAAGCATCACACATCAGCTTACACCTTCTTGTGTTGTACTCACGTTGCCTTTGGCATCGTTGCGCAACTCTAAACAATTGATTATATAAAAAATGTGTGACTACTCAACTAATGCAAGTGCGTACATTTTACGTGAATTTAGCGACATTTCGTTGCATGTCACTAAATAACAAATACAACACGGTCACGTTCTCTCCTTATAACGTCCATTTACAAAGAACGTGGGATCTGCCGAAAGTTTTCATCGGCTAGGCTGTGCGCTGTGGTGCTGCGGTCACAATGAGAAACTCCACTGCATACTGCCCGTACGCGAGGCATAAAGGGGCGATCCAATTTGACGAACACACGATGCGTGGTGTGTTTCAATGCTGTGAGGCTGTATACTGCTGCAGCGATCGCACAGCTGTGTATCACATGCTGTCCTTTTTTTCATACCATAGCACGTTAGTTCTGCATAAGTAATTACAAAAGGCATTGCTCTGGCGCATATGAGGTACCACTCATTATGTGTTGAAAATTCCTGGAGCTTCTGTGAGTCTGGAACGTTCTGTTCACCTGGGCTCCCCAGGTAGCCGTCTCTTGTTCGTCCTGTACATTGAGAGTCTATATTTGGCCACTTTAACAAATGACAGCATTCGCAGATTTGTCCTAATCAAAGAGAAGATGAAGGTTCGGGTATACCTTCACGACTTGGGAGTATGTTGTGCATTCAAAGAAAGTGTATGAGAGACAATAGAGGTTGTCAAAAATTGGCCGATTTCCGGGAATCAAAGTGAATTGAGGGAGTAGTCTAGGGCTGTGAAATGGTGAGAGGTTATCAGCCCCAGATACTAATGGTAACACTCGGTGGTTTACAAGTCGAGCTATGTACCTAAGTGTAGCTTTCATTACTATAAAATCACTTAGCGATCAAGTAGCAAAGATGCGAGAATGATTATCGTGCCGTAACGCCGTAAGTCTCTCAATAGCCCGAAAGACAACTTTTAACTAAGACGAAAGAAACTATGTTAAGACATTTGTCACAATTTTTTCAATACCTATGAACAGGTCAATAAACAGTGGAGGTGAAGGAAAATACGTAGTCAAATGAGTTGAGAAACTGCAAATTGAGCCTCGGACAAAAACTTTCTTTTTTAAATTGCAGTCATGCGCTTTATCAGGACGAACCTTCTTGCAGGCGCGGGGTTTTGATATGCCGTGCGGTTCTGATTCTTTTAGCTGTATAAAACCAGACAGTATATATCACGTATATTTGCACTGTTGGGAAAGGCTGTAGCTTTGAGATGTTTTACAGAGACCTCTGAAAAAAGAATTTTTATTGCATCCACTAAGGATCAGGTATTTACAGATAAAAACGTGGACTGGATAGCCTTTGAACTTATTATGCTGCTTCGCCTCCACTGTATTTGGTGGGCAAAAATGGCCGTATTTTACTGTTACTGTGCCCTGACAGTTGACATGCACTTGTTATATCTTGCGAAAGATATTCAGTACTAAGATGCACTTAAACAACATGATTTCTGACTGCCTAGCCATCTGGCATATAGCTTAAGCAATTGAAAATTGTTAGTCCTGTTCCACTTATCGTTTCTCATCTTGACATTGTTGTAGATTTGTGTATCATTGTAAATGTTGGCTTTTATTCTTGTACATGTGATGTCAGTGAAATTGTATAAAGAAAGAATGTCAGCATATGCACATAATAAAAGATGATAAATGAGGTGAAGCATCCTTTCATCCGTGCGTGCATCCGTCTGTCTGTTTCTTTGTATGTATGTATGTCTGCCTGTCTTTCTGTCTCTTAGTCTGTCAGTTTGACTGTCTGCGAGCCAACGCAGCCCTCCGTGTCCACCACTGTGCTTCGCTCATGCCCCACTCACGATCCGACACGTACGGTGACGACTCAGGAGACTGGGAGTGTCACTAGTCTGGCTAATTATGGAGGCAATCACCGGGTAATTCTAAGGGCTGAAGTATCGCGCCCCTCCGAACCGCACCCCGCAAGCACGGACAATGTGGATCTGGTTCTATTTGGCATGCCAGCGAACGCCAGCTGTGGTTCGAAGAACAAGTCATAGCCGAGAGTTGATAACAAAACAAAACATTATACTTTCAAGTACGACAGAAGAAGCTACACACAAATATGCACACTAGATTGCATCAATACATTACGTCACAAATGAAGCAATGGGCTACACAATAGAACCTGATACACTCGAAACAATGGACACAGATAATAACACGCTCTACAATGGAATTTCATGCAAGAAACAACCAAGACACTTAAAGACTAAAAAGTTCGTCAAACCTATTCAGTCCAAAGTCCTTGGAATAAAGCTTGGATGCTTCACGTTTAGTGAACACTCACTCAAAGTACACGGTGATGCCGTTTCGCTGCTGCCGAAGTTTCTCTTCGAAAAACCTCGCCTCGTCAAATGTCCAAACTCTGTTAGGAAAGCTTCTTCGCCGGTAAAACGCCAGCCAATGACGCGCTGCGACTACAGGACGGATCTCTGCCCATTGGCGGTAAACACACACCTTTCTTCTGCTTGTAGCACAAGCCTTTACAAACAGGTGAAAAACCTCTTAATCTCCTGTTTTGTCACTGAAGGTATAAGCTTTCGCTCTACGGCGAAAAAACTCTCTTCATCTCCAGTCCTGCGCACACTGGCGCAAATCCTTCTTCATCTCCTGATCACCATCAACCACTGCTCGCTTATATACATTGGCCCCGAGTTCTATACGTTTGTCGGATTGTTTTGAGCGCGCAGCACCATTGAAGCTTTGGAAGGGGCGGGAACACTCTCGTAGGTTGACGCAACTCTGCATCAACACGTTTCTTTTCTTCGAGGCCTTTCCAGAGATCGCTCGGCGAAGGATGAGAGGTTTTGGTCGGTGTAGCGTGGTGACAATAGCATCTGGTATTGTTACCGTCACTAGAATTTGGAGGCGCGTGCTTTCTTGAGCGCTCGTTTGTGACAGAGAGGCAGTCGTTCCCTTCGCGCATTTTGGTGTAGCCGGCGCAGCAGCCGATTGGAGAGTGATGGCACAGCACTGTCTGGATATCCTTGATCAACTGCAGTTCACATGTTTTTTTCTGTTTTTTGAGGCAACGCCTTCTAGAATACTGCTCAGGAGATAAGGCTTGTTACGCCTGAGGCAGGACAAGATTATACTAATGGTGTATTCGGTTGAGCATTTGCGAGCGCTCTAAAGCTCTCTGTAAAGTGGATGAGCGTATGGTTGGTAAAATTGGAGCACTCGACTACCCTTTGGTTGGTTCTATTAGAGCGTCAGCCTCGGTCTTATAGCCTCTCTGACTGCTCTCACTTGAAAGTGAGAGCGTGGCACAAGCGTGACTGGGAGGATGGACCACGTGACACAAGCCGGCAATTCACAAACCTGCCGCCACGTGAACACGGTGAACAGGGCAAACATTAGGAACACGCATTTATTTATTTATTTACTTATTTCGTGAAAAAAAAGATGTGTCTGCAGCCAGCAGCATCGCCAACGCCCGGCTCTCTCGGCTCGTGCTTCGGTTCGCTGCTGTGCTGGTCTCTGGACGGTTCTTCACGCTGTCTCGTCACTGTCCTTAACGACCAATAAACCTCTTCCCATTTCGTGGAGGACGCTGTTTATTGCCGTCGCTACACCCTGGAGCTGCGAAGCCGCAAGCTACCGCCCGTCATGACTGACAACGCCTACCCATTGGCGCCTTCGCCCCAGTTTATCAACTGCCCTGGCCATCCTAGGCTACGGGACCCGAAGGTCTCCAGCGGTGCGGATAGAACTGACGTTGAAGACTGACTCGAGCACTACGAACTGATGGGCGCCACTAATAAGTGGGACGAAGCCGACAAGCTGGGCCACGTCATATTTTATCTCACTAGCGTCGCCCACTTGTGGTTTAATAACCACAAAGACATCTCCCCATGGACCGTCTTCAAGACGTGATGTGCTGAAGTGTTCGGTCAACCGGCTGTCCACAAACAGTGGGCAGAAGAGCGCTGGTGCGTCCGCTTTATGCAGACTGCGAGAACTTTACAAGCTATTGTGAAGACTTCGTCGACTTGTGTCGACGTGCAAGTGACACCATGGTCGAATCAGACAAGGTCAAACACTACCTGAAGGGCATCGACGATGGCGCATTTCAAATGCTCTTGGCTAGTATACTGAGCCCAGTTTCTACATTCGTCAGCTTGTGTCAGAGCTACGACGAGTTGAAGAAGCAATGCACTCTGACTTGGCAGCCTCAGCGTGGTGGTGAGTCACTGTCCAGTTTCGACATCATGCCTGACAATTCGCCGTTGCTTCAGCAAGTCCGAGCCTTCTTCCGTGAGGAAGTAGCCCGCCAACTTTCCCTAATGCCCTTTACTCACGAGACCACCAACCGTCTACCTACCCTGCTTCGCACTGCTATTTGGGAAGAGGTTACCTAAGCTGTTCCCCTTTCGCCTCACGGGCCGCCTCTATCTAGCCGTGTTCACTGCCAGCGTGTCGCGCAGCCGGTAGGCGCTGTTGCCGCCTATCCGCCAGCAGTGCAGCCTGTGGCCACTCCTTTAACGTATTCAGCACAGCCTCCCTACTGAAAATCCTGGGTTGGTGGATGCTAAAATTGTTGGTGGATATCGGGAAAAGAATAGTGGATGTGGTGGAAATACTAGAGGATATAGTGGAAACTGTATTGGGCATTATGGCTGATGACGGCGAGAGTGGAAAAATTGATGGCAGATGGTGGTGGTGGTGGCGAGCCAGTGGTGGTGATGGTGGAAAATGCCGGCTGATGACGGCTAGAGTGGAAAAAGCTGGTAACAGATGGGGGTGGTGGTGGCGAGTCAATGGTGGTGACGACGGAAAAAGCCGGCCGATGGTGGAGAGGCAAAACGTGTTTTGTGGAAGGCTTGGTGAGCAAGGTGGATGACAGTGGCATGATAGAAGCTTGGTGGATGATGGTGGCATGATGAAAAAGCACATGACAATAAGAGAAATCACTTATTAGTGGTGTTTCAATCTTGAATGCGCAGAGATTGATGTTTACAGTCAAAAGAAACCAACGCTGCTCATTACGCTTTTTAGCACGTTTGTTTTTTATTCCTGTGGTGTCAACAATGCTTCCGTTTTTGTGAAGCATAGAAAATACGGCCGGAAATATGTTTACATGTCGCATACGCACTTACACCAGTCTGACATCCGCGATGTGTTTTCCTGTTGTGATGTTTAGAAGACCAGAGGTGTCACTGTGAACATCACAATAAATATTTTATATCAGCGCGCAGTTGTCGACAAATATATAGGATCCAGTTCGCAATTGCTCATTTCAATGTCAGACCAGAACACAGCGATCAATTTATGTCGCCACGCTAGAAACGTAACTCCAGTAATTCTTGCACATTCTATTGTTTCAGCCATACCTTTAAGTTAACAAAGTGCTTGGGAATATGCATAAACTTTCACTTTCGACATGCATCGAGATGAGCCCTATCGAATTTGACTTTCACCATTCTGTTCTACCACCATGATTACCACTAAAGGTTAGTCATATCGACCGAGCCCGTACAAGTGTTATCGGCACTTTTGGTTTTGAGTATACACAATTTTGACGAGTAAAAATACAGCACACATGCGGACTTATTTACCCTAAACGAAGTTTTTCTATTTTGTATGGTGTCCGCAGAAAAATTGACAAACATTGATGCGACGCACTTTCAGCACTTCCACCAAATGTACGCCTCCCCTCACCGACATCCTCCGGTCGCACTCGCCGGTGGGACTCACTCACTGGATTCCGTACCGATCGGTTGTGCCCTCGCAATCTCCGACGTCAGCGTAGCTCTGGCCGACTAGGCTCACCGTACGTCATCTCCTGACGCCGACCTCCAACGATAGTATAGCTATGACCAACTGGACTTGCTCTGCACCACCTCCTGACGACGACGAGAGCTCTCGCAAGTGTTGCCCCATCCTCGGACTCCTGTGACCTTGTTTACATCTTTTATATCTCTCCTATCTCCTCGATTTGTCGTCGCTCTCTGGCTTACCAAGTCACCTCTCTTTCTCTCTCTCTACACCTTTAATTCTATTCTTTTTATCTCTCCTCACCCCCATTTCTTGTGAGCTACTGTTGAGATGTCGCTCGCTGAAGCAGACAGTTACGGGGCTCACTTTTCTCTTCCTCTCTCTCTTAGAACTTTGTGTGTGTCGCCGCCACTTCACTGGCTCTTATGCGAGAACACAGACTCATCAATTCGTATGCATACTGAACCACTATGATAGCATATAGTTTCTGGTGCACTGCATTCTTTTTGTCCAAGCCATTTTGTAGTCCTTATCGACAGCCCCGCCGCGGTGGTCTAGTGGTTAAGGTACTCCACTGCTGACCCGCAGGTCGCGGGTTCGAATCTCGGCTGTGGCGGCTGCATTTACGATGGAGGCGGAAATGTTTTAGGCCCATGTGCTCAGATTTGGGTGCACGTTAAAGGACCCCAGGTGGTCGAAATTTCCGGAGCCCTCCCCTACAGCGTCTCTCATAATCATATGGTGGTTTTGGGACGTTAAAACCCTACAAATAAATCAGTTCTTATCGACAGAGCAACAGCAGTGCACTGGCACGACTGCGCTGTGCATTGTACGAAAAACATCAAAATCAATTGTGTGGGCGTATCTCTCGAATGAGATTAGAAGTGTCATAAAGCGTGAACTGATATCGCCCTTTGGAAGGAGCGAGGAACGTGGCAGTAACCGCTGATAAACTCTACCTGATCCCCAGTCCACTAAGTAGTTTTTTTGGCGGTTATAAATTGTAACATAACCATAGCGCAGTTGCCATTATCCCAGCAATCGTTTCAGGCAGCCTTAGTCCATGTTTATTAAATGCACAAATTTTAGTTGCAGGTGCACATCTATTCCATCCCGAGTAAACGACAAACAGAACTGTGACTTTGTTAGTTGACTTCTTCTTTAACACCAAAGTTGCCATCTGGCGTCGTGGCGCAGTGTCGTCGGAGGTCGGCGTCAGGAGATGACGCACGGCGAGCCCAGTCGGCCAGAGCTACGCTGACGTCGGAGATCGCGAGGGCACAACCGATCGGTACAGAATCCAGTGAGTGAGTCCCGCCGGCGAGTGCGACCGGTGGATGTCGGTGAGGGGAGGCGTACATTTGGTGGAAGTGCTGAAAGTGCGTCGCATCAATGTTTGTCCATTTTTCTGCGGACACCATACAAAATAAGAAAAACTTCGTTTAGGATAAATGAGTCCGCATGTGTGCTGTATTGTTATTTTTACTCGTCAAAATTGTGTGTACTCAAAACCAGAAGTGCCGATAACACTTGTACGGGCTCGGTCGATATGACTAACCTTTAGTGGTAATCATGGTGGTAGAACAGAATGGTGAAAGTCAAATTTGATGGGGCTCATCTCGACGCATGTCGAAAGTGAAAGTTTATGCATACTCTCACGCGCTTTGTTAAATTAAAGGTGCTCAGTTTTGAATTCCAAGGTCGCAGGTTCGATTCTTCGCTGCCACATCTTTTTTATGGGCGCTTTTGCACGGTTTTTATACATTTATTTTTATTATTTCTTTACTGGCAGATCGTCACGGTGGTTCTGACGCTGCTTCGCGCTCCAGCATTGGTGGTTGGAGCGCACCATCCACCATCCGCTCCACCATACGCCGCCATAAACCATGTACGACCAACATTTCCACCAACATCTCCACCACAATTATCCACAAAAATCGTGGATGGTGGCATCCACAATTCCAATGGTGGACGTTTTTTCAATACGCTGTGGCTCCTCCTGTCGCCTGTTCACCAGAGATCCTGTCTGTAGCCACGCCGCTCTCATATGCAGACGCTGTGCGTAAGCTTTCGCAACCGCCCTACGCCACGCGCTCACAGCCCGCACAATCGGCTGCTTATACTACACCATGGGCGGCACCTGCATTCGCGAATCCCTAGAGGACGCCCGATAACCGACCGATTCTCTACGCCTGCTTCACCCCTGGACAAATTGCCCGTTACTGGCGATGTCGACCTCAGACGTTCGGCGACTATGCCCGATCGTCGCGACCCGTCAGCCAACCCTTCGCCCGATACGAGGCGGTCTCGTCACCTCTTTATGCCCCTACTCACGACCCTGACTTCCTCACGCCGCGCGCACCCTCTCCTCGTCCGCTAGCGCCCTCTACCATGCGTCACCTGGCCCGGACCCTCCGACCAGAAAAACTAAGCACCGCAGTTCAAGAGGCAACAAATATGCCATTTTCGAACTGCCTAAGCCCTCGCTTCTCTCCTGCTCACGTGGTCACTGTAATGGTTGAAGTTTTTTTGTACTTTCGCACACTGGTGCCACTGTTTCTGTTATTACTGCTAATGTCTGTCGTTTATTACGCAAAGTCACGACGCCGCTTTTGAAACTGTTGCTCCACACTGCAAGCGCACAGCAAAACGCCTCTCGCAGCCTGCACTGCAAGAGGAGGAGGAGGTAAAACTTTATTAGACCAAGGGATTTGGGCACTTGCGTCCCAGGGTCCCCGCACGACCCCACTGCACTATGCGTTCATGAGTTCATGCAGTTCCATGACGTGGGCGGCCCGGTCAGTGGCGATTTTCTGCTTGGCCGGGTATGTCGAGCGCAGCAAGGTCTCCCATTCCTCCCATGTGGTCAGTGGCTCCGGGCCCCGTGGGGGAGGGTCCACCGGGCATTCCATGAGAATGTGGGTAAGGGTAGCGTGGGGGTAAGTGCATTGAGCACAGGACGGGGCGTACGCTCCCGGGTAAATGCGGGAAAGAAAATAGGGGGAGGGAAGGGTGCGGGTCTGAAGGCGACGCCATAATATTTGGTGAAAATTTTTGAGGGATCGGTGGGGTGGTGGGTATAGCTGGCGTTCAGCGCGATATGACTGGGTGATCTCGATGAACGAATGCATGCGCTCCCTGGAAGAGCCCGACTCCGATTCCGCCGCCGCGCGGTTCATGAGACCTCGGGCGTAGTCATTGGCGGCTTCGTTGCCGGGATTTCCAGAGTGCGCAGGCACCCAGATCAGCTCCACATGGCGGGCCGGATTTTTGGTGGGCGAGCTGAGAATTCTGAAAGCGCTCTCGTGGACTCGTCCTCGCGCGAAATTTAGGATCGCGGTTTTCGAGTCGGAAAGGACGTACCGGGCATCAGTGTGTGCGAGGGCAAGCGTGATCGCCGCCTCTTCCGAGGATTCCGGGGTGGATGCAGGAGGAATGTGGAGAGTTGCAATGGGTTGGAGTGTGCGATCAACGACTGCAACTGCCGCGTCGTCGCCCGTGCAAGCTGCATCCACCCATACGGCGTCCTCTTCAGAACCGTAGCATTTGTGGAGAGCCTTTGCACGGGCCTTGCGGCGGGCCTAATGGTAGGTAACGTGGGTGTTTCTTGGGAGAGGTTTAACTATTATCTGTGTGTGTATGGATCGGGGGGATTGGTAGAAGTGTGGGGTCGGCTGCTGGTATGTGAATATTGAGGGTGTTAAGTATGTAGCGTCCGGTGAAAGTCTGAGCTAAACGAGTGTATTGCGCTCGTCTGTGGGCCTCAATGAGTTCGTGTGTGGTGTTATGGAGCCCAAGCTGAAGAAGTTTAGTGGTCTGTGTGTTAGGGGGAGGTGTAAGGCCACCTTGTAGGCTTTACGAAGCATGGCATCCAGGGTGGCTATTTCTTCTTGGCGAAGTCGGAGATACGGGATTGTATAAAGGAAGCGGCTCCGTATGAAGGCATGAATGAGATGGCACAAATCGTGTTCCTTCATGCCATAGTGTTTTCCAGAAACTCTGCGGACGAGGTGCGAGAGCGCATCCGTCACCCGCTTGAGTTTCCGGATAGTGAAAGTGTTACGGCCATTATTTTGAATGTGAAGGCCCAAGATTCGGATTGTGTCGACCTCTGGGATAGGGCGCCCATCCAGAGTAACGGTGATGGGGGCAGAGGGAAGAGTACGTGGCGAAGGGCGTATAAGAAGCAGCTCATATTTTTCCGGGGAACAGGAGAGACCAATGCTTTGTGCGTGTTGTTGTGTAATGTTTGCGGCGGTTTGTAAGGTTTCCTCTATGTCGCCATCACTACCGTGGGTGGTCCACAGTGTGATGTCGTCTGCATAGAGGGTGTGGTGAAGGTGAGGGATATTGTGAAGAGCACGGGCTAAGGGAATGAGTGTGGCATTGAAGAGAAAAGGGGAAAGGACCGAACCTTGCGGAGTGCCTACACCACTGAGGGAATATGGAGGGGACGCATGGGGGCCCATATGAACCTCGGCCGTGCGTCCTGATAGGAAGGCTTGTATGTAGGCGTACATACGAACGCCCACATTGAGGGGGGAGAGAGCCGCCATGATCACTCGGTGTTCTACTCGATCAAAGGCCTTGGTCAAGTCCAGGGCCAAGACGACTTTAGTATGAGTGGGGATGAAAGGATCAAGAATGCCGTGCGTCAGTTGAAGCATGGCATCTTGGGCGGAGAGACACGGGCGGAAGCCCACCATGCTGTGCGGGTATAGGTTGTGGTCGTGCATGTGTTGAGTCAGTCTGTTTAAAGCAACGTGCTCGAGAAGCTTCCCGAGACACGATGTGAGTGAAATGGGGCGGAGGTTTGATATGGTAAGGGGTTTGTTAGGTTTAAGGATGAATACAATCTTGGCATGGCGCCAGGATTGCGGCAAGGTGCCTTCCTTCCAGCATTTATTAAAGTAATCTGTAATCTGTGCAATCGATTGATCATCCAGATTACGGAGCATGGAGTAGTTATCCCGTCTTTCCCCGGTGCAGAGCTTGTTCGGATGTTCTGGAGGGCCATACGGACCTCTTGCTCCGATATGTCGTTGTACAGGGCTTCATTCGGGGCTCCCGTGTAGGGCGGGAGAGGGGAGGAGGTGCCGGGTGCCGTGTGTGTTGTGCGTAGTTGGTCCAGAAGGATGTCAGGGGAAAGCGTGGAGTTGTGAAGTAGGCGTGTAATGTGATGTTGTGACGTTGTGCGTGAGTGTGTAGGGTCGATAAGGTGCCGTAGGAGGTGCCATGCGTACTTGGTAGAGAGGTTGCCAGCTATGCTGTTGCACACCTGACCCAAGTTGGAACTACACAACTCCTCGGCGTGCGCAGTTACTTGTGTCTGTAGCGTAGCCAGTCGGCGTTTTAACGTTCTGTTATGTTTCTGTCGTTTCCATCTCTCCATTATGCTGTGGTGCACCTCCCAGTGGTGGGCTAAGCGAGTGTCCAATGTAGGGGTGTTGGGTGGTGTGGTAATCTTTTGTGTGTGTGCGGTTATATCATCTAGGAGAGATGAGACCCAATGATCAATGCCTTGTATCGGGGTATTGGGGAGTTCCCGACGAGCGGATCGGATAGCGTCCCAGTGAATCAGATTGTGGGTGAGGAGTCGAGGTCTGTGTGGTGTGTGAGGTATTTGTATGGTGATAATATAATGGTCGCTTTCAAGTGTGTGTTGTGTACGAGACCATGAGATATCTTTGAGAGAACGGCTGAGTGTGAGGTCTGGACTAGTGTCCATTGTTACGCTATTGCCGATTCGGGTTGGTGTGAGAAAGTTGTTATGTGTAGTGAGGCGCAAGTTTTGAATGGTAGTCCAAAGCCTGCGACCCCGTGCTGTGGTATACCGATAACCCCAGTCTGTATGCTGAGAGTTAAAATCGCCGCCTATGAGTAGGGGGTTTCGGCCCGCGATGCGGTGAATTCTCTGCAATAGCGCATCGAGAGTGGCCATGGCCTGGCGTGGGGTGTGGTAGATATTGGCTATAAAAATCGGAGGTGTGTTAAGTTTCGTGGGGATGAGCTTTATGAGGACGCACGGAGTGGAGGAGGTGATTGTGTGTTCTTGGTAGGTAAGGGTGCGATGAATAAGTGTGGACACTCGGGGAGTGTCAGTGGGGTCTGAGTGTACTGCATGGTAGCTTGGAAGTTTGGCTTGGTGTTGCGTGTCCTGTAACAAAAGAAGCTTGGGTATGGCAGGGAGGGCAGGTATTAAGAGCTGCAGCGGTGCGCGCTTGCCCCGAAAGCCGCGGCAGTTCCATTGGATTAGTGATAGGTGGGTAGAAGTATCACGACCCGCCATACTGGAGCGTGGGCAGAGCTAGGATTGGTTGTTGTTGCTGTAGTGGAAGTGAAATAGAAGGAGCAGGTGTGTGTGAGATGTAGGTAGAAGACCCCTCATGTGATGAGCTGGTATTTTTGAGCCTCTGAAGGTGGATCTCAAATTGCGTAAACCTAGTTTCTAGAGTTTGGGTTAGGCGTGTGAATAGTGTATTCATCTGTTGCTCAAAACGAGTAGACAGCTGCTCGACTATCGTTGAAAATTTAGCTTCGATGCGCGCCTCCAACGCTACCAATTTGGCGTAAAATTTGGCTTCCAAGTTTCTTAGGTCAGCCTGATAATCGTCGACTGATTCTGAGCTGCGTTTCTTTTTAAGGGGGGGGGGGGGGTGAGGAGAGTGTGGCGGGGCTGTTGGATGACTGCGCAGTGGGTGGGGTGACTTGTTCTGGGGACCGCTGTTGCGAAGGAGGTGAGGGGGGAGTAGGGCTTTGTGTTAGAAGGGTCGTGAGACGGCTTACCTCCACACGCAGGGCCCGGAGCTCCTGGTCACGGGGGTCCGGGGCAGGCGGAGTGTTGGTTGCCGGTGATCTGGTCCCATTGGGCGTCTTCAGCTTGTCCGCCCATGTAGGTTGGTCGGAACTCTTCGACTGCCCTTTGCGTTGGCCGGCATGTGGCTCAGAGCGTTTGGTGCTTGCACTGCGTAGTGAGTGGTCTACTCCTTCCTGTGATCGTGGTTCACGTGGTGACTTGGGCCTGGTTACTTTAGGTAGGTGCCGGTGCTTACACTCCCGGGTCCCCGACAGATGTGGGCCTTCGCAGATAATGCAGACTGGAGTACACGTTGGATTTGCCTCCTTCGGGTGTAATTGGCCACATCTGGGGCACCTGTGCGTCCTAGGTTGTATGCATACATCCGTGCGGTGGCCTATGGTCCGGTAGTTACTGCACGTCTCGACCCTTGGTGTATAGGGTGTGCACAGATGCAGTCCTCCACCATAAACAATCTTTCGTGGGACGGTGGCTTGTCCAAAGGTAATCAGAATCGATCGCGTGAGTCCCATTCGTCGAGCGTCTAGTATAGTTTCGTGAGGGTTGCGGGAGATCAAGTCCGCGAGCAGTTCTTGTGGTGATTCCTTCCAGTAGGCGTTTGTAATGACACCCCTGACTGAGCCATCGGGGGGTGCGATGTATGCCGTCATGGCATACTCATGCTTGTCGTAGGTGATGTGCTGTAACTGCACAAGCTTGAGCGCGTCCTTTTCATTCACCGCAGACACTGTGCAAGTGTTATTGACAGGGTGAATCCGGAGGGTCAGCGTAGATAGGTCGGTCAGCGCAGCGGCCTGCATGAGAGCGGTGAGGAGGTAGCGTGGCTGGAGCGTCGTAAGGTCAAGGCCTCCCTGGGGACGGAACACCACTTTAAATCTGTCGGGTGGAAGGGGCGGCAGTTGCTTGATCTTTTGGGTGGTTGTATGGAGAACGCGCAGCTGCGTCGAAGAGCTCTGTAGCCCGGGAGTTGTGGCGGTCTGCGGAGTCTCGCGCGACTGGCTCGGCGTCTCTCGCACAGAAGGATCGGCGTTCGTACCGTCGCTCGCGTTTCGTGTTTCCCGGAGGTTTGCCTGGGCTCTGATGACTTGGGTCCAGTCCCGAGGGTCATACTGGCTTGGGTCCATGTCCGTGCCTTGTACTCGAACCTCCATGCTGGCCTAAGGTGAGGAGGCTGCGGCGCGACGCGTCGCAAGGCCTTGCACGGCGGTGGCGCGACGGGGCCTGGTTTTTTGGGCCTGGTGGCCCTCCTGGAGCTCGCCGAAACCTCAAGAGGGGTTAGTGGAGAGCGCTCACCTGTATGAAGGCGTTCGTGTTATTGAGAGTACTCGAGATACCAGCGATTGGCAATTTTCGCTGTCGCGGTACGGAGCCGAAGCGAAGTGCTGCTGCACTCCAAGACCCCTAGCGGCCTATCTGCACTGCAAGAGTGTCAATCGAAGGCATTCCTTATAAAATGCAGTTTATTGTCCTCGCTGCCTGTTCACCTGATGTCATCCTTGGGTGGGACTTACTATCCCGCCACAATGCCGTTATCGGCTGCCCACGCGCGGAAGTTGAGTTTTCACCCTTGTTTGATGTCCCATTACTAGACGCTCTCCTTCAGCCACCGGAGTTGCTCCTTCCTAAAGATACCAATATTTCACCTGAAAATTTCGCACTTGTTCCTGTTTCATGCAACTCCTACACTCATGCTACATTCTTTTGTACACCGGCGCGCGACTCGCCGCCGCCGGTGTGCGCTTTCCAGAGGAGTGCCGTCATAGCCTTGGTAGACATATGGACGCCGACGCGCACGCCTTCCCTGTTATAAAGATGATCGAGACCAGGGACTGCTTCGAACAAATACGGTTTATTAGAAGAAGTGAAGTAGCGCGCGCTCGCTCCAGGCAGCAGTCTTCTTTCTTCTTCTTCTTCTTCCGGCGTTTGATGATGATATTTTATAGGCTCCCACCCGCTCAAGTTGAAATGTGATAAGCTCTTGCGGGCTATTTGAAACAACCTTCCATAGGGTATATGTGGTTCACCGATCTTCTTAGAAGCTCTTTTTTGCCTGTGCGTAGGAGACAAGCTCTTGTTATTCCGTCTCGCCCAGGGTATAGTTTTTCAATCCGGCACATTTTCCGAACTTTTCTTGGAGCCTTGTCCTCAACCAACACGATGTCACCCTGTGAGAGTGCTTTTGCTTGCCGCGTCTTGGCCTTGAACGTAGCTCCTATTTCCTTGATGTATTCTTGATGCCATCTTTTCCACCAAGTGGGCACAAGTTTGCATCTGCGTCGCCATGCGTCTTCATTGTCACCGTTGTACAGTATTGTTTGTCCGTCTTTAAGCTGTCGCCGTCCACCTATGATGTCTGCCGGCGTTAGTGACATTGGCTCGTCAGGTTCTTCATATACGTAAGTCAATGGTCGATTGTTGAGTGTTCTTTCAACTTTTGCTACAATAGTGCACAGCTTTTCTACCGAAGCTGTGCTTTTCAATAATATTTTTCGCATCGACGTCTTCAAGCTTCTTAAGAGGCGCTTGTAAAATCCTCCCCACAGTGGCGCGCACTCGGCTATCCTTTTCCTCTGAATTTGTTGGCCACTGCAGTAATTCTTTAGGACCTCGTTTTTAATTGTTTCGAGAATTCTGTTGATTTCCTGTCTAGCTTTTATAAATGTTTTGGCGTTGTCCGAGTAGATTACTGCTGGCATTCCGCGCCGAGCTGTAAATCGTCGGAATAATTGTAGAAAACTTGACGATGACAAATTGTTGGTAACTTCCAAGTGTACTCCTCTTGTTACCACGCAGGTGAATATCAGTACATATTGCTTCACAATCTGGTACTTGTCCTTTGCGTAAAGAGGTCCTGTGAAGTCAACTCCCGTAACTTTGAATGGCTCTGCTTCAGTGACTTTGTCTGCCGGAAGTGGAGGTATGTGTTGAGTCGCCGGTCTGGAGTTATGCCTCTTGCAGACGACACGTTTATTTAGAACTCTTTTCACTGCTTGTCTATCCTGTAATATCCAGAACTTAGTTCGAAGTTGCGCTAGCGTCACTTGAACTCCTCCGTGTGATACCATTTTATGCACGTGACGTATTAGCAGTTCCATGAAATGCTCATCCTTCGGAATTACAATTACGTGCTTGTTGAATTCTTGTCTACACTGCAATTGTCCCTTCTGTCTGATGATTCACTTGTCATCAAGGTAGACTTCGTGTCCAATAATTTCAAATGATTGAGTGTTTGAATAGGCCTCACCCTTTCTTTGTCTCAGTGATATTTGGAACTGCCTTATCCAGTATTTCTCTGCATTTGTTACCTCTTTTCCTGTCAACGGCCCTTTGTGATTTTTCTTTCTTGTGTTGTTTATGATTCTTGTGTGTTTATGAATTTATGTGTTGTTTATGAAGCCATGCTGTCACTCTTATAAGCCGTCCGTATGATGAATACATTTCGATTTCCAAGACTGGCTCAATTTCGGCTCTTCCCGTGCATTGGTGACATTGTGTTTTATGCTGGTCTTCCACGTCTGTATTTGTACCAATTATGCTTACTAAGTTCTTTTCCAGTGATGTTAACCATTCGGGACCGTTCCACCATAACTTTAACGTTATCAATGCCTTTGCGCTTATTCCTCGTGTAAGTAGGTCAGCAGGGTTGTCGTCACTTCGAACGAATGACCAGCTTGCTTGAAGTGTTTTTTCTTCAATTTCTGCGATTCTGTTGGCAACAAACGAATCCCTTTTGCTTGTTCCCTTGATCCAGTGGAGCACAATCATCGAGTCCGTCTAGCAGTGTATTTCATGAATTCATTCGTTGAAGTGACCTTTGATGTAGTCGCATAATCTTGATGCTACCACCGCAGCCATCGGTTCAAGTCGCGCCAATGTCATCTCTTTAATTGGAGCTACGCGGCTTTTTGCTGTTACCAGCCTTGATTCTTTGCTTGCATCGTGGTATACTGCTATCAAGTATGCTGCCGCTCCGTATGCTAATGGGCTCACGTCGGCAAATACATGCAGCTTGTATGCTTGTACTTGTTGATTGTTGCTTGCGTAGCATCGTGGGATTTCTAGAACTCAAAAGTCCTCCGCTTCAGACATAAGGTTCTTCCATTTGTCGCATTCATCTTTATAGAACTGGTCGTCCCACGTGACGTTCGTTTTCCACAGTCTCTGCAGTCCTATTTTTGCGCGTACTGTGAATGGCGACAACAAACCGAGTGGGTCAAATATCTTCGCTGTGGTTTGTAACACAGCCCTTTTTGTCAAGTACGTTATATCTGTTAACAAATTTCACTTTTTCATAGGGACAAAAATCATGTCCTTTGAGTGTTTCCATATCAAGCCCAGAAGCATTTATTGATAGATATGTGGGGTTTAACGTCCCAAAATCACCATATGAGTATGAGAGACGCCGTAGCGGAGGGCTCCGGAAATGTCGACCACCTGGGGTTCTTTAACGTGCACCCAAATCTGAGCACACGGGCCTACACCATTTCCGCCTTCATCGGAAATGCAGCCGCCACAGCCGGGATTCGAACCCGCGACCTGCGGGTCAGCAGCCGAGTACTTTAGCCACTAGACCACCGCGGCGGGGCAGCCCAGAAGCATTGTAAATCCTCTAGATTGAATATCTATGTTAGAATAGGCCCTTTCGTTTTCATCAATTATTTTGCTTAATCGCTCTCATTTGATGATCATTTTCTCAGATTCATCACTGCCTCTCCGAAAACTTGCTTTGCCTTTTTGTAAAACTTGACTGCTTCATTAAGCGTTGCTGCTTCCAAAATGACATCATCCACGTAGATTGCTTTCTGCAGGGTCCTTGTCGTATCAGGAAACCGGTCTTCCACTTGTTTCAAATTGTGTCTAATTGTAGCTGCCAGTATAAACGTGCTTGGTGTCGTTCCGAACGTTACTCTTGTCATGCGCTATGTTTGCACTTCATTCATTAACCTTCCTTCAGCGTCATGCTTTCACCAGAGAAATCTCATCGGATCTCTGTCCTCTTCATGTATAGATATTTGTAGAAATGCCTTTTCAACATCTCCAACTAATGCCACTTTTTCTTTTCTGAAATAATGAGCAGCGATAGCATGTACTCATTCAAATTGGGTCCTGCCTCTAGGTTCTCGTTTAAAGACATACCTGTTCGAGAATGTGATGAGTCAAGTGAAGGGATTAGTATTGATGCACTGGGCGGGGTGTCGTTGGCGGATGCAGCCAAGTTGTCGTCAAAACGTTTACTTGTAGCTCATGGTGCCCTGGCACATAGCAGACAACGAAATGATGTTTTGATGTGTACAGTGGGCACAAAAGTGAGTAAAGTGACACCAGCACGGGGTTTCTGTGTTTATAGAAGTTTTAGGGGCTTTAACCACAGTTAGGGAATTTGTGTATGTTACCGCCTGCTGTAATTTTACCTGTTTGATGTGTGTCACGACCGTCAGTATAGCATAAGATTCTCCTTTAAATGTGCTGGCATCACGATAAAAAACGCTGGTATCGCAAAAGCATTGGCCTACCACTGCATATGACACAGGAGTGTTGGACTTCAGGCATCGGTTAAAAACTCAGGGCATGTGTAATCCTTTTCTAGTTCTAGGAAGTATGTATGTATGTGTACAAGTGGTGCGTGTTTTGTGACTTCCACAAAACAGACATCACAGTCCATAGGCTGCCACTGCCATGGTGGCAGATACGCAGCAGAAGCCATCAAACTGTGTTCGAGAAGAGGCACACCTGTTTCTTCGGCCAGGCCCCTTACATGGAGCGAGTAGGGCTGCCTCAATAAAGGATGGTTCTCGAACAAGCCAGAGCAAGACAAATCAATAATTGTGAATTGAGAGTGGTGTTGACTGTCTACTTTAACCTTCAGAAAGTACACAAAAGACAGGTAACATCTGTGTAGGTATAGCAACCATTCATTCGAATTCACAAGCTCTCCACAGGGCTAGTTAGAAAAGCACCCGTAGAGAGGCGAATGCTTATATGGTGGACAGGGTCGAGAATCTGTAAGGCTGATAATACCGCAGACAGATAAATTATAGAACCATAATCTAGGCGTATGCGTACAAGACTTTTATACAGATTTATAAGACATTTCCTGCCATGACCACATGTAGTGCGTGACAACTCTTTCAAATTGTTCAATCTTTTTAAGCGCGTGTCTTTGAAATACTTAATGTTTGGGATGAAGGCAAATTTAATGTCTAACATTAGTCCAAGAAACGTGTGCTTGGTCTTCACTGAGAAAGGTTGTTCATGCAGTTCAATGTCGGGATCAGGATGGAGGCCCCTCTTTCGGCAGAACAAGACGCAAGTGCTATTTTGCGCATCGAGTATAAACCCACTCTCATCTGCCAATTGAGATGCCTTGGTCAACCCTAGCTGAACCTGACGTTGGCACATTGAGTTTGTGCACGATTTCAAACCAATCTGTTCATCAACGACATATATGCAGTAAAAGATAATGCGTGGGAGTAACAGGTGCGAGAAATTCATTTTAACTATGAAAAGTGTGCAGCTCAATACACTTCCTTGTGGCACTCCTGTTTCTTGGACAAATATTTGAGATAAGGCAGGGTCGATTCGGACACGGAATGTCTGGTTGGACAAGTAGCTTTCCATGATTGTCAGCATCTACACCGCCTACCTAAATGTGACAGGTGTCGAAATATTCCAAAGCACCATGTTGTGTCACATGCCTTTTCAATAATAAAGAGCACAGAAAAAAAATTGCTTCAGAACAAAAGCGTCGCGAGTTCGTGCCTCGATACGGACAAGGTGGTCAGTAGTGGACTGAGGCTTTTGAAACCAACACGGGTATGGGTCAAGCAGGCCAATAATTTCAAGGAAGTGCATCAGGCACCTGCTATACCTTTTCTCAAAGACGTTGCAAAGACAGCTCGTTAACGCTATTGGTCTGTACTTGGAAACTGAGGCCGGGACCTTGCCTTGTTTTAGAATTGGGATAACGATAGCTTCTTTCCAGGCTGAGGGTAGCTCGCCGGAAGGCCATATCGCATTTTACAGGGACAGGAGAGCTTTTTGGGTTTCAGTGGGCAGATTTTTCATCATTTCACAAGCCACACGGTCCAGACCTGGGGTAGATTAATTGCAACAGATAAGTGAGGCTTGCAGTTTAGCCAAAGAGAAAGGTTGAATGTATGGCTTGTGTTGTGTGGGTTTGCGCTTTACTCTCTGTTTTTCTATTCTGTTTTTGTATCGTTGGAACGCTTCACTATATTGTGATGAGCTCCAGACCTGCTGTAAGTGCGCCCCGAGAAACTTCGCCTGGTCTTTTAAGCTCTCTATTTGGGTGTTCACTAGAGAAAGTGTGTACTTGTCATCTTGCGACCTTACTAACCATGTTCCAGACTCTCGCCTCAACTGTGTAAGAATTAATGCGTGATCAGAATTTATATAAACTATTTCCTCTCACCTGTCGGCGCGTCCTCTTTTCTTGCGACTTGATGTTCTTAATATTTATGAGATTCTCGGCGGTAGGCGAGTCTCTAAGCAAATTGCATGCCTTATTTTGTTCTTTGCGCACATTACTGCGCATATTATTCCACCACGGGACTCGTCGTTTTCCTGACGGTCCACATGTTTGTAGTATACATTTCGTTGCGGCATCAATCAAAAAGACTGTCAGGTATCTCACAGTGCCTTGTAGGTTTAACACCGTTATTTTAGTCGAAGTTAAGAGAGTCATTTTTTGAAAATGGTCCCAATGATCTTTGTCGGTTAGCCATTTGGGAACCTGCGGAGGACAAATATTCGACAATGATGTGCTGAGAACAGTACGAAAGTGGTAACTGCGGTATGAATTATTGATCACTTCCCATTTAAATATACGTAGGAATGATGGAGATGTTATGCTGAGGTCTACTGACAAGTTGGTAGTTTTGACATTATTGCAATATGTTGGCTTTTTGTGATTCAGAAGGCACGAGCTGGAAGAAAAAAGAACTGTTCAATCAGGCGACCTCGCGCATCGCAGCGAGTGTCGCCCCATAAGTTGTTATGCGCATAAAAGTCCCCTAGGACAACATGGTGTTCTGGGAGTTGATCTATGAAGGACTGGAATTCTTGTTTATTGAGTGTGTGATGCGGGAGTATGTAAATAGAGCAAGTTGTGGTCAGTTTGTTGAAGAGAAAAGCTCGGACGGCCACTGCCTCAAGAGGTGTCTGAAGCTGTAAACGGAATTCACAAGCTGTTCCTTGATCAACTGTGATGGCAACACCGCCATATCATGTGACAACATCATCCTGATCTTTACGAAAAACACTGTAACTGTGAAGATAGTTTGTGTGCTTGCATTTAAGGTGTGTTTTTTGCACACACAGCACTTTTGGTTTATAGTTGTGTAGAAGTTCTTCGACATTTTTGAACTGAATTTGAATTGAATTTTTTTGGTCACAGTTTTTACAAAAAAATTGGCATACACTGCGTGGACCCATAGCCATGGGCCAGTTTGGGTACAAAAACGAAATTTTTTGTAAAGGCACTTCGGAAAAGTGTAACTAAAAAGTTATACAATATCAATAAAAAACTACCTAACGTTTTTACAATGTATCGTAATAAAGAATAGGTAAAGAAACATTACATCTGCATGAAATAACCGCACTAAACCGTTACAATGCACGAGAGAACGAAAACGGAATAAACACCTACTTACATATTGAAATCAAGACAATCATCAGACAAATTATGACAGGGCATTATTAAATCAGTACAGTCTTCTAAATAGTGTTTTTCCAGAGCCTTAGTGAAATTTGAACACAATTTTATTTCAAAAGAAATAACAATCCAGATTTTAATATTAACAAACTGTAAAAGCCGTTCACCATATACGATGTTAGTTCGTGGAATATTACATTTACCAAAGTTTAGTTGTCTAGTAGAATGAGAATATCGTCGCAGATTTTCAGCAGACCTCAGATGTTCCACTCCCGTATTTGTGTTAGTTTATTGTTGTGCGATGCTGAGTGTAAAAAAAGTATTGGCCTAAGTTGCAGGGCCTTTTGGGGGCCCTGTAATTTGAGGGTTTTTTTTGGGGGGCGCTCTAAAGAGTTGTGCCTATTCTTCGGTGCTTGAGGCGCCGGAGGAGGGGTAATTGTATCCATCACCTCCTGCGAGGTAGCGGATGGTGCCTGATTAGCAGGCACGTTCACAGAAGTTTCGGACCCTACTGCGGGTGTAGTTGTTCGGGGTCTGGCAGACTTTGGAGTCTGCATGCTGAACCTGTCTAGAAGGAGGCGGAGCAGCAAAGGCTGATCCCGCGTTGGGTGCAGGCGGCGCGACCGTGGTGACACTTTGTGTGACATTTCCGGGGCAGAAAAATGTGACGCGGTGCCCTGGCGCACCACATCTGCAAACGAAAGAGAGTGCTTGTTGTGGAGAAAAAAGCGCTGGCACACCTCTTGAAAAGCGAGATTGAACTTAACTTTAGGCTCAACAATTTGTTTTCCCTTTTCAGGATGGTCATGATCACGAGTAAGCGAGATGGTCTCCTCCGCAGTCCGCACAGCGGGCTGCAGCAGTAAAATCGTCCGATGGGTGGTCGTTGGAGCTACAGTTTGTGCAAGTAGCGCGCCCTCTGCAGCTTTGTGACCCATGTCCTAAGCACTGAAATTTGAAACACGTACAAGGATTTGGTATGTAGTGCCTGACACGAAGCTTGCAGTAACCGGTCTCCATTGAATCGGGTAAAGCACTGGTACCGAAGGTGATAATTTTATGTTTATTTGCTGTTTCTTTTTTGTTTCGTCGTATCACTATTTTTTCGACCTTCACTACATTCTGGTCTTGCCAGCCTTCCAATAGTTCACTCTCTGATAATCCAAGAAGGTCGTCATCAGAAATGACACCACGAACTGTGTTCAAGTATCTGTGGGTGCCTATGGAAACTGAGACATCTCCAAATGCTACCAGCTTAGATCGGTTGTCGTATTGGAGCTTGACGCGAACCTCCAAAAGAAGGTCACCGCTTCCCAACTTGGTAACACGATACCCAGGGCCAAATGCTTCAGTGAATGTTTTTGAGACAAGAAAAGGCGAGATTGCTCGGACTGTTTTGTTTTCGTTCTGACTATGTATGACATGGAACTTGGGGAAAGACTGCTCTGGTTTTGAGAAAAGGAACGGTTCTTTGGTGCGCCACCTCTCGGGCGGCGATCAGAGAGGGGTGAAACAGTTGACCATACAGATTGTGTAAATATCGGCGGCGAAGGTGGCCACCCACCACCAAGTTCAACAAGGGGAGCTACAAGGTTGGATAGTAAACAGTTGAAGACGCCAATTATGCATCGTCACCAGTTTCGAATATACCTACCAAAGTTTTGGCAACCACACAGGGTTAAACTTCGCCTTCAGGAAATTCGGAAGTTAATAAAAAAGGGAAGATGACAGGATAGATAAAAAGTGAGAGAGAAAGACGAAGATGTAGGAAGAGAGAGATAGGAAAAGGTGACTGCCGATTTCCCCTTGGTGGGTTAGCTCAGGGGTGCCGCCTATGTGAAGCCGGGACTAAAGGTTGTGTTGCCTCTGCCTGGGAGCCTTAAAGGTCGAAGCACCTAGCGTCACCACAACCTCCAGGATTTCCTTTTCCCCGGACACGGCTCAGCTCCGCATGGCTAGGCGTGGGAGGCAGTCGACTCCCCCCCCCCCCCTCCCCGTTAGCTGTGGTTCATGGTGTCGCTCCACACCTAACGCCTGCATATGCAGACGTCCCTGTGAGGGCGCACTAGCTCTGCCTCAGACGTTGCCGTTTTC
This sequence comes from Rhipicephalus annulatus, assembly GCA_013436015.1. Lineage (NCBI taxonomy): Eukaryota > Metazoa > Arthropoda > Arachnida > Ixodida > Ixodidae > Rhipicephalus > Rhipicephalus annulatus. The sequence goes on along the minus strand of WOVY01016081.1, from coordinate 38,490 downwards.
TTTTTAAAAGCCATTGCATCGCTTCATGGTGCACCGAGGCAAAGCCTCCCTGTCCACAATTCTTGACAAAATTCTAAAAACTTGTGGCACAGCTCGTAGTACGACATCAGCTTACCAACTGCAAACTAGTGAGATCGAATCCCGGCTGCGGCAGCCGCATTTACTCGCCATGGTGGTCTAGTGGTTAAGGTACGTGGCTGCTGACCCGCAGGTCGCAGCATCCCGTCCCAGCTGCGGCGGCTGCATCTCCGATAGGAGCGAAAATGCCGTCGGCTTGTGTGCCCTGATTTCGGTGTACCTTGAAGAACCCCTGGTGTTGAAAATTTCTAGACCTTCCAGTACGACATTTCTCATATTCATATGGTGATATTGGGACGCTTAACTCTACACATCTATCTATCTACTGCAAACAAATGGCCTGACTGAGCATTTCCAACGGACTTTAATAAATATATTATCCATGTACATAGAACCAAAACATGATAACTGCGAAAACTCTTGCGGTTGATAACATTTGCAGGAAACACAGCTGTTCAACAAACCACCAGGTATTCACCTTTTTTTCTCGTCTACGCTCGTGCACTGACATTCATTATTGACGCCTCTTTCTTCAGTGTAACGTCGAAAAGCTCCTAAAGTACTCCAAAACACTTCCTCTCCAGGCTCGCTGACACAAGACAACGTGCTCGGCTCAAAACGAAAGCCATTCAATAACACCATAAGCAACGCTATGACAGCATTTGTCGAGACATCACCTTATGATCTGGAGATGAACTGCTACTTTAGTGGCCGGTTCGTACACCCGGTTGGTGTGAAAAGTTTCAGTCATGCTTCCTCTGACCTGTCGCTGTTTGTGAACGAACAACTCCTGTCAACTACCTTGTCACTCCCGTGGAGGGTTGCTCGGACTGTCGTTTTCATGCCTCCTAGATAGGCCACGTTTCACGTCCGAAATCCTCTGTTCGCCGTACCTAAGTCTCGACAGGACTGGCCGCAAAAGTAAGAGCGGAAACAAAGTGTGAGGAATATTTATTCGTTCCATCTTCTCTCTCTCTTTCTCTCACACACACACACATATATATATACATATATGCATATATATATATATATATATATATATATATATTGTGGGCATTTGTTACTTACATCGTCCTCATCCCTGCATGATCAATATCACCAGCATCCGCTTGTCTCTTTGTCCTCATTGCCACTCTGGGTCATCCTCATCGTCATCGTCTGTGTACTGGTTCTGTCTGTTCGTTTTGCGAGGTCTTTCCTCAATTAAACGCTGTCGCAACCTAGACTACCAAGACTTCATACGTGGTGGAGGTGGCTTTTCGGTCCTCTTACCTCCCGCAGCCCGCTCTACCCGCTGGAGCTTCGTTCAGGCCGCCGATTGCGCCCACCGACAGGTAGCATATCCCAGACCGAGCCTACCGGCGCTGATGTCATCAACCACGCACCGACGCAGGCTGCCCCTCCTATTTACATACACGGACATCAGCGGGAACCCCCGATCTTCGCTGGTCGTCGTGGAGAAGACGTAGAAGACTGGCTCGACGACTACGACCGCGTAAGTGTCGCTAATCGGTGGGACGAAGCCGCTAAACTGCGTTACGTCCCTTTTTATCTGACCGGAATCGCAAAGACATGGTATTTTAACCACGTCATTGACTTACCCGACTGGGCTACCTTCCAGCAGCAGCTGTGACACATTTTTGGGACCCCGGACATTAGATCCGCCGTCGCGAAGAGGACACTTGATACTCGCCGACAACATCCCGGTGAATCGCACACTTCGTACATCGAGGATGTCCTCGCACTGAGCCGGCGTGTCAATCAATCCATGCCGGAATCGGACAAAGTGCGCCACACATTGAATGGCATTGGGCCTGTTGCCTTTAATGCACTTGCTGTGCAAAACCCAGCTACCATCGCTGATGTCGTGACGACATGCCAGCGCCTTGATGCGCTGGACTCCGTTCGCCTTCAACCGGACATTGGCGACCACCACTCCACGTCAGACGGCCATCTGCGTGACCTTATCCGGGACATTATACGCGAAGAATTGCGGTTCATGGGCTTCACACCTCCTACACCACGACCTACACAGCCTTCGGGAATGCCCTTACGTGACATCATCAGGGAGGAACTTACATCTCTGACTGGCTCTGTGCCCGTACAGCCACCTGCTTCTCACCCTGTATCCACGTACCCTCAAGTTGCTGCCGTGCGTCCCAGCGACGCCCATGCGACATTGCCGCGTCCATCCTACGCGTCAGTTGTTGCCGCTCCCCCGCTGAACTACCATTCCCTGCCCCCTGAGCGTACGGCCCACCTGACCACGCTATCTACAGGTGCCCCGAATGCCTTCTATTCCCCACCGTGGCGCTCGTCTCGCCCTGTCTGCTACTACTGTGGCTATCGCGGCCACATATCTCATTTCTGCCGAAAGCGCCAGCAAGATGAGCGTCGGAAGGACGTGCGTGAACGGGATTTGTACGCCGGGGCGTCTTATCAAGGTCAGCGTTATTCGTCTCTCCCGCACCGTTCTCCATCTCCTCCGGCATCGACTGCACCACGAAACAGCGAAAACACGAGACGCGGCTCGCCTTCGCCCTTCTGCCGTTCCACTTCTCCACTTCGGCCTGCCTCATTCACCTCTGATATTCATTCGAAAAACTAAGTGATGCAGTTTGTGGAGGAAAAACTGCATTCGGAACTAGAACTGAAATTCCTCCATCAGGCCCGTGTAAGATGGTTTCTGTGGAAGTGGGAGGAGTGCGAGTCGATGCTTTGTTGGACACAGGTGCGACATTGTTTGTGATACGTGCTGATTTGTGTGAACATTTAGGAAAAGTAATGACGCCTTACGATGGCCCCACGTTAGTTGCTGCCCAGGGGAACGTCATTCGCCCTTCCGCGTTTTGTACTGTTCGTGTTTTCATCGACGGCATCCGCAATCATGTCCAGTTTGCTGTCCTGTCCCGCTGCTCTCACCAACTAATTTTAGGGTGGAATATTCTATCATCTGCTTCCGCGGCGATTTGTTGTGGACAACGCGTCGTTCACCTCGCTGACACCGACTACATGCTTGACGACGACAATCAGAAGCCACTTCGTCTGGTTACTGCGAAAGACATTGAACTGCCGCCACAACAAGAGCAAATTGTCAGCATTACGTCCAACGACATCTATCACGGGGACGTATTGGTCTCACCGTCACCACTTTGCGTTCGCAAAGGTATAGTTCTTCCGTCCGGTGTCGTTCGTTTTTGCAATGGCTCGGCACTTGTCAGCGCTGTCAACTCTACACCGGAGAAGATCTTACTGCCACAGGGCAGTACTGTGGCCCGTGTTGCTGACTTCGAGCCGGTATTTGTCACGCCACTTCAGGCCATTGCATGCAAAAAACCTTGCCTCAGTGAGCATGTTTCTTACTCCGCCTTTACCACCGCTATCAGCAGCGAATTGACATATTCACAGAGGCAGCAGCTGCTCGCATTGTTACAGAAACATGCAAATTCTTTTGATATTTCCTCGTCTAAGCTGGGTCGCACTAATACTACAGCACATCGAATTCAAACTGTTGGGACATCTGTCGTACACCGCCGACCCTACCGCGTGTCTCTAACTGAAAGAAAAATTAAAGAAGAAAACGTTGCGGACATGCTTAAACGGGAAGTCATTCGTTTTTCATCTAGCCCTTAGTCATCTCCTATTGTTTTGGTCCGCAAAAGGATGGCTCTGTGCGTTTTTGCGTGGACTACCGGGCGCTCAATAAGATCACACGCAAGGACGTGTACTCTATGCCACGCATTGACGATGCCCTTGATTCCCTACTAGGCGCGGAATTCTTTTCAAGCATCGACTTGCGTTCTGGGTACTGGCAGATTCCCGTGCATGAAGACGATAAGCAGAAAACGGCGTTTGCAACCCCTGACGGGCTATATGAATTCAACGTGATGCCTTTCGTGCTCTGCAACGTACCCGCGACTTTTGAGCGCATGATAGATACCGTGCTGCGCGGTCTGAAATGGAAAAGTTGCCTTTGCTACCTGGACGACATTATTGTGTTTTCATCAACGTTTCCTTAGCACCTAGAACGACTGGATCAAGTTCTGACGTGCCTTGCTAACGCCGGGCTTCAAATAAACTCTAAGAAATGCTCTTTCGCTAGCAAATCTATCAAGGTCTTGGGACATGTCGTTAGCAAAGATGGCATCCGGCCCGACCCTGACAAGATTTCTGCAACGATTCACTTTTCGCGTTTCGAAAAATCAAAGGAGCTTCGCAGTTTCTTTGGCCTCGCCTCCTATTTTCGCTGGTTTATCCAAAACGTCGCTTCTATTGCTGCTCCATTACACCAACTACTCACTTCGAACGTCCCCTTTCTGTGGTCTCAAGAATGTCAAACGGCATTCGAGCTGTTGAAGCGGTCACTCACGTCTGAACCTCTGCTCTGCCACTTCGACGAAGCCGCACGGACTATCCTTTATACCGACGCTAGCGGCCTTGGTATAGGAGCCGTTCTTCTACAACGCGACAAGTCTTCCCTAGAGAAAGTTGTTGCATATGCCAGTCGCGTACTCACCCCTGCTGAAAAGAACTACACTATAACTGAGCAAGAGTGTTTGGCTGTGGTTTGGTTGGTCCAGAAGTTCCGTCCCTATCTCCACGGCTGTCACTTCACAATCGTTACGGACCACCATGCTTTATGCTGGATTTCTACACTGAAGAACTTGTCCGGACACTTGGGTCGGTGGATACTACGCTTGCAGGAGTACGACTTTGACATAAGTTACAAGTCAGGCAGAAAACATCGAGACGCCGATGCTTTATCTCGTTGCCCACTTCCAACTACCCATATCAGCGTTGGTGAGAACTCAACCGCCACATCTACCAAAGTTCATACGCTCGCATCAATGACGCAACCCTTTTCGGACGACCAGGCAACATTTATCTCCCACCAGCGGTCTGATTCGAACTGCAGATGCATCATGGACCACATTTTGGGAGTTTCTCATCCACCAAACGCGCGACTTCGTCGTCAACTCCTGCACTTTAAGCTGGACAACGGGGTTCTCTACCGCCACGTCTACCACCCTGACGGTCAGCGCTGGGTTCCTGTACTGCCACGCTCTCTTCGACTTCAGGTGCTCAAAACCTTCCACGACAACTTGACTGCTGGTCATCTTGGTTTTAAAAAAACTCCTGACCGCATTCGATGTCGTTATTACTGGCCTGGTCTTTCTTCTAGTGTAGCGCGGTACGTCGGTTCCTGCTACCTATGCCAGCGTCGTAAACTCCCCACGTCTGCACCTGCTGGACCTCTACAGCCACTTCCGTGCCCGTCAATGCCTTTAGAGGTTATAGGTGTTGACCTTTACGGGCCTCTCCCCGTCACATCTCTTGGCAAACGATGGATAGTGACAGCCGTGGACCACCTGACACGATACGCTGAGACTTCCTCTGTTATTACAGGCTCAGCTGTGGAAGTTGCAAACTTTATTCTTCACGCCATAATCCTGCGTCATTGGGCTCCTCGTGTACTGCTTAGTGATCGCGGCAAAGTGTTCCTGTCACAAATGGTAAATTAAGTACTGCGCGGTTCTGGAACTACTCACAAGACAGCTTCAAGCTACCACCCTCAGACAAATGGTCTCACAGAAAGATTTCACCGAACCCTTGCAGACATGATAGCCGTTTACGTCCAACCCGACCACAAAAACTGGGATACTCTTTTACCATTCCTGACATTCGCTTACAACACCACCGTTCAGCGAACAACTTGCTACTCACCGTTTTATCTCGTGTACGGACGCACCTCGACTACCTTTCTCGACGTCTCCTTCTTTAGCAGCCATGGGAATTCATGTCAGTCTTCTAGCGAAGAATACATTTCCCGCCTGGCCCAGTCTCGCCATCAGGCTCGCATCAATACTGAAGCGAGACAGCACGAGCGGAAGATCACCTATGACGAATCCCACCGCGTTGTGTCTTTCCAACCTTGTGACGAGGTGCTGCTTCTGATACCTATTCACACTCCTGGTCTCTGTGACAAATTCCAACCACGCTTCGTCGGGCCATACATTGTTTTAGAACAGACTTCGCCGGTTAATTATCGTGTGACACCACTCGTCGCCCCAACAGACCGCCGCTACCGCAGCACAGAGAATGTCCACGTTTGTCGCACGAAACCTTTCACGCGACGTTCCCCGTCACTTTGACTTACGGTGGCCAGGGTGTCCGCTTCCAAGTGGGGGGAATTAGTGTGGGCATTTGTTACTTACATCGTCCTCATCCCTGCATGATCACAATCACCATCATCCACTTGTCTCTTTGTCCTCATTGCCACTCTGGGTCATCCTCATCGTCATCGTCTGTGTACTGGCTCTGCCCGTTCGTTGTTCGAGGTCTTTCCTCAATTAAACGCTGTCGCAACCAAGACCACCAAGACTTCATAATATATATATATATATATATATATATATATATATATATCTTGAAAGTCTTCCTGAATTCGGGTCGAGTTACAAGTCACCAGATGAAGCGAACGCGCATACGAAAAATGATACTTTATTGCCAACGTTACGGCCGGGACCCGGCATTCGTCAGGGCATTCGTGCATATTACACTAACACGCACTTCTTATGGACATAGCATGGGGGCCCCCAATTGTGAATAATCACTCTTAGCAATATTGACATACATGTTAACAAAAAGATATTCAGACATACGCAACATTTTATTGATAGCGGAGCAGCAGTGCGCTATTCAGAATATGGTAGGGCAAGGTGACTTGAAAACATAGATACAAATATTATGACGGACACTTGGGATGTCGCGACATTTATGAACGAATAGAAACAATAAAAGAAGGCAATGCCATGTTAAGTTACGTTCGTTGTCAATGAAATATACATGAGCATAATATCACTATTGATGTCACAATGTGGTAACAGAGCGTGCATGCGTTCTGGTCAACTAAGTAATGTGTCACCAATGACACCGCAACGTAATCACGGCAGTGAACAAACGTGTATGTGGGCTACGGCGGTTGATTTATCTGTTTTGCCGGTAAAAACGTATGCCTTCCTGGGTTCTCGTTTATTCCAGACGCTATAGCGTTAAATTTATGAATAAAAGATTCACGAACTACCCTTTCATAGTGTGATTTGAAACCAGATTCGAGTATTGTGGCAGTTATGTTGTCGAAAGAGTGGCCTGAGGTAGCGAGGTGTTTGGACAGGGGAAGGCTAGGCAGGCACAAGACGTGTGACCTGTGATTATTGAAGCGCAACCGGAAAGCTGTCTCCGTTTGGCCAATATATCGGAGGACCAATATATTGATATGCAGAGTTCTTGTCGTGGGTGTCTTGTTGTGTTGAACGGATATTGACGGATATCTGTTCAACACAACAAGACACCCACGACATGAATTCTGCATATCAACATACACCAGGAGCCCCACACCCACCCAACATCACAGACGAGTTCCCGACGATCGGCGAAACTGTGACTCCCGCGAGCCACAAGCATTCCCTCACCATCATCAACAGCACACCACTACTAGGGGGGAAGTCAGCTGAACAGCCAACACGCGTCCCTCCATTGCGGATGTCGAGACCAAAAGCACTACACGACAGCACCACTACACCACTCCTCAAAGGGAAGCCTGCCAAACTACGAAATCGCGTCCCCATATTGCGGACTCCGGAACTGCCTACGAACACGTTCGCCGGGAGCCCAACGCCGAAATCCTCCCTACAACGACGAAGGCCTGCCGGACATAACTACAACCTGCGCACCTCATCAGTGCCATCCGCGCACCCTAAAGAAGATTGACTTCAGAAATGTAAGTCCTCCTCATCGCTTCCCAGTTGCAGTGCCACTTTCTTTAAAGTACGAAAACTTGCTGACAAACAAATTAGACATGAAATGCATAAATCAACAATGCAAGTGCACCTTCGTGCTAGAATAGCCCCCAAGGGTATGAGACTCTCCCTCACACCAGCCGCTACAAATTTAGATAAACACGACCAAATAACATGGAAAAATGTCCTCCTTGAGGCATCTCTTAAATTAACAGAAATCGCTCTTATTCACAGTGATAAGCAGGTCAAGAAACTGGTCGCTATGACTAACACCATTCTCCGCCACAACACTTTATCGAACGAAGAAATCACCCGAATAAGAGACTTTGAACAGTATAAATACCAAGCCACCATGACCACTAAAATTAATGAACTCAAAAGAGACCATGTGCCCAAACCCGCGTTCCCTGATATAGTTCCTTATCACTACACCACCACCCAGGAAACCACTAACGGTACAAACAAGCACCCATCTAGAAACGCACCTTGTGACACTGTGGTAGTAAACCTATCGGACACGAGCTTGTCACCTGACGAAGAAAAACTGCTATCTAAGGGACTAAGGTTCTGCCTGACCACAAAATTTTTCGATAAATTCCACTTGCTCCGAGACCTCGACAACTTTGCTCGAAGCTTAAGGTTGCGCGAATATTTCTTGGACAGGCCTTCTAACCACGAAACAATTCACCGTCGTAAATCAAATGATTGAACACCGAACAGCAATCGAGACAAGTGCCTTGACCTCTATATCACCGCAGTACAGGAAGATATAGTACACGAATACCACAGACAGAAAGGAAACCGAGAAAACTTGACAAAATCATAAAAAAGTAAGTATGAGAAATCTGGCATCTAGGACAGACATAACAATACAACTCGCCGACAAAGGAGGAGCAATTGTAGTCCTTAATACAACCAACTACTTACAAGAAGCATACCACCAACTAGACGACTCAAGATTTTACGAACGCCTCCCAGGTGATCCTACAGACGAATACAAACGTATCGTATCAACAAAACTAAAGAAAGTGTTGGATGCAGAAAAGATAACCAACACTGACCACAAACTGATGCGAGCAGCATACCCTCGTCAAGGTCGCTTGTACATCTTCCCAAAAATTCATAAACCCGGTAACCCAGGTCGACCAATCATATCAGGAATCGGTACAATAACTGAACCCATATAAGGGTAGGTGGACAAACTAATAAGCCACATTCCATGCATCCTTGTGTCGTACATAAAAGACACCATACATTTTCTTCAAGACATTGCAGGTCTGTGTGTGCCAAAAAACTCGTACTTGGATACTCTTGATGTCTCTTCATTGTATACAAATGTTCCTCACGATGATGGCATAGCTGCATTACGAAACATGTACACAAATCATAGACAATCTAACACCCCAGATTTCTGTGCCATCGCCACTTTGACTAGGATGGTCCTCCATTTAAATTCATTCAAGTTTAACCAAGAGTATTTTCGACAAGTCGGCGGGACCGCTATGGGCACCAAAATGGCGCCTAATTATGCAAACATATTTATGGGAAAGCTAGAATCAGAATTTTTTAAACAAAGTTTCTTGAAACCAATGTTATACAGAAAATACATAGACGACATCTTTCTTATTTGGACCCACAGCGAGGATGAACTTCTCAGCTTTATCGACACTTACAATGCTGTACATCCGAACATACACTTCACACACACATACTCGCAAATAACCGTAAACTTTCTTTATTTTACCATAACGATAGATGAAAAGAAGCTCTCTACAACCCTATATCGCCAACCAACGGATTGACAACAATACCTCCATTACCAAAGCGATCACCCGCACCACTCTAAAAACAGTATTCCATGCAGCCAGGCTCACCGGTTTAAGCAAATCCGCTCTAGAAATGCTGACTTTGAAACAAGCTCACAGAGGCTAAAACTTATGCTCGAGAAACAAAAATACCTCCCACATGTAATTGATGACGCTGTTCAAAAAGCGAGAAAACCATAGCGTGAAGACTTACTTATGAAGCGACCACCGCAAGAAGACCCACAACAAACAAACCTCTGCTTGACTTACAGCACAAACTTCCCCAATGTGAAAAAAATCCTTAAACGACATTACAACAATCTGGAACAAAGTGAACATCTGAAACTCGCATTCCCATCCACTCCAGGTGTCGTTTGCCGACGACCGCGTAACCTTAAAGACACACTTGTCCACTCTCAAATTAATACATCACCCCCCTATAATTCATGCGGACCTTTTTTAAAGCCACGATGTCCTGTACTTAGGACGATGCGAGAAATACACAATTCAACCAGCACACAATCTAAATTTTCGATTAACATACGAGAAAACCTAACATGCGATTCCTCTAATGTGGTATACCTGCTCGAATGCAACGTGTGTATAATGCTGTACATCGTAGAAACAGAAACACCATTTATAATTCGCTTAAATAATCACAGAGCCCATGCTAAATCAGCACCAAGTCTACCTGTATCGAAACTTCTCAATCTTCTGAATCATTCATTCGACAAACTATCAGTAACGCTCTTAGAGACGGAATTTAAATCAAATCGAGAACGTGAACAACGAGAGTCATACCTTATCTACCAATTTAACACCCTAGATAGAGGAATAAATGAGAATCCTGGTACACTTGCAGCAATTAAAGCATTAGAAAACAATAACGGCAATTATGAAAATAGTAACTGAGTTAATGGCACTGCAGCTGCGAAGGGCACAGGACAACTGAAAACAATGCCAAGTGTGACTACTCTTCCTAAGTACAGCTGTCGTCTGTTTTCCGTTTTTACTCTACTACCCAATCAATTGTGCCAAGCGTGACATGCCCAACAGCAACCCTGGACACAGTCGGGAAGTCCTTACTGCAGGCGTGATCCAGAGGCGGGCAAGAAATTCGCATTGCGCCCGCTTGCCAGCCTCTGCGGCAATACGCGGCACCTGTCTTTCTACGATGATATGTCGACGGGCACTGAGTAGTTTAAAGGCTTAAACTTCTTAAAAAAGCTCTTTTTGCCCCACACCAAACCGCCCGAGCCAGGAGGCGCCATCTGGTCGGCAAGAATGGGTTAGTGAAAGGTGGTGGTAGTGGTTAGAAGATGAGAAAAGGCACCTGATTACTGCAACCCGGTCGGGAGCATGGTGCAGTGCCGATTAGTTAAAGGAAGCGTACACAGACCCAAGAGAGCAGAAAGGTGAAAAGGAGAAAGGGGAGAGAGATGGAGGGGGAAGTGGAAAGAAGAGTAGAAGGGAGCGCCCCAAGGAGGGTGCCATGATTAAGAAGTCCGCACTAGAGATCTATAAACTTTATGCAGGAAATAGCCAAGGAAAGAATCTATGATGATACTCGGGGTAGATCTTTACTGTTTGAGGCCAGGATGTGAGTATTGCGATCAAAGACATATCGGGCCAAATACGAAGGGGTAGACACGGTATGCAGTGCGTGTGGAGAGGAAGAAGAAACTGCCGAACACTTGATCATGTTCTGTAAAGGGCTTCACCCTATAGTTCAGGTTGATGGCGCAGAGTTTTCCGAAGCACTGGGGTTTAGGGACAGTGAGGGCAAAATAGACTTTAAGCGGGTAGAATTAACTGGAAGGAGGTTATCTGATTGGTGGCCAAAGTCAAGGCATGAGTGAATATTGAACCCTTCGCTGCAAAGTATGAATCCTCAACCTCACTATATAAGGGAAAAAAATAAATCTAGTTTTTGGTTCATTAAGTATTACGGCTTGGTGGCGCTAGCCACCGCCCGATCTAAAGGGTACAGCCATACCCATTCATTCATTCATTCATCCATTCATCTTATACTCTATCTTTTTTTCCTTCTTTTTTCTTTTGCCCTTTTTTTCTCTTTTTTTTTCTCCCTCTCCGATTTCAGATTGTGTAAAGCTAAACACCAACAAACTGTACCTTCAATCCTGATGAAGTCCAGACTCTAGGTCAAAACGTCGAAATGAACCACGTTGTAACCGCTCACGGAGGATCCACTTGACTATATACAACGCTACGGCCACTCAACCGCCATGCCTATATATATATATATATATATATATATATATATATATATATATATATATATATATATATATATATATATATAGAGTGGGAGTAATAATTCAATAGGCCAGTTAGTCTTCGTGAAGGTATGGAATACGGCACAATGAAAGCTTTGTCAACAATAATAAATATATTTACTTCCCAACAGTTTTGGGAGGGTGCTCCCTTCACCAGGGGATGAGTTATACTAACATGAACTTCCAAACTTCGTTGCTGCCGCATCCCTCTCGCCTTGAAGGATGTTTGCGAGAGTGAGAGAGAACCAAAAAAAGAAAGAAAGCACTAAAGAGAAGAAAAAACACGAAAAGAAAAAACAGAAAAGGAAAAAAGAAAGGAAGTAGAAAAGAGGAAGAACTACTGTCACAACTGAGAACGAAACCAAATGTCCGTGTACGTCCACATCCGGTTATTATCCCGTGCTGGTCAGTTCTCGACCTGTGTCGGGTCACCCAAGATTGTCGCTGTGGTGGCGGGAGGGGTCCGTGCCGGCATGCGTAAGGAAAGGGTTTCCACATAATGGGTCGGTCGGCTCTTTATATTATATATATATATATATATATATATATTGTGAGCGCTGATTGTGTTGCTCATCATTTTCACTTTCACCTGCGCATACAAAGCACCGTGATCATCATCATCGTAGCCGCTCGCTGCTTGTTCGGTTGCTGGCTCGCGCGTCTGGGTTGACAATAAAACGGTCGCTCCTTCGTACCTGACGTCGTCTCACAAGTGGTGGAGCGTGCTGTGATTCCCAAGTCCTCGTGCACTACCGGTCACCTCTGGAGCTCCGATCAGGTCGACGGCTGTGCTTGCCAACAGTGATGGCGCAAAACGACCCACCCCCTGCCGCCTTCTTCGCACCACCCGCTCAGCCTGCTGGGCCTCTCCACACCGTGAGTACCTCGCAACGAGACCCTCCAGTGTTTTCTGGCCTTCGCGGTGAGGACGTAGAAGAATGGCTGGACAGTTACGACCGTACCAGTGCTTGCAATTACTGGGATGAGGCACATAAGCTGCGCTATGTACCCTTTTATCTGAAGGAGGTTGCTAAGACGTGGTATCATAACCACGAACGCGACTTTCCTGATTGGTCAGCATTCACGGTGCAGCTGCGTCAAATATTCGGCACTTCTACAGGACGCTCTGAGGTAGCTAAACAGAAGCTCGCTACCCGCATCCAGGGGCCTGACGAATCGTACACATCGTACATTGAAGACGTTCTGGCCCTCTGCCGCCGCGCCCAAAAGGACATGCCGGAGGCCGATCGTATTCGGCAAGTAATGAAAGGCATCAACTCCGTCGCCTTTAATGCTCTTGTCATGCAGAGCCCGACAACAGTTCAGGACATTATTACCACCTGCCAGCGCCTGGACGCACTTTACTCAATGCGCCTTCCACACGCCTCCTATGACACTCGTCTTACTGGCGAGCATGAGCTGCGAGCTCTAATTCGCACCATAGTGAGAGAGGAACTTCACAGCCTTGTTCCTGCCAGCGCACCGACTTCACCTGCCCGCTCACCCCCTCCTAACCTGCGGGAAATTATAAAGGACGAATTGGCGTCGATGACGAGCGTCGCACGTGCCCCGCCTCCTGTGCCCTTACATGTGCCTACGTATGCCGAAGTCGTGTCACGGCCTCCTCCACCTACTCCACCTGTAACTACGGACGTCGTATACGACCATTTGGCCGCGATGGCAGCCAAGGCACCACCACAACCACACTTCCCTGCCTGGCGCCCTACGCGCCCCGTCTGTTACTACTGTGGCATAAGAGGACATATCTCCCGCTTTTGCCGTCGGCGCCAGCAAGATGAACGACGAGGTTATTCTTCGTACGAGAGTGACCGGGCTGCGAGGTCTGACCCCTACGTTCCAGGAACCTACATTCCCTCGTCACGACGTTCGCCTTCGCCTCCTTTGTCCCACGGTGAACCTCGTTCTTCCCGCTCACCCCGCCGTCGTTCACCATCGCCCTTCCGCCGTACTACTTCGCCTTTACGTTCTGCCCGGATGCCCCTCGACAGCCACTCGGAAAACTAGCAGCTGCAGTTTTTGGAGGAGAAACTGCCTGTCGTCGAAGTGTCCCAATTCCTCCTGCGCGCCCTGCAAATTTACTAACTGTTTGTGTAGAAGGCATTTCGGTTGACGCACTCGTGGACACTGGAGCAGCCATTTCGGTCATTGATCGCGAACTATGTCATCGTCTACGAAAAGTGCAAACTCCATATGTTGGTCCGGTGTTATGTGGTGCTAATGAAAATAGAATTTACCCTATTGGACAATGCACTGTTCGTGTTCTGATCGACGGAATTCGTCACCATATACAATTGGCTGTGCTTTCTTCATGTGCTCATCCGATTATATTGGGCTGGGACTTCCTGTCAGCCGCTTCCGCTGTCATTTCGTGTGGTCCGCCCGTTATTCGCATTACGGACACTGAAAATTCTAGTGCTTACGATTTTTCGTCGCCTCACCTTGTTGCAGCTGCAGACTTTGTACTGCCCCCGGCCCAAGAACGTATCCTCACCATTAGATCCAGCGATACCATTGACGGTGACGCAGTGGTTGTCCCCGATCAGCGCTGCATTTTCCGAGGAATCGCCATCGCATGTTGTCTAGTGCGGTTTTCGCGTGGTCATGCCAGTATCACCGCCTACAACACGACAACAGAGCCACAACTACTGCCAGAGGGGTCCACTGTTGCCAGCCTTATCGACATAGCACCGGTATGTGTCGTCACTGTATCGTCTCCGCCGTCAGTCGCTAAGTGTACGCCACCAGGAGGCTCATCTAATGCGCTTAAAGCCACTTTGAGTCCATATCTCACTCCAACGCAAACTAATGACTTAATGGCCCTTTTAACAAAACACAAGACTTGTTTTGACGTTTGTTCGGACGGCTTAGGTCAAACTACGGTGACCTCTCATCACATCGCCACAGACGGTTCTCGTATTATCCGCCGTCGCCCTTACCGCGTGTCGTCTTCAGAACGCAAGGTCATCGAGGAACAAGTCAATGACATGCTCGCACGCAACGTTATCAGGCCTTCCACAAGCCCTTGGTCTTCTCCTGTTGTCCTAGTTAAGAAAAGGGACGGATCAGTGCGATTTTGCGTTGATTACAGGGCACTAAACAAAATTACGCGCAAGGATGTATATCCTATGCCTCGAATTGACGATGCACTTGACACCTTACAGGGTGCAGAATATTTCTCAAGTCTCGACCTACGATCTGGGTATTGGCAGATCCCGATGCATGAGTCTGATAAAGAGAAGACAGCGTTTGCTACTCCTGATGGTCTCTTCGAATTCAATGTGATGCCTTTTGGGCTCTGCAATGCCCCAGCCACATTTGAGCGGATGATCGATACGGTGCTGCGTGGCCTAAAATGGAAGACCTGTCTTTGTTACCTGGACGACATCGTCATCTTTTCATCCAGCTTCTCGCAACACCTAGAACGTCTAGACGAGGTGCTCACATGTCTAGCCAAAGCCGGTCTCCAGCTAAATACCAAGAAGTGTCGGTTTGCGAGCCGCAGCATCAAAGTGTTAGGCCACGTTGTCAGCAAGCTTGGCATCGAACCTGATCCCGACAAAGTGGCCGCTGTGCTGCACTTTCCTAAGCCCACCACGCTCAAAGACCTTCGCAGCTTCCTCGGCTTAGCCTCTTACTTCCGCCGTTTTGTCCGTGATTTTGCCACTATCGCGGCTCCTCTTCACAAACTCCTGACCACAAGTGCATCATTTCTTTGGACAGATGACTGTGAAGCTGCTTTCCAGACCCTGAAGCGATGCCTCACGTCAGGGCCAGTTCTTCGCCATTTTGATCCCACAGCCCCTACTATATTACACACTGACGCAAGTGGGCACGGAATCGGCGCTGTCCTGCTGCAGCGTGACCAGGCTTCACAAGAGCAAGTCGTGGCTTACGCGAGCCGTACTCTCTCCCCAGCGGAACGCAATTACAGCATCACTGAACAGGAATGTCTCGCTATCGTATGGTCCGTGCAAAAATTTCGCCCCTATTTGTATGGCCGCCGCTTCACGATCGTCACGGATCATCATGCGCTCTGTTGGTTGTCATCATTAAAAAACTTGTCAGGACGCCTCGGTCGTTGGGTGCTCCGACTGCAGGAGTATGACTACAGTGTCACATACCGGTCGGGTCGCAAACACCAAGATGCCGACGCTTTGTCACGCTGTCCGCTGTTGCAAAATCATGACGCATCTACCTGCTGCGCAGCACCTCCCAGCCAAGAGACCAAGCAGATGACCAGTCTTAGTCCCATCGAGCCCACTGCACCGGATGACTTCCTTCAATCCGCAGACCTCACCTCGCTCCAACGTGCAGACACATACTGCCGTACAATCATCGATCGGCTCACCGGCTCATCTCGTGCTCCCAACAGCCGCTTGCGACGACAACTCACGCGTTTCAAACTTCATGACGGAACGCTACTTCGACAAACTTACCATCCTCTCGGTAGCCGATGGGTCCCGGTCATACCTCGCTCACTTCGACTCCAAGTCTTAGAAGCCTTTCATGACGACCCGACGGCTGGCCACTTGGGTTTTCATAAAACCTACGATCGCATTAAGACTCGCTGCTTCTGGCCTGGCCTCTCCACTAGTGTTTCCAGGTACGTCACTTCCTGTTCATCATGTCAGCACCGAAAACGTTCGACATCTCTTCCCGCCGGCCCTCTACAACCTCTCCCGTGCCCATCCGCTCCCTTCGAGTTCGTCGGCATAGACTTATACGGACCCCTTCCGCTTACCGCCGCCGGTCACCGCTGGATTGTTACTGCCGTAGACCATCTTACTCGCTACGCTGAGACGGCAGCTCTTCCTACTGGAGCTGCCAGCGAAGTAGCCGACTTTGTTCTGCGTGCCATTATCCTGCGCCACGGCGCCCCTCGTGTTCTCCTGAGTGACCGTGGCAAGACATTTCTTTCTCGTGTGCTCGCTGAAGTTTTACAGGCCTCTGACACAATCCATAAGACCACCTCGGCATATCATCCGCAAACAAATGGTCTTACTGAGCGTTTTCATAGAACTTTGTCAGACATGATCTCTATGTATGTCCAACCCGATCACAAGAACTGGGACACAATACTACCTTTCGTCACGTTTGCCTATAACACTGCCCTACAACGCACTACAAGTTACAGCCCGTTTTTTCTTGTGTATGGCCGTGCACCATCTTTTGTTCTAGACACCAGCTTTTTGTCCACGCCTTCTGTCCCATCTGCGTCCCTTCCGGAAGAATTCGCTGCCCGTGTCAACCACTGCCGCACAATCGCCCGCGCCAACACCTCTACCATTCAGGCCCAGCGAAAAGTTCGTTGTGATGCGACACGTCGAGTTGTGTCATTCTACCCAGGCGACGAAGTGCTCCTCTGGACACCTGTTCGCACACCCGGCCTCTGTGAAAAATTCATTCACAGATACCTGGGTCCTTACACCGTGCTTGAACGAACATCGGCCGTAAATTATCGCGTCGCTCCGGTTACTTCGGCTTCTGATCGCCGTCGTCGCGGGACCGAGATCGTCCATGTGTCTCGCCTGAAACCTTACATCCGGCGCTCATACACTTACTAAATGAACGCCTTGCAGACCGCTTTCGTGTAGGGGGGAAATAGTGTGAGCGCTGATTGTGTTGCTCATCATTTTCACTTTCACCTGCGCATACAAAGCACCGTGATCATCATCATCGTAGCCGCTCGCTGCTTGTTCGGTTGCTGGCTCGCGCGTCTGGGTTGACAATAAAACGGTCGCTCCTTCGTACCTGACGTCGTCTCACAATATATATATATATATATATATTGCAGTGAAGAAGAGGGGCTTCAGCGGCATTTCTCGGCGCCTCCGGGGCATCGTCATCAGCATAAGCTCGTGTGCCTGCTGCGCTTGACGGGATGCTGCTGACTGCTTCGCTTTCTGCGTTCTGCTCTGCAAATAAACCCCGTTACAAGTGGTGTAGTCTGCTGGGTTTCAATCACCCTGGAGCTTCGAAATCACATTTTACCATCTATTATGCCTACCGACGCAAGCGCCGCTCCAACTCCTCCACCGGCACCGCCTACTCTTCTCTGCGCGGGTTCTCTGCGTCTGCGAGACCCCCTGTTTTCTCAGGCACAGAAGACATGAACGTTGACGACTGGATTTCAATGTACGAGCGAGTGAGTACTCACAACAAATAGGATGACGCCGCCAAGTTGGCCTATGTCTCCTTCTACTTGTCGGACGTGGCCAAGCTGTGGTTTATAAACCACGAAGCGGAACTCTCTACATGGTCTGTCTTCAAAACAAGCCTCACACAAGTTTTAGGACGGCCTGAGGTATGCAAACGCTGTGCCGAAAAACGCTTGCATACTCGGTCCCAGCAGCTTGGTGAGAATTTCACAAGCTATATTGAGGACGTTATGGACCTTTGCAAGTGAGTCAACGAGTCGATGTCCGAAGACCTTAAGATCAAGCACATCATGAAGGGCATTGAGGACGACGCTTTCCAAATGTTGCTTTCTAAGAGTCCTCGCACTGTCCTAGAACTGACCGAGATAAGCCAGAGTTTTCACGAGTTACGCAGGCAACGTCTTTCCACCCGACGTCCCTCGGTGCTCGACGACTCTTTGTCCAGCCTGTACACGCTTGGCATAGGAGAAGACCATGCCCCTCTTCTACCCAAGATCGAAGAGTTCATCCGCGCTAAGGTCGCTCGTCAGCTCTCTTTGATGTTCTGCGTACCGGACCAACCACGCAGATTGATGTCTACACTCCGCGACTTCATTCAAGACCAGGTCGTACAAGTTCTTCCTCCCGTCCGTGAATCACCCCTAGTCGTCGCACCTCTCACCTACGCCGAGGCCGTTGCTCGACCTCGACAGCCTGCATTTGAGCCAGCGACTGTGTATTCGCCGCCGCCCTTTTCGCCGCCGCCTATGCCGATACCACCTCGGCCGCAGTTTTCTGCCCCCCAGCCACAAGTCGGAGTCTACTCCGACCAATGGCGGACCTACGACAACAGTCCCATATGTTTTGCTTGTGGCGGTATTGGCCACGTGGCACGTTATTGTCGTCGTCGCCAGGCTTCTAAGAACATTTGACGAATGCCCTTTTTCGACCCTCAGTTTTCATCTACGCCTTCAAGCCCTCCTTCCTCTTCCTTTCCTTCTGATCGTCCACACGGCCCGACCCGCCGCTCCCCATCTCCACGTCGACGTTCGCTTTCACCTATGCGTCCCCGTTCCGGACCCACCGACCAGGAAAACTAACGGCCGCAGTTCCCGAGGCACGAACTGCGTCCCCGTCGCCATGCACAAGTCCTCGCCCCTGTATAGCTAACGTCATTGAAGTGTCAGTCGATGGTATCGTCGTCATGGCGCTTGTCGACACCGGAGCTGCTCTATCCGTCCTTTCCATCAACCTGTGCCGCAAACTCCGCAAAGTTCTGACGCCGTTATCCGGCCTCTCTCTTAGAACGGCTAACGCACAAAGTGTAACACCTTTCGCAGCCTGTACCACACGAGTCGTGATCGAAGGGATTGTGTATATCGTCGAATTCGTAGTGATGCCCTCGTGTTCCCATGACATGATACTCGGCTGGGACTTCCTTGCTAAAATAATGCCGTCATTGACTGCTGTCGTGCTGAACTTGAGCTATCTGCACTTCCTGATGATGACGCTGTCGAAGCCTCCCTGCCGTGTTATAAACTGTTTGTTTCCGACGACACCACCGTACCACCGCGCTCTTCTCTGCTGGTGACTGTGTCGTGTGACGCTATTTCTGACGGTGATGTTTTATTTACGCCTTCTATAGACACTATTTTACGAGGCCTCAAGTGGAACACAAGTTTATGCTGCCTCGATGACGTAGTTGTCTTTTTCACCAATTTCGACACCCAGTTAAATCGTCTCGAGCACGTCCTCACACGCCTCACCGACACCGGCCTTCAACTCAACCTCGAGAAGTGTCGTTTTGGTGCCCGGCACCTCACCATTCTTGGCCACGTCGTATAGCGGGACGGCATACTTCCCGACCCCGCCAAGCTTCGAGCAGTCGCCGATTTTCCGAAGCCAAAGAACTTGAAGGAACTTAGAAGTTTTGTCTGCTTGTCGTCACACTTCCGACGCTTTATTAAAAATTTTCCTTCCGTATGTGCGCCCCATACGGACCTTCTTAGCGGCGACAAGGACCTTTCCACCTGGTCACCAATGCGACGATGCGTTCACCAAATTACGCCACCTGCTAACTTCACCACCCATCCTCCGCCACTACGACCCTGCCGCTCCCACGAAGGTTCATACTGAGGCCAGCGGTGTTGGACTTGGCGCTGTGCTCGCGCAACCAAAGGCAGAGTTTGATGAATATGTCGTCGCCTGCGCAAGCCGAACTTTCACGAAAGCCGAGGCTAACTACTTCTTGACCGAGAAAGAGTGTTTAACTATTATTTGGGCCCTTGGAAAATGTCGCCCCTACCTGTATGGTCACGCATTCGACGTCGTTACTGACCACCACGCCCTTTGTTGGCTATTCACACTTAAAGACCCTTTCGGACGACTTGCTCGCTGGGCGCTCAATTTTCAGGAATACGACATCCGCGTTATTTACAGATCCGGTCGTAAGCATACGAACGCTGACGCCCTTTCTCGAGTACCCATATCGGGTGAAGGTGTTTGCCTCTCTTCCCTCGAGCCTGCACTTGCGCCATCCGCCTTGCGCAACATGACGGTGGAACAACGAAAGAATTGCTGGATAAGTGGCCTCATAAGCATTCTTTCTGATCCTCTCAATCCTACGCCGTCTCGCGCCCTCCGCCTCCAGGCTAGCAGCTTTTGCCTAAGGCATGATCTTCTTCATCGAGGCAACTACCTTTCTGACGGTCGCAGTGTCTCCTTTTGATACCCCGCCATCTTCGAGCTGCTATCTGCGAAGATTTTAACGCGGACCCGCAGTGCGCCCACGCAGGCCTCTTCAAGACATACGCTAGGCTTCGACTCAAACTTTATTGGCGTTGCATGTATAACTACGTGCGGAAATTCATTTGCTCGTGTGCTCAGTGCCAACAAAAAAAGTTACCTCCCGAGCAAGTCTACCCGCCACAACTTCTTCCTTGTCATAGTCGACCTTTTGATCGCGTCGGCATTGACAATTACGGACCACTACTATCAACTCTAGCTGGTAACCGCTGGAATATTGTTGCGATATACCATCTGACACGCTATGCCGAAACAGCCGCACTGCCGACTGCCACCGCCCGTGACGTTGGAACGTTTCTGTTGCAACGTTTCATTCTGCATCATGGTGCCCCTTGCGAGCTCTTAAGTGACAGAGGCCATGCCTTCCTTTCTGACGCCTTGAAGGCATTACTCAACAACTGCCGAATCGTGCACCGCACAAGTACAGCGTACCACCCTCAAACGAATGGCATGACGGCGCGCTTCAACCGCACTCTGGGCAATATGCTGTCGATGTACGTCGCCTCTGATCATTCAAATTGGGACCAAGTTCTCCCGTTCGTCACCTACGCGTATAATACTGCCGTACTTTCTTCTGTACGGACGAGAACCTTCAAATACAGTAGACACTATTCTTCCATAACCTTATGAGTCCAAAAGTACAACTCTGTCCGAAGCTGCCCAACTTGCTGAAGAATGCCGCCAGCTTGCCCGCTCTTTCACTACCGAGGACCAGCGGCAGCAGCAATCCCGCCAGACTGTGCACCGTTCGGCTCCAAAATTTCCACCTGGTTCATTGGTATGGCTTCGGGCACCTGCTACAGCACCTGGCCGCTCCACAAAGCTTCTTCCCAAATACATCGCGCCGTACCGCGTTAAGAGCAAACGTCACTCGTCAACTATATTGTGAAGCCCATCATCCTAACCACAGACGTACGCTACCGCGGCCGCGACAATGTCCACGTCTCTCGCCTCAAGCCATATTATGACCCATTAGTCGTTTCTACTCCCTAATCCTCCAGGATGGCGCCTTTTTGTGCGGAGGGCGATTATAGTGAGAAAGAGGAGCTTCAGCGGCATTTCTCGGCGCCGCAGGGGCATCGCCATCAGCATAAGTTCGTGCTTGCTGCGCTTGGCCGGACGATGCTGACTCCTTCACTTTCTGCGTTCTGCTCTGCAAATAAACCCTGTTACAATATATATATGTATATATATAAATATATACATTATATAAATATATATATATATATATATATATATATTATATATTTATATTGGAATGAATAGGGGGCATTTAGCAGTGCCTCCGAACGACGAGAAAGAGGACCGTGGTTCGTGCTCGTGATAGCTACGATTCGGATCGTTGAGCGCATGACCTGTGTTCGTTTTTTTAATAAACGCGTCGCGGACTCAACGCTCAACGCGTACTACCAAGTGGTCAAGTGGTAGAAGTGCTGGGTAGTACGCATTGAGCAATGAGTCCGCGACGCGTTTAATAAAAAACGATTACAGGTCGTTTATTCAAAAAACGAACCTGCTTTCGGTCCCAACCACTATGTTCCGCTGAGAATGTATAGGGCAACTTGAGGGCGTTGATTCAGTCTGCCCTGGCTCACTACCTTTTCGCACAGCAAGCCTTCATGTCGCGAGCGTTAATCGCGATACCATCGCCAACACATCTACCCCAAGTGCCTTCCTTCCATTCATTGCTGTGGACCTTCCCAGCGTTCAGCGGACGCAACTCTTGAAGCTTCTCGGCCGCTTTCGGATGTCTTTCGGTTAGAAGCAACCCAGTTTAGCCAGAACAACTTCAATCGCTCATCATATAGACACGGGCAAACACGCATACCTGCACCAACGTCCATACTGTGTCTCTCAAGCTGAACGTCGGGTTATTGAAGACCAGGTGACTGACATGCTAAGTCAGGGAGTCATACAGCCGTTCCACAGTTCCTGGGCGTCCCCGGTGGTGCTCGTGAAAAAGAAGGACGGTAGAATCCGCTTCTGTGTTGATTATAGGCACCTTAACAAGAACACGCGCAAATATGTCTATCCGCTCTTCAGAATTGATGAGGCGCTCGACTCTTTGCAAGAAGCGGAGTTTTTCTCTTTGCTGGATCTTCGGTCGGGGTACTGGCAGGTACCTATGGATGAAGCCGACCACCCCAAAACTGCGTTCGTAACTCCTGACGGCTTGTAAGAGTTTAACTTGATGCCATTCGGCCTTTGCAATGCCCCGGCCACATTCGAGCGTCTTGTGGACAACATACTTCGAGGTCTCAAGTGGCATACGTATCTTTGCTATCTGGACGAAGTCGTGGTTTTTTCAAAAGACCTCGATACTTATCTCCAGCGCCTCGCAAGTGTCCTGGAATGCCGCACACAAGCTGGGCTACAACTAAATTTAAAGAAATGTCACTTCGCTGCACGCAAGCTCGCAATTTAAGGCACGTTGTCAGCAAGGACGGCGTTCTACCAGACCCAGACAAGCTCCGTGCCGTCACCTAGTTTCCTAAGCCATCGACACAAAAAGAACTCTGGAGCTTTATAGGGCTATGCTTGTATTTTCGACGATTTATTCGTAATTTCGCATGTATAATGATCCCTTTAACACGTCTACTTGCTGACAGCCAAGGTATCTCAGCATGATCGTCCACTTGTGACGACGCATTTGCGAAATTACGCCATCTGCTGACATCGCCACCGATTCTCTGTCACTTCGACCTAGACGCCCCTACCGAAATCCACACGGACGCTAGTGGAGTCGGCCTTTGCACTATCCTTACACAGCGAAAGTCTGGCTTCAATGAGTACGTCGTTTCTTACGCGAGTCGCACTCTGACGAGAGCTGAAGAAAATTATTCGGTCACAGAGAAAGAATGTCTAGCCATCGTTTGGGTGATTTAGACCTTACATATATGAGCGGACATTTGATGTCGTGTCTGACCATCATGCCCTCTGCTGGTTGTCGTCTCTAAAAGACCCATCTGGACGCCTAGCCCATTGGGCACTACGACTCCAAGACTACGACATCCGCGTCGTCTACAGGTCAGGGTGCAGACATTCGACCGCCGACGCTCTCTCGATATCTCCGCTTCCCCATGACTGTGCAAATGTTCCTGTTTGTACCTACAATTCTGCCTCTTTCACACACGCTGACATGCCATCCGAGCACCGTAACGACCCTTGGATAGTGTCTTTAAAGGAGTTCCTATCGAAGCGATCACCAAGTACCGCCAGTCGCTTGCTGCGGCGCACAGCTCGCTATTTCACCATGCGCGATGGGATACTTTACCACCGCAATTACCTCAGTGAAGGTCGCAAGTGGTTGTTGGTGATTCCTCGCCATCTACACGCTGATATTCGCGCCTCGTTCCATGCAGACCCTCAATGTGGCCACACTGGTGTAATAAAGATGAATGCACTCATCCGGCTGCGGTACTACTGGCGTGGAATGTACCGATTTGTCCGCCAATAGGTGCGTTCATGCTCAAAATGTCAACGCCGGAAGAGTTCATCGCATACCGTCACTAGACCAGTCCAGCCATTGCCCTGCCCATCCCGACCTTTTGATCGCATCGAAATTGACTTATACGGCCCACTTCCATACACACCTGACGTGAATCGCTGGGCAGTTGTCGCTATTGATAATCTGACACGGTATGCTGAGACTGCCGCGCGGCCAGAGGCTAAATCACGCGAAGTCGGCTTATATATTCTTCACAAACTTGTTCTTCGCCACGGCGCTCCTCGTGAGTTACTCAGCGACCGCGGACGCACGTTCCTCTCAGAAGTCGTAGAAGACCTCTTGCGTGAATGCAATATGTTGTTCATCGAACGACCAGGACGTACCGCCCCAAACCAATGGCATGTCTGAACGCTTCAATCGCACATTAGGCGACATGCTGTCCATGTATGCATCTGCTGACCACACCAACTGGGACCGCATACTACCATTTGTCACCTATGCGTACAACAGCGCCACTCAGTCCACGACTGGGTTTTCTCCCGTGTTGCTTCTATATGGCTGTGAACCTTCCTCAAGTATACATACCATTCTGTTGTATCGCGTGGATACTTCAGAGTTTGCAACTCTCTCAGAAATCGCCAACTATGCGGAAGAATGCAGGCAGCTAGCAAGTTCATTAACCACACAAGACCAAGCACACCAAAAGGAACGCCATGACGCCAACCTGCATCCCCAGTCGTATTTGCCTGGAGCATTGCTGTGGCTTCACGTTGCCTCTTCAGCTCCAGGCCTTTCTTCAAAGCTGCTACCTACGTATGAAGGCCCCTACCACATCCTGCGTCAAGCATCCCCGGTTAACTATATTGTCGAGCCCGTACAGTCATCAACAGACCACCGCCATTGCGGCCGTGAGACTGTTCACGTCGACCGACTGAAGCCGCACTATGACGCACCAGTCGAACCTGTGCCTTAGGCGGCCAGGATGGCTCCTTTTCTCCTGGGGAGAGATTTGTAGAATGAATTGTGGGCAATGAGCAATGCCTGCAAACGACGAGGAACAGGACCGTGGTTCGTGCTCGTGATAGCTCCGATTCAGATCGCTGAGCGATTGACCTGTGTTCGTTTTAATATTAAACGCCTCGTGGTCACAACTCTCAATGCGTACTACCAATATATATATTATCAGCCTGACTACGTTCATTGCAGGACAAAGGCCTCTCCAATGTTCCGCCAGTTAACTCCGACCTGTGCTTTCTGCTGCCAATTTATACCCGCAAACTTCTTAATCTCATCTGCCCACCTAACCTTTGGTCTCCTCCCCCTAACCCACTTGCCTTCTCTGAAAATCCAGTTAGTTACCCTTACTGACCAACGGTTATCCTGTCTACGCACTACATGCCCCGCCCATGTCTATTTCATCTTTTTGATTTCAACTATGATATCCTTAACCCCCGTTTGCTCTCTAATCCACTCTGCCCTCGTCTTGTCTCTTGAGGTTATATCCACTATTTTCCTTTCCATCGCTCACTGCGTCGTCCTCAATTTAGGCTCAACCCTGTTTGTATGCCCAGAGGTTTCTGCTCCGTAGCAAACTTTCGGCAAGATACTGCTGTTATATACCTTCCTCTTGAGGGATCATGGCAATCTACCTGTCATAATTTGAGAGTGCTTGCCTAATGTGCTCCACCCTTTTCTTATTTTCTAGTTACTTCAATCTCGCGGTTCGGCTACACGGTTACTACCTGCCCTAACTATACATAGTCTTTTACAACTTGAAGTGGACCATTACCTATCTCGAAGCACTGCTCTTTTCTGAGGTAGTTGCACAATACTCTCGTTTTCTGTTGAATAAATTTAAGACACACTGTTCTGCTCTCCTTGTCTAACTTCTTAATCATGAGTTACGATTCGTCCCCTGAGTTACTAAGCAATGCAATGTCATCAGTTAGGCGCAGGTTACTAAGTTACTCTCCATCACCTCCTACCCCTAATTGTTCTCACTCTAGGCATCTGAAAACCTCTTGTGTGCATGCGGTAAATAGCATTGGGGAGATTGTATCTCCCTGCCTTACAAACTTTATTATTAATCTGTTCCTTTCTTTATGAAGCACTAAGGTAGCAGTGTATCACTGTAGATTTCTTCCAGGATGTTTATATATGCTTCATCGACGTCTTGATTCCACAGTGTCTGCATGACTGCTGATATTTATGCTGAATCAAACGCCTTCTCGTAGACTATGAAGGCTATGTATAGTGGTTGTCTATATTCTGAGCATTTCTCTATTACCTGATTGATAGTATGAATGTGGTTGGTTGTTGAGTAGCCTGTTCTAAATCCTGCTCGTCCCGTTGGTTATTTGAATTGTAATGTTTTCCTAACTCCGTTAACAATTACTTTTGTAAATAGCTTGTATACCAGAGAGAAAAAGCTGATCGGCCTGTAATTCTTCAAGTTCTTCTGATCTCCTTCCTTCAGTATTAAAATGATGTTAGCATTCTTCTAAGACTCTGGTACTCTACCGATCAGGAAACGCCTCGTAAACAGGGAGGCTAGTTTTTCTAACACAACCTGTTCCCCATCTTTCAGCATATATATTGATATGTGTAAGGAACTGTCGCCCCGACACAGCGGAATTGGCACTCAAATGAAGAAGCCCCGCCGCGGTGGTCTAGTGGCTAAGGTACTCGGCTGCTGACCCGCAAATCGCGGGTTCGATTCCCGGCGGCGGCGGCTGCATTTCCGATGGAGGCGGAAATGTTGTAGGCCCGTGTACTCAGATTTGGGTGCACGTTAAAGAACCCCTGGTGGTCAAAATTTCCGGAGCCCTCCACTACGGCGTCTCTCATAATCAAATGGTGGTTTTGGGACGTTAAACCCCACAAATCAATCATCAATCAAACCCAAATGAAGAAGACGACAACATGGTTGTTGTGGGTTGGACTCTCAAGCTTCTCGCGTTGGCCTGCATGACTGTGTGCTCTTTAAGCCGTTAGCAAGACCAGCTCTCGGTGAATAAATCTTCCCCGTAACAATATATATATATATATATATATATATATATATATATATATATATATATATATATCATCAGCCTGACTACGTCCACTGCAGGACAAAGGCCTCTCCCATGTTCCGCCAGATAACCCGGTCCTGTGCTTGTTGCTGCCAATTTATACCCACAAACTTAATCTCATCTGCCCACCTAACCTTCTGTCTCCCCCTAACCCACTTGCCTTCTCTGAGAATCCAGTTAGTTACACTTAACGACTAGCGGTTATCCTGTCTACGCACTACATGCCCGGCCCATGTCCATTTCTTCTTCTTGATTTCAGTTATGATATCCTTAACCCCCGTTTGTTCCCTAATCCACTCTGCCCTCTTCTTGTCTCTTAAGGTTAAACCTACCATTTTTCTTTCCAATGCTCGCTGCGTCGTCAACAATTTAAGCTGAACCCTCTTTGTAAGTCTCCAGGTTTCTGCTCCATAGCTAAGTACCAGCAAGATACAGCTGTTATATACTTTCCTCTTAAAGGATAGTGGCAATCTACCTGTCCTAATTTGAGAGTGCTTGCCAAATGAGCTCCACCCCATTCTTATTCTTCTAGTTACATCAATCTCATGGTTCGGCTCCGCAGTTATCACCTGCCCTAAGTAAACATAGTCTTTTACAACTTGAAGCGCACTATTACCTATCTCGAAGCGCTGCTCTTTTCCGAGGTTGTTGTACATTACTTTCGTTTTCTGCAGATTCATTTTAAGTCCCACTTTTCTGCTCTCCTTGTCTAACTCCGTAATCATGAGTTGCAATTCGTCCTCTGAGTTACTCAGCAATGCATTGTCATCGGCGAAGCGCCGGTTACTAAGGTACTCTTCATTAACTCTGATCTCTAACTGTTCCCATTCTAGGCTTCTGAAAACCTCCTGTTAGCACGCGGTAAATAGCATTGGGGAGATTGTGTCCCCCTGCCTTACACCCTTCTTGATTAGTGTTCAGTTGCTTTCTTTATGAAGCAATATGGTAGCAGGTGTTCCCCTGTAGATTTGTTCCAGGATGCTTATATATATTTCATCTATGCCGATTCCGCAGTGCCTGCATGACGGCTGATATTTCTACTAAATCAAACGCCTTCTCGTAATCTATGAAGGCTATGTATAGTAGTTAGTTTTATTCTGAGCATTTCTCTTTTACCTGATTGATAGTATGAATGTGGTATGAATATATATATATATATATATATATATATATATATAGATTTTGTATTTGATATCACACAACGGGAGTGTTGTCAGCAAGGATAAATATATTCATTTCCCAACAGTTTCGAGAGGGGCCCTCCCTTCGTCAGGGGATGGTTTATACAAAGGGAAAACCCTCCCGAAACTGTCGGGAAATAAATATATTTATCCTTGCTGACAACACTCCCATTGAGCCATATCCCATACATTCACAAAGACTAACTGGCGCCCATTGAATTAATACTACCAATATACATATATATATATATATATATATATATATATATATATATATATTCCAGTAGATCCTCCGTGAGCGGTCACAACGTGGTTTATTTCGACGTTTCGGCCTAGAGCCTGGCCTTCATCAGAATTAAAGGTACAGTTCATTGGTGCTCAGCTCTATACAATCTCAAATCAGAGGAAAACGAAAGAAAAAAAGAAAAAAAGAAAAAAGAAAAAAATAATATAAAGTGGGCTCCCCTCGGGCGCCCCCCTTCCACTCTTCCTTCCACTTCACTTCATCTCTCTCCCCTTTCTCCCCTTCACCTTTCTGATGTCAGAGGTCTGTGTATGCTTCCTTTCACTAACGCATTCTTCCTTACCAGACGACGCCTCCTGGCACTGGTGGTTTCTTGTGGGGCAAAAAAGAGTTTTTTTTAGGAAGTTCTAAGCCTTTAACTACTCGGAGCCCTGTCAACACTTCGTCGTAGAAAGAGGGACTCCGCGTATTGGGGCAGAGGCTGGTAAGCGGTCATTTTAGGAAGTTCTAAGCCTTTAACTACTCGGAGCCCTGTCAACATTTCCTCGTAGAAAGAGGGGTACCGCGTATTGGGGCAGAGGCTGGTAAGCGGGCATTTTAAAAGTTTCAAGCCTTTAACATCTCGGGGTCCCGTCAACATTTCGTCGTAGAAAGAGAGGTTCCGAAAATTGCGGCAGAGGCTGGTAAGCGGGCGCAATGCGAATTCCTTGCCCGCTTCTGGCATATGCGTGCAGTGTGGGCCTCCCGGCTGCGCACAGGGTTGCTGTTGCACATGTCATGCATGGCACAATTGATCGGGTAGCAAAATAGAACAGAAAACAGGCGACAACTGCGCTACGAAGAGTAGTTACACTTGGAATTGTTTTAAGTTGTCCAGTGCCCGTCGTAGCTGCAGTGCCGTGAACTCAGTTACTATTTTCATTATTGTCGTTATTGTTTTCTAATGCTTTAATTGCTGCAAGTGTTCCAGGATTCTCATTTATCGAGGGTGTTAAATCGGTGGATAAGGTATGACTCTCGTTGTTCACGTTCTCGATTTGATTTAAATCCCATCTCTAAGAGCGTTACTGATAGTTTGTCGAATGCATGGTCGGGAAGATTGAGATGTTTTGACAGAGGTAGACTTGGGGCTGATTTCGCATGGGCTCTGTGATTATTGAAGCGAATCCTAAATTGTGTTTGTGTTTGTCCGATGTACTGCATACCACACACGTTGCATTCGAGTAGGTATAAGTTTCATCGTATGTTATTCGAAAACTTGGATTGTGTGCTGGTTGCTTTGTGTGTTTCTCGCATCACCTTACATACAAGACATCGTGGCTTTAAACAAGGTCGGCATGAAGTATTGGGGAGTAATGTGTTAATTTGAGAATGGACAAGTGGGTCATTGAGGTTACGTGGTCGTCGGTAAACAACGCCTGCAGCGGATGGAAATGCGCGTTTCAGACGTTCACTTTCTTCGAGAATGTTGTAATGTAGTTTAAGGATTTTGTTTACATTGGGGAAGTTTGTGCTGTAAGTCAAGCAGAGGTTTGTTCGTTGTGGGTCTTCTTGCGGTCGCCGCTTCATAAGTAAGTCTTCACGCTTTATTTTACTCGCTTTTTGAACAGCGTCATTAATTACATGTGGAGGGTATTTTTCTTTCTCGAGCATAAGTTTTAGTCTCTGTGAGCTCGTGTCAAAGTCAGCGTCTCTAGAGCAGATTCGCCTAAACCGGTGAGCCTGGCTGTATGGAATACTGTTTTTACAGTGGCGTGGGTGATCGGTTTGGTATTTGAGCTATTGTCGTCGATGCGTGGGTTTGCGATATAGGGTTGTAGAGAGCTTCTCTTCTTCTATCGTTATGGTAACATCATGAAAATTTACGGTTACTTGCGAGTATGTGTGTGTGAAATGTATGTTCGGATGTACAGCATTGTAAGTGTCGATAAAGCAGAGAAGTTCGTACTCGCTGTGTGTCCACATAAGAAAGCTATCGTCTATGTATCTTCTGTATAACTAAGTAAAACCACTGTATAACAGTGGTTTTAAGGAAGTTTGTGCAAAAACTTCTGATTCTAGCTTTCCCTTAAACATGTTTGGCATATTTGGGGGCCAATTTGGTGCCCTTAGTGATCCCGCTAATTTGTCGAAAATACTCTTGGTTAAACTCGAACGAATTCAATTTGAGGACCATCCTCGTCAAAGTTGCGATGGCAGAGAAATCTGGGGTGTTAGATTGTGTATCATTTGTGTACATGTTTTGTAATGCAGCTATGCCGTCATCGTGAGGAATATTTGTATACAATGAAGAGACATCAAGAGTAACCAAGTACGAGTTTTTCGGCACACACAGACCTGCAATGTCTCGAAGAAAATGTATGGTGTCTTTTATGTACGACACGAGGATGCAAGGAATGTGGCTTATTAGTTTGTCCACCTACCCTTATATGGGTTCAGTTATTGTACCGATCCCTTATATGATTGGTCGACCTTGGTTACCAGGTTTATGAATTTTTGGGAGGATGTACAAGCGACCTTGACGAGGGTATGCTGCTCGCATGAGTTTGTGGTCAGTGTTGGTTATCTTTTCTGCATCCAAGACTTTCTTTACTTTTGTTGATACGATACGTTTGTATTCGTCTGTCGGATCACCTGGGAGGCGTTCGTAAAATCTTGAGTCGTCTAGTTGGCGGTATGCTTCTTGTAAGTAGTTGGTTGTATTGAGGACTACAATTGCTCCTCCTTTGTCGGCGGGTTTTATTGTTATGTCTGTCCTAGATGCCAGATTTCTCATACCTATTTTTTCAGATTTTGTCAAGTTTTCTCGGTTTCCTTTCTGTCTGTGGTATTCGTGTACTATATCTTTCTGTACTGCGGTGATATAGAGGTCAAGGCACTTGTCTCGATTGCTGTTCGGTGTTCAATCATTTGATTTACGACGGTGAATTGTTTCGTGGTTAGAAGGCCTGTCCAAGAAATATTCGCGCAACCTTAAGCTTCGAGCGAAGTTGTCGAGGTCTTGGAGCAAGTGGAATTCATCTAAAAATTTTGTGGTCGGGCAGAAGCTTAGTCCCTTAGATAGCAGTTTTTCTTTGTCAGGTGACAAGCTCGTGTCTGATAAGTTTACAACCACAGTGTCACAGGGTGTGTTCCTAGATGGGTGCTCGTTTGTACCGTTAGTGGTTTACTGGGTGGTGGTGTTGTAGTGATAAAGAACTATATCAGGGAACGCGGGTTTGGGCACATGGTCTCTTTTGAGTTTATGAATTTTAGTGGTCATGATGGCTTGGTATTTATTCTGTTCAAATTCTGTTAATCGGGTGATTTCTTCGTTCAATAAAGTGTTGTGGCGGAGAACGGTGTTAATCATAGCGACCAGTTTCTTTACCTGCTTATAACTGTGAATAAGAGCGATTTCGGTTAATTTAAGAGATGCCTCAATGAGGGCATTTTTTCATGTTGTTTGGTCATGTTTATCTAAAGTTGTAGCGGCTGGTGTGAGGGAGAGTGTCATACTCTTGGGGGCTATTCTAGCACGAAGGTACACTTTCAATGTTGATTTATGCATTTCATGTATAATTCGTTTGTCAGCAAGTTTTCGTACTTTGAGGCAAGTGGCACTGCAACTGGGAAGTGATGAGCTGGACTTACATTTCAGAAGTCAATCTCCTTTTGGGTGCGGGGATGGCACTGATGAGGTGCGCAGGTTGTAGTTATGTCCGGCAGGCCTTCGTCGTTGTAGGGAGGATTTCGGCGTTGGGCTCCCGGCGAACGTGTTCTTAGGCAGTTCCGGAGTCCGCAATAGGGGGACGCGGTTTCGTAGTTCGGCAGGCTTCCCTTTGAGGAGTGGTCTATGGTGCTGTCATGTAGTGCTTTTGGTCTCGACATCCGATATGGAGGGACGCCTGTTGGCTGTTCAGCGGAATTCCCCCCTAGTAGTGTTGCGCTGTTGACGATGGTGAGTGAGTGCTTGTGGCTCCAGGGAATCACAGTTTCGCCGATCGTCGGGAACTCATCTGTGATGTTAGGTGGGTGTGGCTCCCGGTGTGGGGCTCCTGGTGTATGTTGATATGCAGAGTTCTTGTCCTGGGTGTCTTGTTGTGTTGAACGGATATTGACGGGAGCTGCTGGTTGAGTCGACCACCCCATGGTAGCTTCGAAATCTCCGCGACTGAGTGCACTCTTGAGGGTTTCGGCGATCAAGCGACACCCATAAAACTCGGATAAAGCCCATCCGCAGCAAGAAAGCGTCTTGGTGGCGACTGCTCGAATTGGTAGTCGATGTATGACACCTCACCGGTTTAAGCAGATTCGCTTGAACCGGTGAGCCTGGCTGTATGGAATACTGTTTTTAAAGTGGCGTGGGTGATCGCTTTGGTAATGGAGATATTGTTGTCGATCCGTTGGTTTTCGATATAGGGTTGTAGAGAGCTTCTCTTCTTCTATCGTTATGGTAACATCAAGAAAATTTACGGTTACTTGCGAGTATGTGTGTGGGAAGTGTATGTTCGGTTGTACAGCAATGTAAGTGTCGATAAAGCTGTGAGGTTTGTACTCGCTGTGGGTCCAAATAAGAAAGATGCGGTCTATGTATCTTCTGTATAACAATGGTTATACCAGCCTCTGCCCCAATGCGCGGAACCCCTCTTTTTACGATGAAGTGTTGACAGGGCTCCGAGTAGTTAAAGGCTTAGAACTTCATAAAAAAGCTCTTTTTTGCCCCACACGGAACCACCAGTGCCAGGAGGCGCCGTCTGGTCGAGAAGAATGCGTTAGTGAAAGGAAGCATACACAGACCACTGACATCAGAATGGTGAAGGGGAGAAAGGGGAGAGAGATGAAGTGGAAGTGGAAAGAAGAGTGGAAGGGGGGCGCCCGAGGGGAGTCCACCTTATATTCTTTTTTCTCTTTTTTCTTCTTCTTTTTTTCTTTTTTTTTCTTTTCTTTCCCTCTGATTTGAGATTGTATGAAGCTGAGCACCAACAAACTGTACCTTTAATCCTGATGAAGGCCAGACTCTAGGCCGAAACGTCGAATTAAACCACGTTGTGACCGCTCACGGAGATCTACTGGACTATATGCAATGCTACGGCCACTCAACCACCATGCCTGCCTATATATATATATATATATATATATATATATATATATATATATATATGTACATATAATGAATTCTTGGGAGTCTTGGTTGCGACAGCGCTTAATTGAGGAAAGACCTCGCAAAACGAACGGGCAGAGCCAGTACACAGATGATGACGATGATGATGACCCAGAGTGGCAATGAGGACAAAGAGACAAGTGGATGATGGTGATTGTGATCATGCAGGGATGAGGACGATGCAAGTAACAAATGCCCACACTAATTCCACCCACTTGGAAGCGGACACCCTGGCCGCCGTAAGTCAAAGTGACAGGGAACGTCGCATGAAAGGTTTCATGCGACAAACGTGGACAATCTCTGTGCTGCGGTAGCGGCGGTCTGTTGGGGCGACGAGTGGTGTCACACGATAATTAACTGGTGAAGTCTGTTCTAAAACAATGTATGGCCCGATGAAGCGCGGTTGGAATTTGTCACAGAGACCAGGAGTGCCAATAGATGTCAAAAGCAGCACCTCGTCACAAGGTTGAAAAGACACAACGCGGTGGGATTCGTCTTAGGTGATCTTCCGCTCGTGCTGTCTCGCTTCAGTATTGATGCGAGCCTGATGGCGAGACTGGGCCAGGCGGGAAATGTATTCTTCGCTAGAAGACTGACATGAATTCCCATGGCTGCTAAAGAAGGAGACGTCATGAAAGGTAGTCGGGGTGCGTCCGTACACGAGATAAAACGGTGAGTAGCAAGATGTTGGCTGAACGGCGGTGTTGTAAGCGAATGTCAGGAATGGTAAAAGAGTATCCCAGTTTTTGTGGTCGGGTTGGACGTAAACGGCTATTATGTCTGCAAGGGTTCGGTGAAATCTTTCTGTGCGACCATTTGTCTGAGGGTGGTAGCTTGAAGCTGTCTTGTGAGTAGTTCCAGAAGCGCGCAGTACTTCATTTCCCATTTGTGACAGGAACACTTTGCCGCAATCACTAAGCAGTACATGAGGAGCCCCATGAGGCAGGATTATGGCGTGAAGAATAAAGACCGCAACTTCCACAGCTGAGCCTGTAATAACAGAGGAAGTCTCAGCGCATCGTGTCAGGTGGTCCACGGCGGTCACTATCCATCGTTTGCCAGCAGATGTGACGGGGAGAGGCCCGTAAAGGTCAACACCTACAACCTCGAAAGGCATTGACGGGCACGGAAGTGGCTGTTGAGGTCCAGCAGGTGCAGACGTGGGGAGTTTACGACGCTGGCATAAGTGGCAAGAACCGACGTACCACGCTACACTAGAAGAAAGGCTAGGCCAGTAATAACGACATCGTATGCAGTCAAGAGTTTTTTTAAAACCAAGATGACCAGCAGTCACGTTGTCGTGGAAGGCTTCGAGCACCTGAAGTCGAAGAGAGCGTGGCAGTACAGGAACCCGGCGCTGACCGTCAGGGTGGTAGACGTGGCGGTAGAGAACCCCATTGTCTAGCTTAAAGTGCAGGAGTTGACGACGGAGTCGCGCGTTTGGTGGATGAGAAACTCCCGAAAGGTGGTCCATGATGCATCTGCAGTTCGAATCGGACCGCTGGTGGGAGATAAATGTTGCCTGGTCGTCCGAAAAGGGTTGCGTCATTGATGCGAGCGTATGAACTTTGGTAGATGTGGCGGTTGAGTTCTCACCAACGCTGATATGGGTAGTTGGAAGTGGGCAACGAGATAAAGCATCGGCGTCTCGATGTTTTCTGCCTGACTTGTAAGTTTTTCAAAGTCGTACTCCTACGAGCGTAGTGTCCACCGACCCAAGCGTCTGGACAAGTTCTTCAGTGTAGAAAGCCAGCATAAGGCATGGTGGTCCGTAACGATTGTGAAGGGACGGCCGTGGAGATAGGGACGGAACTTCTGGACCGACCAAACCACAGCCAAACACTCTTGCTCAGTTATAGTGTAGTTCTTTTCAGCAGGGGTGAGTACGCGACTGGCATATGCAGCAACTTTGTCTAGGGAAGACTTGTCGCGTTGTGGAAAAACGGCTGCTATGCCAAGGCCGCTAGCATCGGTATGAAGGATAGTCGGTGCGGCTTCGTCAAAGTGGCAGAGCAGAGGTTCAGACGTGAGTGACCGCTTCAACACCTCGAATGCCGTTTGACATTCTTGAGACCACAGAAAGGGGACGTTCGAAGCGAGTAGTTGGTGTAATGGAGCAGCAATAGAAGCGAAGTTCTGGATAAACCGGCGAAAATAGGAGGCGAGGCCAGAGAAACTGCGAAGCTTCTTTGGTTTTTCGGGACGCAGAAAGTGAAGGACTGCAGAAATCTTGTCAGGGTCGGGCCGGATGCCATCTTTGCTAACGATAGGTCCTAAGACCTTGATAGATTTGCTAGCGAAAGAGCATTTCTTAGTGTTTATTTGAAGCCCGGCGCCGGAAAGGCATGTCAGAACTTGATCCAGTCATTCTAGGTGCTCAGGAAACGTTGACGAAAAGATAATATTGTCGTCCAGGTAGCAAAGGCAACTTTTTAATTTCAGACCGCGCAGCACGGTATCTATCATGCGCTCAAAAGTCGCGGGTGCGTTGCAGAGCCCGAAAGGCATCACGTTGAATTCATATAGCCCGTCGGGGGTTGCAAACGCCGTTTGCGGCTTATCGCCTTCATGCATGGGAATCTGCCAGTACCCAGAACGCAAGTCGATGCTTGAAAAGAATTCCGCGCCTTGAAGGGAATCAAGGGCGTCGTCCATGCGTGGCATAGGGTACATGTCCTTGCGTGTGATCTTATTGAGCGCCCGGTAGTCCAAGCAAAAACGCACAGAGCCATTCTTTTTGCGGACCAAAACAATAGGAGACGACCAAGGGCTAGATGAAGGACGGATGACTTCCCATTTAAACATGTCCGCAACGTTTTCTTCTATAATTTCTCTTTCAGTTAGAGACACGCGGTAGGGTTGGCGGTGTACGACAGATTTTCCAACAGTTTGAATTCGATGTGCTGTAGTATTAGTGCGGCCCAGCTTAGACAAGCAAATATTGAAAGAATTTGCATGTTTCTGTAACAATGCGAGCAGCTGCTGCCTCTGTGAATATGTCGATTCGCTGCTGATAGCGGTGGTAAAGGCGGAAGAAGAAACATGCTCACCGAGGCAAGGTTTTTTGCATGCGATGGCCTGAAGTGGCGTGACAAAGACAGGCTCGAAGTCAGCAACACGGGCCACAGTAGTGCCCCGTGGCAGTAAGATCTTCTCCGGTGTAGAGTTGACAGCGGTGACAAGTGCCCAGCCATTGCAAAAACGAACGACACCGGACAGAAGAACTATACCTTTGCGAACGCAAAGTGGTGACGGTGAGACCAATACATCCCCGTGATAGATGTCGTTGGACGTAATGCTGACAATTTGCTCTTGTAGTGGCGGCAGTTCAATGTATTTCGCAGCGACCAGACGAAGTGGCTTCTGATTGTCGTCGTCAAGCATGTAGTCGGTGTCAGCGAGGTGAACGACGCGTTGTCCACAACAAATCGCCGCGGAAGCAGATGATAGAATATTCCACCCTAAAATTAGTTGGTGAGAGCAGCGGGACAGATGAAGTGGAAGTGGAAAGAAGAGTGGAAGGGGGGCGCCCGAGGGGAGTCCACCTTATATTCTTTTTTCTCTTTTTTCTTCTTCTTTTTTTTCTTTTTTTTTCTTTTCTTTCCCTCTGATTTGAGATTGTATGAAGCTGAGCACCAACAAACTGTACCTTTAATCCTGATGAAGGCCAGACTCTAGGCCGAAACGTCGAATTAAACCACGTTGTGACCGCTCACGGAGATCTACTGGACTATATGCAATGCTACGGCCACTCAACCACCATGCCTGCCTATATATATATATATATATATATATATATATATATATATATATATATATATAATTATCTATATATATATATATGTACATCTAATGAATTCTTGGGAGTCTTGGTTGCGACGCGCTTAATTGAGGAAAGACCTCGCAAAACGAACGGGCAGAGCCAGTACACAGATGATGACGATGATGATGACCCAGAGTGGCAATGAGGACAAAGAAACAAGTGGATGATGGTGATTGTGATCATGCAGGGATGAGGACGATGCAAGTAACAAATGCCCACACTAATTCCACCCACTTGGAAGCGGACACCCTGGCCGCCGTAAGTCAAAGTGACAGGGAACGTCGCATGAAAGGTTTCATGCGACAAACGTGGACAATCTCTGTGCTGCGGTAGCGGCGGTCTGTTGGGGCGACGAGTGGTGTCACACGATAATTAACTGGTGAAGTCTGTTCTAAAACAATGTATGGCCCGATGAAGCGCGGTTGGAATTTGTCACAGAGACCAGGAGTGCCAATAGATGTCAAAAGCAGCACCTCGTCACAAGGTTGAAAAGACACAACGCGGTGGGATTCGTCTAGGTGATCTTCGCTCGTGCTGTCTCGCTTCAGTATTGATGCGAGCCTGATGGCGAGACTGGGCCAGGCGGGAAATGTATTCTTCGCTAGAAGACTGACATGAATTCCCATGGCTGCTAA